>VXBI01003332.1:1828652-1912596 GCA_013397375.1 Toxostoma redivivum | reverse complement strand
TTTGTAAATAACTAGTTTTTGAATTTATAATGAACTTGCCACTTTTAAGAGCTTGGATATCAGATGCTTTGTTTGATTTTAGCATGATAACAGCTGGTAGACTGCTCTGTCCCAAAAGGATGTCATGGCCTGTCTGACTACAGTGGTGTCAGTACAGAGTCTTCTCTTCTTCGAACTGCTAAGAGTTGGGATTCCTACATTTTTGCCTTGTGGGCACACCCACCCACCCACCATGCAATCCTTCCTGCTGCAATTTCCAGGATGTGGCTGAAAGCTTCCAAATCCACAAATGGGACCAAATCCAGAAGCACGGACACGACAGACTAAATTTTTCCCTTACACTGAAGGTCATGCAATGTCAATGCAAATAAACCCCAACTTCTGGTTAGAATTTTCCCTTCTAGTGTTGTATGCCTAATGATGCAATTTTAAGTTGTTATTCTTTCAGAAGGAAACATAAAGCCTAGCAAAAAACAAGGCGAGGAGAAGAAAAAGCAGAAGCATTTAGATCTATTAATATCAGCAGAGTGAGAAAGAAAACAAAAGAATAAATCAGCTCCACCCATCAGCAGCACTCATATCTACATATGTCTGGCTAGGATAGGAATAGTGGATAGGAATGTAAGGTAGACATGTAAGAAGGTAATTGGATGGGAAAAATCATCTGTGTGTTTTTCATTAGGCACAAAGACAACCTAAAATGTCTTGCTAAGCATTTATTTTTTGTATCTTGCAGGTGCCTTTTGCTATCAAGGTATTTGTATAAAAAGAAAAGAACAAAAAAGAACAAATCTGCCTTTATTCATTCTACCAGTACCTGTGTACATATCTTAGTCTCCAGTCCTTGTTTTCATCTACACATGAAATCAGGAGAGTATCAGTCAGCTGAGAACACAAGTTGATGTTAATTATTTTGTTCTCCAAATAATTGTGTAAGCTGTCATGAATTAGGAAGCATCAAGACAGAGTGCTTACTTTAACATGATTAAGCCCCCTGCAGATAAACTTAGTAAAGACATGAAAACTATTGCCTTATGTAAAGCTGTGATGGTTGCAACTTAGTTAAACCTGACTTGGCTCTGTTTAGCAGGCAAGTGTAAACATCACAGATAATCCTGTCAGTAATTCCCACTGGTTCTGACACTGACATCTAGGTCAGGCTCTATTCACCGATTAACCCACAGAAGCCAGTTTGGTAGTTCTGTAAGAACAACCTAATCAGAACATTTTCTGCCTTTTATTGTGGCAGTAGGCACTGCTGAAATGCTCTATCTCCTCTGTGTTTCTTCAGCTAAGAAGGTGATAAGATACAAGGTGATTCTGACACCCATGGCTGCAACTGCAATTTTCTGCTTGCCTGCAGCATGGCCTGTGTTTTTGTAGCAACCTTGCACTGCTCAGCAAAGTTTACTCATTTTTTTCCCTTTAATTGCCCTATTTTTAATTTCTAGAAAAAATAAATATGAGTATCATCAGCACAGATCACAAGTGCTTGGTGCTGTAAGACTTCTTGTAATTAATTCTGATCCTTGTAATCCAAATAAATCAAAATAATCAATGACAGGTCATGATAATCTCCGTCTTGTCCAACTGAAATAATATCAGTTTACCATGATGGTTATGTAGTTCTTGACCTAAATCTATTTGGTTATCTTACCCTAGGCCTTCAAGACTTTCTGGTTTCTGTACCTGAAGCATGACTTCTTTGTAGCAGCTTTTTTTACTCAGTGTACCTACCTTTCATTATTTTTACTTTTGCCTATTTTTAAAATGTGGCAAAGTCCAGACCTGGATCTGGTATGGAAGTGTGGCTATCTTCAGTGCAATTTTGTGTTTCTCTGTTTTCCTGTATTTTTTAAAAAATTAATTTTTCTCAAGTTGCTTATGTCAGGCATCTTAATATAGATAACAGAATTAGTCTGCTCATTGGAATGGAATTATTCAAGACTTCAGAGCACAAATTTATTGGGTGCAGTCTCAGTTTCTTGAGCAGATATTTTTCCAATTTGCTTGCTAGTGAAAACACCACTGCAGTTTCATTTTAGACAGGGCCAAAACCACTTGGGTTTTTTTTTTTCCTTGCATTTTATCACCCATAGCCTCTAAAACTGAAGGTGTCCATAGTTAGAATGTAGAATTGACAGGTAATTCAATGTTCCACAGTCACTGATAGCCTGAGTGGCAACACAAGGTGGTAGAAAATGAAATGAAGAACAGCTCAAATATGTAGCTTTGCATAGAAAGATAAGTGTAAGCATGTTTGTATGCCAGGAGCCAAGGGTGAGGGCAAAGCAGGCTGGACAGGACCCTCCCTGACAAGGACATCTTCTCCTGGATCTGAGCAGGATGAGCAGGACAGGTCCTCTGACAGCAAACTGGGCTGGCCAGATCATTAAAGTCTTCAGCAATGGGGCAAGTCCAAGGCTGTCAAGGTGGAAAGCAGCCAGATGCAAGTCAGCTGCAGGAAGGCACCGAGAATGAGACTGTGTGCTTAAAAGCTACTCCCAAGCGAAGCAGGGAGCCCCACTGGGACCCTGCAGAGCAGATTCTCCCAACAGCTCATTTAAAAACCAGACACCTGCACCCTTTTCTAAGGAGGCCCAGAGGTCTGGCAGCCAAAAGCCCAGGAGAGGTGAAGGGAGAATACCCTCAGGGCTCTGACAAGGTGCACTATACATGAGTGCAGTCTCACTAAATGGCAACGTTTGCCTTTCATGAGATGATGCAGGAAAAGTATTAATTTATTTGTTCTCCAAATAATTGTGCAAATTGGAAGAACTGTCAACTCCCTGGAGGGCAGAGAGGACCTTGACAAATTAGAGAGATGGTCAATCAATCCCCAACTGTACAAAGTTTAATGAGGGCAAGTGCCAGATTCTGCACCTGGGACAGGGCAACCCTGGTTTTGTGGATAGATGAGGCAATGAGAGGCTGTAGAGCAGTGCTGTGGAAAGAGCCCTGGAGGTCCTGGTCTATGGGAAGTTGGATCTGAGTCATTGTGCCCTGGCAGCCAGGAGGGCCAACCCTGTCCTGGGGAGCATTAGGCACAGCATGGCCAGCCAGGCAAGGGAGGGGATTGTCCTGCTCTGCTCTGCACTGGGGCAGCCTCACCTCCAGTGCTGGGGGCAGCTCTGGGTGCCACAATATAAAAATGACATAAAGCTGTGAGAGAGTGTCCAAAGGAGGGCCATGAGGATGGTGAAGGATCTGGTGAGGAAGCTGAGTGAGGAGCAGCTGAGGTCACTTGATCTGTTCAGCCTGGAGGAGACTGAGGACAGACCTCACTGCAGTTTGCAATTTTCTCCTGAAGGGGAGAAGCAGACACTGATCCCTTCACTCTTGTGACTGGTGACAGGACTTGAGGAAACAGCATGAAGCCGAGTTGTGGGAAGTTTAGGTTAGATGTTTGGAAAAGGTTTTTCACCCAGAGGGTGGCTGGGCACTGGAACAAGCTCCCCAGGGAAGTGGTCACAGCACCAAGCTGGATAGAATTCAAGACGTGTTTGGAAAATGCTCTCAGGTACTTGGTGGGATTCTTGGGGTGGCCTGCACAGGACCAGGAGTTAGACTCGATGATCCTGGTCAGTCTCTTCCACCTCAGTATATACCATGTTTCTATAAAAGTCCTTACAAAATCCAGTACCTAGAAGGAACAAGATGTTTTGTCAGGGTTAAAATGTTGCAAAACTGTGTAGTGCACATTACTGACCAGCAAAAATCATTTAGTGATTTCATATGCCACAAATACTGCCCATGCCTTGCCACATCCTCCTTCTCTTACATGTTCCAGACCAATCCTGTCTCCCAAGCCCTCACTGGCATAAATCAGCCATCTCATCTGCTGTTATACTGAGTAACACCAAGCTCTGCCAGCACAGTAATGTCTCAGACGTTGAGCTGGCTTTGTCTTTTTCCATTCTTAAATACTTTCTCGTGAAGATGCAGTAACAATTCAACAGATAGTTAAGGAGAATGGAGTGTATTGCCATGTCTTGCACTGCTTTTTTTAAACAGAACTAACCTCACTTGACTGAGTTGTGAACAGGGTTATCAGACTACCCTGTGATAGTCAGATCTGGCACAGAACACATGGTGTGCATCTGTGATTGCAACAACAGAAAGATGTTTTGGGAAAATAAATATGCCCCTCTTCTCCTAACCAGGATCCTTTTTAGAACATTTTTAGTTTATTCATTTTCTTGAGTGAGACAGGCGTTTTGTTTTTAAGGAATGGCGAAATGATCACTCAAAACATATCACAACTTTTGACGGGAGTTTAAATCTAAATAAAACAAGTGTACGGTGCTCTGCCAAATTAAATAGACTTTGCAATCTGTCTGCAAAGTGCAGGTGCCATTTAACCACATTTAAGCAACACATTATTGCTTTAGAAATTAAATCCTTTCTAGTCATTCTCCATGGCCACTGTCCCCAGACTCTGGAATTATCATGTTGAACAGCTGAGATAGTCTCACCTATTGTAACAATACCTCCAAAGAGATGACTGGGGAACCAAGTGAGCACAAGCACTAATCAATATTCACTGGGAAGTGGGCAAGTGTAGGTCTAATACATTATTGACCAAAATGTCCATAAACTGAGCAAGTACCTGAGTTTTTTAAGGAAAGTTTAAATTTTTAATTAACTAACCATGAGTAGACCCCATTGGGATTTCCTAAAAGTGCCTGAGTATCTTTGGCAGAAGAGTGCAAAAGAAACTAAGTGCCATCTGCATACTCAATGTCCCAAGCAATTCACTGTCTCTCCACATTATTTTTAGTACATATTGACCAGTAAGACCATAATGAAAGCACTGCTGTGGCACACAGAAGAGAGAGCCCTGCTGGGCAAGTTCACAGGGGATCTTCCACTCAGAAAAATGGGTCAAGAGGCCATTTGGTGGGAACACCCACAGCACGTGACAGATCTGCATCACATGCAGATTTATAGATCTCATGGTTTTCATTTCTCTCCTTCTGACATTTCACTTCTTATCTGTTGCTTTGTGTATTTATGGCTCCTGAGTTTATCCTTCACAGTCACATTAAGTGAGGAGTACAGATCTTCTGGCACCATCCTGGATGTGAGAAGATGGATGACGTTCCAGGTCTAAAGGGTATTATATACAAGCCTCACTGTGCCTAAGGTTATGTCAATAGTAGAAAAATGGAGCCTGGCCAAGCTTTGAAAAGAAAGTATGTAGTTGGAAGTTTTCTAAGGTAAGGGAACAAGTGAAAAATACAATACTATTAGAAAAAAACACAATGAATGTTGCAACCTAGTGGTGGTTGTGTTTGTGACTCCCTAAACTCTGCA
Source organism: Toxostoma redivivum (assembly GCA_013397375.1). Lineage (NCBI taxonomy): Eukaryota > Metazoa > Chordata > Aves > Passeriformes > Mimidae > Toxostoma > Toxostoma redivivum. Next base: position 1,907,280 of record VXBI01003332.1, on the reverse strand, counting down.
AAATTTTGAGAAAGAAAACTGTGGCCTGAAAATACATGTCATCATTTCTAGCAAAGACTAAAGGTGTATTTGGAGATTATTTTGAAAGTTATTTAGTTTTGAGTTTGAAAGTTATTTAGGTTTTCAGATTGGTGGATCTGGCAGATACTTTTGGAAAGACACTGTTATGTCCACTCATAAAATATTTAAAATAGTCTTCTGTCAATAAAAATTCTGTAATGCAGATCAACAGTCACTGTGAAACTGATAGCATAGTTTTCCTTAACAGTTTCAAATGCCAGACAAAACTGAAGGGGTTTGCATTGCAGAATTTTTTTGCCCATTTGGCCACAGATACTATGTGTACTATTTTCTACTGCAGTCTCCTGGATGGAAGCAGAACTGTTTGTTACCCACCTAGGTCTGCAAGGACAATAATATTAATGATTTCTGACTATTTGCTTGATTTCTGGTGTACCAATTATTCGACTTACAGTAGGCCTCAGACTGGTTTAGAGGTTTGAAGTAGATTGAACTCCTGCTTAGAGATGAAACTTTAAATGAAGGAAGTGAGTTCAATTCCTTGCTACTCTAATTTACAGTCAAAGAGTATCAGCTGACTTCCTCCTTTAGTTCAAGTTAAGCAGAGGACATGGGAAGGCTGTGAAAACCTTATTTGTGCAGGTGGGGAGTTAGGAGGAGAAAAGTCCTTTTGTTTCACATAGTTTTACCATTTTAGACAGAATGAAAAATGCGCAGGATAATATTACATGCTTAGTGGATTAAAAAATTTGAAGTGGACTAAAAGATTCTTTCTCTTTCCTCATAGTTTTTGATAAAATAAAGCCTCCAAGCCTTGCAACGCTCCCTAGGACTGCTGTTGGTTACGTAGTGTTGTTGCTATGTCACTGTAGCCCAGTGTTTCCCTTCAAACCTCAGCATTCATCTGCCTGCCTGACTGAAGCACATCCACACATCTTCCTTACTAAATTTCCTTCTCATTCTGATATGCCTTCTTCTGCTGTGTGTGGAGTACAGCAGTGTGAGGATATACTCTTCCATCCTTCCTAGAGCTTTCTGATTTTTTTTCTTTATATTTCAGAAAACCTCCCAGAAAATACAGGAAATTTGAATTACACCAACTCTGCCCTCATCCAGCTTCTCATGGTGTCTAGTATCTGTGCCAGAGGTATTTCCAAACTAAACCAGATAAAATATCTGGTATTGAACACCATGGTCACAGCAATCAAGCTAAGATCCACAGTGCAACTGTTTATAAAGACTGTTCCTCAACCACTCTTTCAGGAAAGGTAAAAGTATTTAACTTTAGTCCTGAAAGAGGGCTCCTTTTCATTAAAATGTTCATCCTAAAGTGAAAACTCTCTGTGCTGTAGTTTCTTTCAGATCACACCAGTAATTTCCATAAGCTGCAATATGAGCTCTATTCCTTAGACTTTTCAGATGTATAATGCATAACCAACAGATCTTAAGGCCCTGTAGGTTTGCAGTGTATGCAAGTCTCATCTTCAGTTAAAGTTGAGTGTACACATATGTTTAAAATCAACCTTTGTACCTTTTCTGTTGAATTTCCTTATCTTTTTTATATTTTCAGCCATAATAAAGCATCATTTATTTGTGATGTTTCTTTTAGCTTCAATAGTACTACCAGCTCAAGCAAAGCAGAATGCTGAATGGGTAAGAAGGGGGAAAAATCCTTCAGAAATTGGGACAGGACATTAGAAAGCATTCCTCCCCTTCTATTGTGTTCTGCTGCCTTTGATGTCCCTATGACATGTTGAAACCTCTTAGATCCTTACCAGGAAGAAACGTGGGGCTTCCAAACCAGGATCTTGGTTACCGCTCATGAATGTTTAACTTAGAACCCCAAATCTTCCTTACATATGGCATGGAATATCTGGCATCAAGCAAGATGGTTTTTTTGCAATTTTTCCCCTCAGAAACTGACACTAAGACCAATAAAGTCAATGGCTAGTTTCACCACCAAGGCCTCATTAGAGACCAAAATTATTTAAAGGCAAAGAATTGGTTCAAGAATTACTTTAGGTGTTGTGTTTCTTTGCTTTATAGTTGTCTGTTTTGCTGTTTTTCTTTATTAGTCCTGCTTGAACAATTCCCAGAGCAAACAATTCGTCATACTGGTCTTCCTTCCTCACTTAATAGGCAAAATGTATTCCTTTTATATTTCTGTAATTTAATATTTCTGGAGAACATTGATGTATCTATGTATATGAAAAGCAAAGCAAGTCTGGAAAAGGTATTTTGTTCTGGGTGCAGAAGTAGTGAATTTTGTGGTACACTTCACCTAGACATGTGCAGGTGAAAGATTGGCTCTGTGGATAAACAGCTAAGAAGTGCACCATAATATTTTTCAGTTTCTGGAGAAATTGAATTATTTAGTCACGTTTAATGACCTGGTGTTTATCAAACCATCCCAATGAGTAATAAAAATTTATATAGAAAGCAAAGTGTTTGACTAACCTATTTACCAAAATTAAGTTCAGGTTGTAGCAAGATGGGCAGCAGAAAGTAAACCAAGTGCACAAGTCCTTTTCTGCTGTTTGCCTGCTCTGTGGAGTGACCCTAAGCATCCAGTGGACTTTGTTCATGTTTGTGACTGAACAGTTCTAGTCCATGTAATTCTGCTCAGTTTTGTGGTCGTACTCAAAGTACAAATTCTTCCTGCATGCATCCAAAACACGTATTGTAGCCACATAAAGAGCTGAGAACAGATAAGTGAAAGTGACTGGAAGCACAGATCATCAACATGTTTCACAAACAAGTTTTTGAGGACCTAAACAATTACTACAGCCCAACTCTGGGGGCTATTTATGAACCTGAAGGCAGGTTAGCTTCCTAGGTAATCCATGTCTGCCAGGCTACTGGTCAAAATACTGTCAGCCAGGGAGGGACTATTGGAAATCCCTGTGTTCTCCCTGCTGGAATTTCACACTCTGTGTGTGAGAACAAGCCTAGTTTGCATTTGTGCCTGGGAAGCTAATGAATTTAGCAATCACATAGATGGACTGCTGGATGACTAGAATAACATCTGCAGTTTAGGGTCAAAGGGATAACAGCTAAGATAAAAAAGGCATGGGTAAGTGGAATTATTAAAAGCAAAGACAGGGACATTTGTTGAAATACAAAAGAAAATCATCTGGTCAGAGAAGAGACAGCAGTTGCATCTCTCCTTCAAAGACTGTACTTTTTAAATGATTTAAAATGAAAAATGGTGGAGAAAATCAATATTATGAAACATCACAGAATGCATGGAAAGAGTGCTTTCTACCAAAGCTCATGAAAATAGTAGAGTCCTATTCCTCAGGATATCTTATGAATGCCCAGTATTTGTAACAAAGCGAGAATGACTCCCCCAGTGACTGATTTTATATGGCTTCTAGGAAAAAAATATTATTTGAATAATGAATTTGATGCAGGCAGATTTTTGTTTTAGAAATAATTGCATGAAAATAACTTTGGAAATGATGCATGGGGGAAAGTTACATGCTCTAGAGTAAAGGCATTATAAAAGGCCATAATACCGTGTCCCTAAATGTACTTATCTTCATGAATCCTGAATTTCATCCAGGATTTCAAAGTAATCCTCACTTTGAAAACTTGGTGAGGTACTGCACTGTGTTACACTAAGTCTTTAGAGTGCAAGTATCAATGTTATTGAACAAGCACTTTGTGCAACATGCTCAGTAGAAAATAGGTCATACTGCCGTCATGTGGCTGTTGGTAAAAGAAATCATGAACAAAGGCTTTGGAAAGTGTGTGCTTCAGGGTTTAATTCAATGCAACTACCTAGAAGAGGCACACTCACAAAACATAGGCTGCATATTTTTCTCATTGTGAAACTTTTCTTCTTGCCTTTCAAGCAGCTGCTTTCAAGCAGGACTTGACTAGATGACTCATTGATCTTACATTGTCTGATCTTTCTCTTTTCCTGGATTCTTCTATATTTGAGGAGATATTTTAGCTCATCTGTTTGGAGACAAGAAGAAAATAAATGATGGATTCATTTTTTCATCCTATCATTTTTGTGGCTGATCTTTTGTTATTTCATCATTTTTTCAGTAACGTAGGAATACCTGCATGGAGGTTAATATTCTTCTTAAACCCCAACATGACATGTGTTTAAATAGTTTTGGATCACTGCACTTAAGAAATAAGCTAAACTCAGAGTTACTCTGCTTTCATACTTTTTCAGAGCGTGCTTCTACAAAGCCCCTTGAAAGCTAAAGGGGTTTGCTTGTTTGTTCATTTTTATCTTGCTAAAAAGTCCTGCACAATGCTGGCTGCTCACAGATATCTGCAGTTCTCACCCCTCTCATGGGATTTGAGATGGATATGACTTCCACAGATAGAAGTGTGCAGTTTTGCTGGACATCTTGTGATAATGTACAAATAGCTTGAATATTGATGCAAATATGATTGGAATTTTCGGAGATATCAGCCAACTTCCCTCACCCCCTTTCATCACTAGCTTTCTGTGAAGGGGATTCTGGCTATATGCATCATTACTTTTCAGAAGCAATAATAATAATAATAATAATAATAATAATAATAATAATGCTGCTGCGACAGAGATGAGGTTGCAAAATCTCAATTTCTTTCACAGGGTGCACACCTTTATAATCTTCCTCTAATAGCTGGTGATTACATTGATAAAAGAGTTAGTTAGTTAGTGAGCTCAAGATTGACCTTTCACATTGTACCTGCAGCCTTCCAGTGAAGATGTCACCGTCAGTGTCATGGGATTCCAGCATGGCATGAAGGGCCAAAGATGTTCTTGTCTGGAGTCTCATGTGTAGGATGCTGTCATTGGCCATACTCCTTTCTAGGCATGTTAATTAATGAATATTACAGCATGTGCAGCTGTACATGTGCTATGTGCACATGTCACTGTGCCTGTATGGTAAATAGCAGATATAACACCTGGCTTTACTGGGAAAATTTAGACATGTTCTCCATTCCTGCCCCTCCCTCACTCAGATTCTTGCAGCAGTCAAGAGACAGTAGAGACCTTTGAATCATCCTTTAAAAACAAGTGGCGAGGACAAATAGAGGGAGTCTTTCTCAAACAGCTTGTCGTTTCAAAAGAAGGCCACAGGCACAAAAACACTTGGCACCCTTGCCCAAAATGGACTCTTGAACTGGAAAACATACATGGTTTGAGGTTTAGCAACTTATTTATTTCTCTCTCTGTAAATACTGGTGCTAGGACACTATCACCTACGCTGCTGTTTACATTTCAGCCTGCTGACAGAAAAGGTGGACAAGTGTGGCTCAATCACATCTTGTTCAGCAAAATCGCACCAAATACCAACCAGTCATGGTGGAAATGGCTTAACAACTGATCAAGTTGTTCACACAAATTAAAAGAAAAAGAGAATGAAGCCACATGCTTGGCTGGGAAAATCACTAGAGAAAGCATCACTGCTGGTGCCACAGGGCTCAGGGGCAGTCCAGGGTGGCACAAGTTTTTCTCATGGCCCCAGACCCTGGGCTGCAGGGGTTACTCAGGCCACTGGTGTCTTCATGTACATGGGGAGTTTATGATTTATGCCCCAGGAGAAAGCACAGTTTTTTCTGGGTGCTAAAGTAGGAAACCTCCCACTTCAGAAAGGAAGGATATGTAAAACCAAGGAGTTGTTTTTTAGGTTGAGGAACTGAGTTTAGTGAAAATTTGGCAACATCCAGGCACTTGCCTCAATCTGCCATTATGACAGAGTTTTTCTTACCTCGTGGTGGCTCTCTGATATTTAATCCACTAAATCTGATCCCAGGTCCTTCTGTGAGCAGTGGCAAGACATGCTCTTCCAGGCAGCTGGAACATGCCCCACAGGCATCGCAATGACTCTCCAGGGCCAGGAGAGGAGCCTGCAACACTTATCTTCTTAAAAATTAATTCTTAGACACCTAAAATGAAGTGAGATGGATTCCTTCTCAAATAAGTTGGTCCAGTAATGTTTATTTATGGCCAGATACTGCCTGCTCCCGCTGATGACTGCAGTGCAGTTAACTCCATTTCTTCCAATGTGAGTGAAGTGTTTTGCTGTGGGGGTTAGAGCTACAGATTTGGTCTTCTGACTGTAATCTGCATTGTGTCTATATAGCAACTGAAACAATGAAACATTTAATTAGGAAAGGAAATGATTCATAACACCAGCTTTAAAGCAAAATATTGTACCATAACGAAACAAGACAGTTGCAGTGACTCATTTTATCTTCACTTAAATGACAGGGCATCCCAAGAAATATTTGCAATTTGAGGGAGTCTTCTTTGAAATCCAGCCCAGTATACTTATTTCTCTTAGCTAGAGACACAGTGTGGGAATGCTTGGGAACCTAGGGTGAACTCCCCACATGACACTCTGTGAAAGACACTGACTTTCTGGGTGAAGAAACCCTATTGTAGAAAGATTTACACCCACACTGCAACAATTGCTAGTTTAGCCTGCCAAGATCCTGTCCCTGACAGCTGATTGTCTTGAATATGCCAAGTAGCACATTAAGTACATCCATGCTCTTCTAGGCTGCAGATCACAGTGCACACACAGCCTAAAGAATCACAGCATTTCATCAAAACTGTTAATTGTACTTACTGCATCCTGGTGAGATTTAAATAAGCACAGTCCTGTCTGACTCTTGGGGCAGGTCCTTTCCACTTGTAGTGATGGGATCTTATCAAGGACAGAACCAAATCAGATGCAGGTCCTCTACCTTCCCAAGAGAAGTCCATACTGCGAGATGTTGAGTCCCTGGCTCCAATCCAACAAAGCATTCAAATCATTTACACATGCATTTTGTGTCAGTGCTCACAAGCTTGGAGATGAATCTGCATTTTGATGGCTGCAGCAGGGGAGAACAAGTCCTTAATGTGCTGGGTGATGTGTAACAACAAGAGCAGCATTAAACCAAAACATGCTATTTGAACTTCTCACTTCTAAGATTATTCAGGCCTTCCATCTGAGGGACATCCATGCTGAAACAACTACTTTCAGCAGTGCTTTTTATACTAAACCCTCCTTTTAGGCTCTGCAAAATTATAGAGTGGAACTTGGCCTTCAACTACAAGACCACCGATCCCACTAACAGGAGTGACAAGTAAGACAGAATTCAAAGAATGTGTATTTTTGGTGCATGTCTGGTATTTGAAATACCTTTCTCTGCTAGATGCCACCACCAGTTAATTTTTAGAAGTAATTTTCACCAATATACAGGGATAAGAAGCAAAGCAGTGTGAAGTACAGAAAAAGTTTTTGTGAGACACTCAGATTCAGCTCCAAAGGCAAAAATTGTGCAAGAATTCCCTGAAACTGATGACTTATTAAACTAAGGTGTGTTTATGAACTACAGGAATTAGGTAGTTATCTACTTCCTGGAAGTACTTAAGTGTTCCCAGGAACATTTAATTCACTTTAACTGAACAAAGTCAACTATAACACAGAAAAATCCCACAGGTTACAAACAAAGCCTGGCAAGCTTTAAAAGAAGGAAGAGCAAGACTGGCATGTGCCACAAATCACTAGAGCCAGCCTCAAGCTGTTGTAATTTACTTGCTGCGTGTCTGGTGTGCCTTCCCAAGCAGCCTTATCTCCTGGTACTTTCTATTCAACAGCCTTGTCCTAGGAAATGCTGAGTGTTGCTCACCTTCTCTTTAGCCTTGCAGCCTATTGACTACACCACTGCCACTGTGGCTAAGCACTCTCCTTCCAAAGGAAATAAACCATCTCATTATTTTAGACTCCACAGAGCCCATCTCCAAAATTAAAAACTTTCAAACACTGCTTCCGTACAAAAAGTGCCAGGACAGAAATCTGCTGCCGGCTTCTACCTGGCCCCTATTGCCCATCCACAAATCCACTTGATGGGGATAAGCAGCTGCCTGACAAACTAAGTGCACCATGGCACAGTTTAACCAATCACCCTTGCAGCTCCAAAACTGAGTATGTCTGGTGACTGTTCACACACAGAAGGTATCTGGAAAGAAAGCTGTTGCAGGCCTTCAATTTTGCATTACAGCCCACAAACTACACACCCAATGCTGTGTGCTTTCTTTTCTGCCTCAATGTACCATGCTGTTTTTACTTTCAGCACATTACAGCACAAAACCTGAAAACATCCAGCATCTGTTACCAAAAAAATCCCCAACAAATGCCAGGAGAGAAAGTTATTGCTAGCCTTCCTTTCTCTATAGAGCATATAAACTGCACTTCAGACACTGGGGGGCTGTATGTGCTTCCATGCCTTGTACAGCTGCCTGTGATATCCTTGTTGAACATAATAGCTGCTTGTGTATGAATGGAAATCCTGGGTTTGGCAGGTGTTTGCAGTGTCATTGGTGGCTCTGCTGTGACTGTGTGGGAGGAGGAAGCAGGGTTCTGCAGCTTTTGATGATGGCATTGGTGGCTGAGTAGATGACAGAGGAGAAGCTGGGCACTGGTGTGAATTGGGAGGAGTTATGCTGATGCCATGTATTGAGGAGAAGGAGTAAAAACAGCAAGGTGTGCTGTGGTGTTTTGCAGAGGGGATGAGCCAGAAGATGTGAAAATGTTAGTTCCCTCCTTTTCACTTTATCTAACATTGGGGCAGGCATTGATAAAGAGGATGTGATTGATTATGCAAGTTAAATGCTCACAAAGCTGGGAAATTCTGCATAGTTACAGATCCCACTGGAAAAGGCATGGAAGGCTTGATCCTGTTAATGAAGGAACCAGACCTTGGAGGAACCTGAGAATGAAATCCTGGATGTGGTATTGAATGCTGCTTAGAGAGTGTCAATCTGAATTTAATACCTCTATATGCCCAGTAAAAAGGCCTGTTCTGAAGAGCAGAGGTTGGTGCAGGATTTAAGAGTCATAACCAAATGAAAACCAAATAAATAATGGGCAAGTACTTATTTGTCTGTTTTGGATTTAGAAGATGCTTTCTTTTGCATTCTGGTGGATGAGCAGAAGTCCAGCAATGGGAAAAAAAGATGCAGCTATGCTGCACAGTACTACCACAGAGATCAAGAAACAGCTCTACCCCGTTTGGTAATATATTTGCAAAAGAACTCCCTCCCTAGAGAGGGAGTAAACCCCTTTGAAATTCTGTATGGCAGATTGCATCCAATTAATACTGTGGTGACAAAAAGTAATCAAATGCATGTGAAAGATCATGATATATCGAGAAATTATCTATTGTATCTCTCTCTCATGGGTTTTGTCCTCTGTGCATGCTATCTCAACCGGGGACTCTCCCTTCCTTTGGACGTGGCTGTCCACAGCTTTCAATCAGGAGATACGGTTTATATCCAGACCTGGAAGGATGAACTGCTGATGGAAAAGAAAATGTTTATTTCCAATGTTGGTGATGCAGCTTATGGGCTGCAATGGGACACTCAAGGCCACCAACATCTTTCTATCCTGGCTCCCTTTGTGTGGGAACATTTGCCTGACTTTTCCATCTTCGGAGCTGCACTTGTGCTCGGTGAAAAAGCGCCAGGGTACATTAGATTGTTAGGCAGATGCACACCACCATCTAGTGGTGTGTTGGAATGGCATCGGGGGAAGGGAAAGAGCAGCTCTTGCTCATCTGCACTTTTCCATTGCACTCTCAAAACTGTACCACCAAATCTGAGGCTGTGCACTCTCCTTCCCCAAAGAAGTGCCATCTCATGCTTCCACCCCAGGAAAAGCCCAGCTCACAACTGAAGAAGTTCAGCAACTGCTCCCACACAAAAAGTGCCAGGACAGAAAGCTGATGTCTGCCTTCTTTCTCTGTGCAGTCTATAAGCTGCACTAGCAGATCTGGGGATATGTGCTTTCCTTCCCACCTAAATATACCATCATGTCATTTACTCTTAGCAGACTCTAGCTCAAAAATTGAAAACATCCAGAGACTGCTCACATACAGAAATTTGACAGGACAGAAAGATGCTGCTGGTATCTTTTCCCTGTAGACTGTCAACTACACCAGCAGTACTGGGGGCCATGCACTTTCCTTGCCAACTAAAACATCACACATGATCACTCTGGACAGACCATCTCCAGAGCAGAAAATGTTCAGTAACGGCTCCCACACAAAAGGCTGAAGGACAGAAGGCTGTTGCTGGACTTCACTCTGCCCTGCAGCCCATAAATTGCACCACAAACACTGTGGTTATGTGCTCTCCTTCCCACCTAAATCTACTGTTAGGAAACTTTCCTGTCTGAGCACCCAGCAGCCCCTCTGGTGGTCACACTCCCAGTTCCAGATACTTTAATTTCTGGGTCTGAGGCCCCTTCACAAAGGGTGGCTCCAGTGATCCCATGGGTGCCCCTCCTGACTCCCTGCACTCACACAGTCACACAAGGTTTCCCTACTGAATCAACCCCCAGTTTCCCAAAGCAGAGCCCCAGATATCTGGGTTGAGTGTTTGCTCTGGGCAGGTGGGGGCACACCCTGCCCAGGTGTGGGGGGCAAGGGCTCTTGGGGGTATTACAAGTGAAGGGCCAGCTACAGCTTTCTGTCCTGTCACCTTCACTGTGGGAGAAGCCACTGAACATTTACAGTTTTAGAGCTGGGCTCCAGAATGAGAGCATGAGGGTGGGAAGGAAGGCATATAGTCCCAGTGTCATTGGGACACTTCAGAAAACAACTCCAGAAATAGTGGACTTGCCCAGCCAACTAAATGTACAATGACACTCTTTGAAACACCACAAGCATAGCTCCAAACTTGAAAACCTCCAGTGTCTGCTCCTACACAAAATTTGGCTGGACAAAAAGCTGTCACTTTGCCTTCATCTTCCCTTGCAGCCTATAAACTTAATGACTAACACTGGGATTCTGTGCTTTCCTTCTCACCTACATGTACTATCACAGTATCTACTCTCCTTAGAGCCCAGCTCCAAAATTTATAGTGCCCAGGCACTGCTATCACACAAAATATGTCAGGAGAGACACATCATGCTGGCCTTTACATTCCTGCTGTCCCTGTTCCACAGCACCACTAGATGGGGTGATGCACTTATCTAGCAAACTAAATCTGCCCTGGCAACAAATCAAACTAAACAGCTCCAAAATGGAAAACGTCCAGCGACTGCTCCCCACAAAATAAGGTTCCAGGACAGAGAGCTGTTACTGGCTCTAAGTCTGTGCAGAAAGTGATCTGAGGGATGAAAAGGGAACAGAAGTGCACATGGGGGTCCCTGGGTTGTGAAGAAGGGCACTCAGAGGACAATAGGGTACACAGGATGGCATTTGGTTCTCAAATCCACACAGAAAGGGACATGAAAGGTAAGAGAAGAACATATTATAGTGTCATTCCCTCCTGCCCCCCATTCTCTCTACCTCTTGCCTTCCACATCCCCCTTACTTCCCTGAGTTTTGTAACATTTGGTTGGTAGAGATGAAGCCAGGACATGATGCAGGTGTACAGTCAGTAAGAGCCACACTGGTTATTGCCCACAAACCCTGTGTAATATGGTACCAACCTAAAATGTCATTGCAGCAGCACTTAATTTGATAATTCCAGTTCTTAAACCAAATGCTTTCTGTAAAACACAACTGCTATTGCAGGCATGGCCAGTCTTCTGATTTTCAAGAATGAGACTTTTAGGGCTAAACAACAAAGAACTCAACAATGAACTGAGGTTATGTGGAATAACGTGCTGCAGAGAATCCACTGGAAAGCAAGATCAGAGCCCTGAAAGCCACCTGTGGTTAGCCTAAAATTGTTGATGGAATTACAGCTGTTGCTTTAATTTGTAGTGTGTAAAAACCAGTGTCCATAAAAACTACCAAACAACTGTGATGCTTTCAAAAAACACAATTGAATTTTCATATATCATGTTTCATTCTAACCGATTTACTTATTGTGAAGTTTAGGTAGGGAGCAGCTGAGAGTACTTACTGCACATTAATTGTTACTGGTAGTTGTAAAACTGTATGTCATAGACTGCTTTGAAGAATTAAAACTATGGTTGCATAGATGTGGGCAAAAGTTCTAGAGAAACTTTGCCACAAATAATAATTTGCATTTCAAAATTAATCTGCTTCAGCAAATGCTTATAACCTTTCCAGAACTGCTTCTTCCAAATGCAAAGGTTACTTGAATCCACCTTCAAAAAAGTTAGTAGAAGAAAATTCAAACTTACATGCATGAGAAGTTGTAGAAAGTGAACTTGGATTTCAGTGAAGTGAATATTTTCCCTGAAAATTCTTTTAAGAAAAATTATACTCATTCTGCCATGTAACAGAATTGATATTATGTGAGAAATTGCAACTCTCCCATATAGCACAAAGAAGAGTAATAAATAATTGCAGTGAATGCTTTTTTGGCTCAAAAAACTAAATATACCACATATATATTGATTGATAAATTTGTGTAGATGAGATTAATAGGCAAGAAAAGTAGCTGCTTGATGAATAATTCAGAATAGAGTCTTTTTTATTTGTTAACTTGGTTGACTGGACAGATTCAATCCAGACAAATAGATGGCATTGAATTGTTCATTTTAGATGATATACTGAATTCTAGCATATCTGAGAAATGCAGTGGTTTAGAACACAATGGATCAAAACCACAGTTTCTTATTAAATGAAAGAAAACTTTCTGTGTTACTCCAAAGTATAGGAACCCATCTGGGAAATGTACTTAAACAATTTCTTTTAAAAAGCAGTGAAATGGGACAGAATTTAATGCTTCCCACCGTGGTACCTCATGACCTGTAGAAAAATCGTGAAGAAAATAACCACCCACCCAATCATTCCCCCCAGCTCCCAAGTTTACAGGATAGTTATGAAAGTTATATCAGGACTTTCACTCTAATAACTTTCCTGACATATCTTTCATAACTATCCTGAAAACTTGGGAGCTGGGGGAACTATGTCAGTGTTTTAGAGTTTTTTTTCAACTCTGGGGGTGTTTTTCTTACCCTTTGCATTGTGTCTGTATGTCTCTGTTCTTCTGATTCATGTGTTTTGTTTCTTTGCCCTGTGGTCCCTTGGCATTCATTTTTGCATCATCTATATCACAGTTTCTCTCCCTTTCTTTACAGTTAGATGAGTTCTTTCTCATTCAGTTCCTTGTGCCTTGGAAACTACTCCTGCAGTCTTCCCTCCCTCCTTTCCCTAAGTGAAAAGCATCTCTAACGCTGGAAATCAGATCTCTGCAGGGCTGGAACTTGTCTACATTATTAGGACAGTATCACCTTTTAAAGGAGTAATTACATTCACAAATTATAAGTAAATGCCTGCATATACAAATCTGCATTTGAGGAACTTAACTCATATTGTAAATGTGGCATAAAAATCTGCAAAAAACTAGAATTAAGCCTATTTGTGCAGCCATGGTTTTGTCCACTGTCCATTAAGGTCTGGCATTGCTGGACCATTGTCTTTCATCACAGGCCTTGTTATTCATGAGGTGGATATTCATGAGCTGTTATAGTTTGTTTCCTGACAAGTGTCCAATCTTTCTACAGACTATAAAAAGTTAATTTTCTTAATGAGAATTTCTTCACAGCTCTGTATTCTTTAATTCCCTTAATAACTTCCTTATCTCCTACATCTAATAATTGCATTTGGAATGGCCTCTCTGACATGATATATGAACACTATGTGGAAGAAAGTGATGATGGTCAGTCCCACAGCAGAGCAGTGCCAACCTAAACACAGGGATGTTTTGTTACTGTGACAGTCTCTAGTCTTGCTCACATCTCCCAGCCTTACCTTTCCTATTGACTACAGTCTCAGTTGCTGCACATCTCTGCTGCAGTTTGATAAAGCTTACCCACATATTTTCTTACTGCTTTGCCTCTGGTCTTCCCACTCTGTCAATGATCCTGTTTCAGCTTCAGCCTGCCCCTCCCTGTTCACTGTGTACCCAGGTCACCCTCTACTGCTCATTCTGCCTTGCCAGCCTCCACTCCCCACTGGGCAGTTCAAAGGTGGGCAGTGGACCAGTGAAGGATGGATAAATTCCAGCACATTGTGACTAAGCAGGTGTTCACCACTGGGAGCCACTGGCAGTGGCAGCTCCCACGAGATCCTCCAAGACTTGCATGCCTAAGTCTTTAATCCTTTTCCAGCAGTCATAAAACTCCAGTTTGGTCAAATACTCCCCTAAGCCAGAGAAGACTTGAGCTGCTGAGGGATTTGAGCAGCTAAAATGCTCCTCAGATTCTCATTGCTAGGGCATAGGGAAATGACCTTCTGAAATTCCCTGCTTAGTGGAAACTCTTTTGTTCATATCATCACAATGGAGCTGGGTAGAATTGCCAAAGCTTGGCATGCACACTAATTGATCTTTGGCAGGACTGAATAGCAAGAGAGGGTATCTGCAGCAGCAATTGCACTTCTATTTCACTTACACTGGACTACCAATTGCTTAGTTTTTGAAGCCCATCTCATTTAAGCAAAAATAAATCTTCCAAGCCAAGGTTGAAAATAATAAATTAAAAAGAGTGTTTTCATTCAAGTGCATCATTAAGCATACTACTAATGAGGTGGATTATCTGTGCAGTATGCACAATAACACCATCAAACAAAACTTCTCCTTTACTCTTTAAGAAGCAGGCCAATCTTCACTACTTCGAGTTACAGGAATAACAATGTGTTGTGTGTTTCTATATCCTGTCAATTCAAACCTCCCTTGGAGCATTCAGGTTGACCACTTTGAGTAGAAAAACCAAAGGAGAGAGCAGAGCCTGTGTCCCTTTGGAGATTTGACTGGTTCACAAAGATAAGCCTGGACTGTGTGATTGTGAAGCTAAAATTTGCAGTGAGATTGTTGTCTGCCTGCCCTATTTCTGCATACTCCTCGTGTAGTATCTAAGTGGCCTCTGTATTTTGCCTTTTTTCAGTGCTCAGGAATGTGGATTCCACATTTTTTATTAAACTCACACAAAAATGCTATGCTTTATGTTTTGAGTTTGATTTCTGGAACACTAACTATACAAGAGGTAAGATGAAACACAAGTATTCTCCACAGAGGCCTGCAGCATCCACAAACTGGTCCCGGGTCATGTTGCATAATTGCAAGCCATTGATACTAAAGAGGGAAAAGGAAATGCATCTGGCATTGTCACAGCAAAACTGCAACCACTCACAGATGTTGTGCTCACTCCAGTATTCTGAGAGGATGGATGTCCAGAAAGAATTAGAATCTGTAACACATTTGACAAGAAAGAAAAAACTGCAATGAAAAATTCACACAAACATATTTCAAGCAAAACTAATCTCTTTGCTTTCTCCTGACTGCAGTCTTCCTTCTTTATTCCTCCAAAGCACATCAAGCCCTGTGTTTGTCCTTTTTTTCCTTTCTATTGTAAGCCTTTTGTACTTCATTTTGTATGAGATATTTCAAGAGAAAGTGTTTCACTTGGAAATAAAAAACTTCCTCTTAAGGCTGAAAAAAAAGAAAATTAAAAGGCCAAAGAAGAGAGTTTGCGAGAATTTAGAACTCTGTAACAAAAGCAGTGATTTGTTCCTAGATTGAAATAACTTGACTCCTAGATGAGAAAGTACTCAAAGCCACCTAACTACACTTTTTGGCAGACAGATAACTTACATTAATTTATACAATTTTTCATACAATTCCAGTAAGTTCTTTCACTCATTTAATCTAAAATAATGTTAATGTCATCATAGGGAATATTTTTTTTTTGTTAGATTAGAAAATGAAAAATGTATTACTCTCAACACACATCACTAGACAAAGAGCTTCCAAGTAACCCTGCCAGACAATTATAGCCTAAAAGTACTTTGCCAATTAAATTCCAAAATTTTTATCAGGCTTCTCTCCTCAGCAATGCAGTTACCAGGAGAATGGATAGAAATATGAATATATTTGCAATAATTTTTTTCCCCAGAAAAACATATTTTAACTGTTACTGGTATAAAATCTAGACCTGGTATGATATATATATGCAGTATATATATCAAACATAATTTGTGACACAAGCACTTCTTTCCCCCTAGTATCAAAACACAGGCTTTGTTATTTCATTTTTAACTTTTTAAGGATGACTAGTAATTTCTCTCAGTTTTGATTCTTAAACAGTTACAGGAATCCAAGACTTGAAGAATTATTGCTTTTAGAGCTTTAAGGATTCTAAATTAACTTTGAATATATTAACTGTAATATTTATTATATCACTTGAGTGGGGCTGTTGCAGAACAGGAAAGAGCAAAGAAAGGCCATCAAGGATGTGAATGAAAGTTTAAAGAAATCTGAAAATGTTTAGTTATTTTCACATCTCACAGCATCTTAAACTTGACCTGTATTTCACAGTTTCTTAGTCCAGTCATCCATTATTCACTATATAAGTTTCAAATGAATCCAGAACATTTGATTTTAGGCACTGCTTATATCAAATTGTTATTCAAAATGGCTTATGATAGCACTGCAAGTCAAGTGAAGAGTGTCTGTCTAGACAGCGAGCTCAGAGTGCAAAATGATGCAAATAGGCTGGAGGAGCTTCCAGAGTAAAATTAATTCAAAGGGCTTAAAATTGTGACAGAATAACTGTAATATGGATCTTGCATCCTACATGGCTTCTGTAAAGTAATTAATACTTCTAATTACTTTAATTACAACTCCTAAATGTTTACAGAGGAATTTGTGGTTGCTTTCATGAATCATTCCCATGCTATAAATATCTTCATATGTATGCACATACAGAATTAATGTAATATACTGCATGATGTGTTTTAAAGCCTGAGATGCTCCTGTAACATTGTAGCAAAGCCAAGAGGTGGGCAGAAGCTCTGGGTCTGACTTTTGAGACCCATACCTTGAGGATATTTGAATCTCAGATTTCATTCACCTCCTTATTTAAAAGGAAAATCAGAGGAGCTTGACATCATCTTTATGAGCCCTGCAGACTGAACACACCTGGCTGTGTCAGGGTCTGAAGGCTTCTGTGGGGGAGAATGGGAGTGCTGGGAATGCAGGCTCACAGGCCTTCTGAAGGGAAAAAAAAAAAACCTTAAAAAAAAAATGCAGCTTTAGCTCTACAGGAGCCCCAACTTTAGAGGTTGCTCAAGAAAAGCAGAAGGCTGAATTGATCCCTTTCTGAATCAGGCATACTTTTTTCTTCTATTTTCTAATCCTCTGCCAACAGCCTCCAGCCTCCCTTAGGAAAACTGGAATATCATGAAATCCTCAACTAGACAGATTTAGAGGAGATGAACATCCCTGTGGGGCTGGGCATGAATCCAGCCCTGTGTTTCAGGGGCTGCCCTGTAAGCTACTGCCACAGGCCAGCCCAGACCCTTTCCCTGTGTCTGTGTTTCCCATACAAGTAAGGAGTTCATGACATTGCTTTTCTATCTACAAGAGCGTTGGATTGCTCGTTGATCTTCTATCCAAAGATAATATGAAAGAGAAGTATTTATTCTGCCTTGAATAACCTTGAAATACTTTGTCCATTGGGCTTGAAACCTCAATCTGATTTTGATAAATATCTTCTCTGGCAATACTTGTACTATCATATAAATGAGATTACATGTTTTGTTCATGGAACAGCACTCATCTGGTCCAGTTTCTGTCTTTGCTTTGGTTTGGAAAGACTCAGATCATTCTTTTCAAATATTTCACAGCTCCTTGTAGTACTTGTGTTTCATGAGCCTTTTGAAGGTGCTGACACTGAGACCTCACCTTCACATGTGCTCATATTTTGTATCTCATATCAGAGTAAAGAATTCAGGGAGCTTTGCTGTCTTGTAAGTGATGAACTTGATCAAGGTATTATGCCACTGAGGAGGGAAAGAACTACCCAAGCCAAAGGGTCAGTGAAAGACTTCAGGGTTTTTTAGAGAAAAAGAAAGGGGCAGGTAGAATTTCATACCACCATACAAGAACATAAGAGCCTGTACATCTCCTTGTGACAGGAACATGCCAGAATTGTTCTTAAAAGTACAGCTTGGTGTGTGAAGATACCTGGCAGGATGATAGTGAATAGCTGAAGATGGAGGAAAAAACATAGAATTCAGACCTCTCCTGTTCCAGCCTTTTAAGGTGATTTTCTTCTTTACAACAAGTGCTGGAAAACAAAGAGAAGAAATTAAAAACTACACAATATTTCTAGTGTCACAAATTTTAACGTACCCCACTTTGTATCAGAAAAAAATGCCCCCAAATATAAATGCTGATATATTCTGATTGCCAGAAAATAAAAGCATTAAAATTACCAAGGTAGGAATGGAAAGGTAAATGTACCCTGTATTTCATCCCATGGGAACATGGGGGGTGGCTGCAGTGTCCCAGATGACATTTTTTCATAAAATATTTTAGAAACTGGCTTTGGACTCATACATTAAAATATCAGTGTGAAGAGAAGCTGAGCTCAGCAATAGCCTATAAATCAGTGGTGTTCATCGATTTCTTTCTAGGCAGTCTTGCTACCATAGTTTCATCTCTTTTAATTGAGCTTCTACTTTGTTTCTACCAAGCACAAAACAGGTTTTCAAAAGGCATCAAGATCACAGTCCTTAAGCCTATTACTGTCACCAGAGGAAAGTGTGGGTCAAATGTTATTATGCTGACCTACATTCTTCTCTGGCTTCACAGCAAAGTACTTTTCTGTTCAAGGGCTGCCTGTGCAGTGCTGGTGACTTTGTCTGTGTGTGCTCAACATGTCATATGTACTTCTAGGCTACTGTGGAAGAAATGACAAGGGAATTCCCAGGTTGGTATAAATTTGATTCTGGAGAGAAATTAATGTAACTGTGAAGGACTCCTAGAAAGCCTAAAAGCATCAGGAACTGAGCAGTAGAAAACATGTGGAAGAAGAAGAATTCCTTGGTCAGAGAAGACTCATTATTTCCTCAGCTCAGCTTTGCTTAGCAAGAGGCATCTGACCTGATTGTTGAGTAAAGCTGCATCTCTTAAGAGCGGAGGGAGCTTCCACTCAGCTGCACATGGAATTCCATTTAGCATATTTTCTGGGGTGTAGGTGTTCACCCGGATGAAGTCAGAGCTGTGCAGCTGCTGCATCACAGACCTTATACTGATAACAAGTAACAGTCTGCAGTAAAGTTAGAAATTGCCAAAATGGCTGGGCTGCTTTGCCTTTGGCAATTGCTGATCTGCTTATATCACAAGTTCCCTAGGGATTATTTTCATTTCAGTGTTGTGAGGCTTGTATTTGGGGTTTTTTGTATGTTTGGTTAAAAAAGTGAAAGAGGAGTAAATAACAGGCAAATCTTGAATAAAATCAAAGCAATTCCTCCGAGTGATCCAAAATTAACTTCCACTAAATCACATCAGGTACTTAAAATGCATGTTTAAATTTTAGAACAGAATATTTTCTGTGATTTCTGTAATTTCAAATGAAATTTAGAATTGTATTCCAGGATGGAGGGAAAATGAATATTAAAACAATATGATTAAAAAAACCTCAATTCCTTCAGGACTTTAAATACAACCATTTGGTTGAAGCAAGAATATTTATATTCTACCTCATATGTTGAAATTAGTGATATAGAAACAAAACACTACAGATTAGTGGTCTTGGATTAACACCACCAGCACCATAATTACTGTTATTACTCAAACTGTGTCCTGGCAGGCAAGGTCTTTTCCACAAGACCAGCAGTGTTGTCATGTAAAAGAACAAAAGTAGCCTTGGAAGAGAAAAATGTTGCATGCACCCATAATTTCCTCCCGATTCTGACAAAAAGTTTGGTTCATTATCATGGCTGGGTTGTACTACCTCCCTTTTTAGAGCCTCTTGAATGATTCAGCCTGAGTGCAGTGGAAAGCATCAGGACCATTTTGGAATTTGAACCAACTCCTAAAAGGGAGAAGATTTCTAACAGAAAGAAGCAGCTGAAAGCTGATTGCCATCTTGGAGAGAAAGAATATCTCCACAAGTCATTGGAGGGACACAATTTAAGAATGATTGCAAAGACAACCTGCTCAAAGTATCTCATTTACTCTTTATACCTGCCTCCCAATATGTAGGATTTCCCACAAATAAATATCTGGAATGAAATCCAGAATCCATGAATCATGGAGAATAGATATCCTCAAGCCGAAATAATATCTGGGAAGATGGATGAACTGTTACAAGCAAAGGGTGTGAAAAAATTCCAAAGCCACTGGATTAAAAAAAAAACAACAAAATGAACAACTTAGACCTAGGCACATATTTGATCGTGCAGTTATTGTGAAGACAAGGTATTTCTCTAAGCTGGGAAACTGTGAAGTGGAATGGCAACCTCACTCCCTGTTGAGGACTAGATTTGAGCTCACAGGTGTGGGGTAAAGCTGCCAGCTTCAAATCCTATCAGCAGGTTTGACCACATGCTGTACAGGCAGTAAAAGCTATCTGCAAAAGGAAAAAAAAATCCCATTTTACCCATACGCAAAGATACCATTAATAAGATATAATTTCTAGAACATCCAGATCTCTATATGGGATGTTCCAGAAATTAATGGTAATTATTAGTAGTATTAGAAAAGACAATATATTTTCATGCATTTTATGCAAACAGGATATTGGTTTGGGTCACATTGAATAGTATCTCACCATTAACTGGTGCTGTGTATGTATGTACAAATCTGCTTAAGAACACTTAGGAGACACAGAAAGTGGGAGAGTCAGGCACTTTTTTTCAAACAACAGGAGAGCTTTACAGCTCTCAGTTTAACTTCATCTGGTGCCGTGTTCACAAAATCTATAAATTAGTTTTCACATTACAAGCAATCTCTTCTGATTTAGTGATACAGGCTGAGATTGTTAATTTATTAAAAGGTGTTGAGGCTCATGTTTGTCTACAGAATTAATTCATTGAAGCAAAGTCAGTTGTTCATCATTGAGAAAACTGGTGATGCAGAAATGAGAATGGCAGGGAGTACATCAATTGAGTGCCTGATAAAATCATCACAGCAAAACCATTTTGGCAGCCTACAGCACTTTTATAAACAATGACTTCAGTAAAGAAATGCAGCTTACTTTTAGGTAGGTGATTACTCCTGATGCAGCACTTAAGTCCAGAGGTAGGTCTTGGGAGCAAGGGGAGTAGGAGGCTCCAACAGCAGCATAGCCCAGCACTTTAGGAATAAAGCCACCTGCAGGACTGTGATATATGGAACACCTTAGAGACAGGCTGGTTTGGTTTTTCAAGTTCTGATGCACACCTCTTTTGATGACAGTGATAATATATAGCATAGCATAGCCCAGAGACAGGGGGAGAAATATTCTCAAGTACAGAAAGTTTACCTTTATCCTGTATTGGTTTTTTAACTCTTTGTCTAAATCCTCTTTGTTCATTTATGCAAGCATGGCTTATGGACCACCTAAGCAAACCTGCTGTTTAAGCACATAACTAAGGAGAGTCTCACTCTTTCTTTTGTCACCTTAGCATGTAAGAAGGGCTATCAAATTTTGTTCAGAGCTCTCAAAGCCCAGAAGTGGTGCTCTCACAGTTTGCACGTGGCAAAGCCCAGGATGCAGAGAAGTAACTGGCTTAAAGTCACTCAGCAAACTACTGTGGATGTTAGAAAATGAACAGTGCTTACCTGAGGTCAGGTGACATCTCTACCTGAGCACCATGCCTCTTAGACCCAAAAAACCTGCTGGGCTCTAGCCCAGATTCAGCTGCTTTTAGGTCTGAAATGATCATTAGGAGATCTTAATAGGATTCATGAATAGGTTGTTTGGCATGATTAGAAGCACCAGATCAGAGTCACTAGAGGTAATGAGAATGAATAGATGATTGAAAATCATACATGTAAAATAATATGATCGTTTCAAAAAAATATAAAATAGGAATAGTTTTGATTTTTGTGCCCCAGAGCTCTATCTTAATTAGCAGTGTCTTGAGGATGCCTGCAATAACAGCAAGAGCAAACAATTTAGGAACGAATCACTGCAAGTGGAGGCATTTCTTAGCTCCATGATGTGCTGACAGGGTGCCTCATGAGCTTCACCATGCTACTGCCACATGCATCTCACTCTGGTGGTGTGACATGGCTCTAGGGAGAAGCAGCTCTGATGCAAGGTGATGTTGCACGGTGTGAATACAAGGAGAAGTGACTCAGAGGGAGTGCCACATTTTACCTCCCCAGCACAACAGGGGCCAAGAAATGCTGCAAATGGAGCTGGTTGAGGGCCACCTGGATGCAGTGTGCCAGCCAGACATTTCAGAACAGCACATTGTCCCAGAAGAATTACCTCTTGTTACAAGATGATGGCTGACAAACATGACCAAAGCCTACAGGCTCCCTTGTGGCAAAGCTTTAGCCCTAGAGGACCCTCCTTCCTTCTCCTACTGCACTCTCCTTGCTCTCCTTCAGCTGACTAATCTCTCTACTTTGTGCTTCTTTTCAAGTTTCCTCCTCTGCTTACCTTTCTTCTGTCTTTCTTCACATTTCTTTCAAAATGGTAAAATGTTGGGATGTGCTTCTACCAGTAGGGAAAATGCACATATACTGTGGCAGTTCCATTGCAAAAAGAACTTCCAGAAACTCAATTTGCAGTCTGTGAGACCAAATGTGAGGTTGTGCAACAGCTTATCACCTTTTCCAAAGCAACCGTCTGATTTCTTGTAATGTGGCTTTTGCACTGATAAAGCAGCATATAAACTGTGGGATAATCCAGATGGGAAATTGTTCATAACCTTGTAAACATCAATAACTGCATAAATAAGGAGTTTCTGCACAGTACAGAAAGGATCTCTAAGGCTGTGTGAACAAAAAATAAAGGTATAGGTATAACCCTAAGAAATGAGCCATAAAAGAGAGATTGCCTCTCCTTTCTCTGCTACTCCATGTAGATATTTAACTAAAATTCTCATTTCTTAAGGATGTGGGAAGAGGTTTCTCTTTTGATGCAGTCTTATAGATGTGCTTCTGCACTTGTGAATTCTCAAGTCAGCCCCAGCCCATGCTATGTACTTGGTTTTGCACAGAAGTACCTGAGCCTTAGTGCTCAGTTTATGAACAAAGGCCTGCAAGTTTAAATACATTTGACTAAACTCTTGAGATTAGCAGGAAGAAGTTATCATTGGATTAGTCCATGACACAATCTTTCACAGTTTTTAATAAAATTGTCAATCACACAACTTCTCAGACTGCTTGGAGAAGTATTGCTGTGGTGTGCAAATGGACGCTGAAGAATTCCACAGTGAGATTGAGAGTGAGTCTCTGATTCAGATACATCTCTGATTTTGATTTGCAAAAGTGGACTTTGCTCACAGTCTATTAAACTGGCTTCATCTGATATTTCCTAGTTTATAACCTGTTATTATTTTTTATCACTCACCATCATAAGAGCGACCTGAGACTTTGACTTATAGGATGTAGAAAGTGAGGGGATGATAATACAATAAATACTAATCTAGTTTCCTTTCTTTCAGCTACAGAAGCAGAGAAACCTGATTAACCCTGTTGCCTCCATCCAGAACTCACCAACACAAACAATTCAAGGTCAATCATAGCAGAGAATGTCATGCACACACTGCATCACATCTTCACCACTACACACGTAAATCCTCTAAATATGAATCATGCCACACTCAGAATTTTTCCAGGCTTTTTCTGACTTTTCTAGCAGCTACTCTCACAAGTTTTCTATCCCCTGAAAAGGCACAAACACACAGATTTACAGATTTTCCTTTTTTTTTGTAAAATTTTTTTATTTTGGTTTGTGTAATCCCCCACAGAAGCAGTGCTACTGACTAGAGACAGGGAAGTCCATAAGTGAAGAGAAACCAGGAACATGTGTAAACAAGGCTGCATCATAGAACAAGTTCCTAGGTCTCCTCTGAGCTACCATTTCCTTGCATCCTAAAGATTGTCTGCACCAGACAGGGTGGGGCTGGAGAATGATGGAACCACTGGCATTCTCCTTGGCTTTATGTGGAATGATCACTGCATGTTAAAGATTCACACGCTGTACATTTTCTGCACTTAAAAATTCTTGTGAGAAGACAGTGTTGAATGTTTCTAGTATTAAAATGAAAACTGGTGACAGAAAGAAACACTTAGAAAAAACAAAGCCTGACTAGAGACTTGGTGGTGAAGAAGAGGCAGCACTTGAGCTTTTTGAGCTTGTCTGGCAACAGCTGCTTACATTTGTAGCTGGAGATGGACTGGAAAGGAAACTTTGATTCTCCAGCCAGCCCAACAGCACGATTCTGACTTTTCTACAGAAAAGCATGCTTTCCTGGATTCACTTTGAAGCAAAAAAGACTTTGTGCACTTTTTAAGTGCACAAAAGACTTTTAAGAGTTTTTAACTCAAAAAATTTGATTTACTATATTATGGGAGAACTTGTTTTCTTTCTTACCTTCTACTTGGCAGAAAGGAAGCAGGGCCATAGACTTCCCACAGGCACTGGTCTCTTAACCCAAAATCCAGTTCACCAGGATGTGAAATGGTTCTACTTTTAGATCCCACTCTTCTTCTAACTACGTTAGCCACCTCCCAGTTTTAGATGCTATGAGTGGGCAGCTGCTCCAACAAACAAAAGTATGTAGATATATCCCTGCTAAGGAATATCAGGTGGAGTGACAGCCATTTTTGCCATATCACCAGAAATGAGGGTCAAAATGCTTTGCACAACCTTCTGTTATTTTTTAAAGGGGAAGAAAAATCAAGGGTGTGCCTTTGACCTTTGAAATATGATGGAAATTCCCCTACAGATTCAGGTCAGAGGAGTTAGGAAACAATAGGGTTGATCAATCTGAGACAGCTCAAGGGTTAGAAAACAGTAGGAGAGATCAACTTAGTGCTGTAAAAATTATCACCATTTAAAAATACCTTTCATCTCTGAATTTACAAGGCTCATAAAAAAGACAAAATAAAAGTGCCTATTTCTCTCAGAAGTCTAGATGGTCAATATTCAAGAAGCTGTCTATCTACACAGGAGATCATAGAATTATTTAGGCTGGAAAAGACCTCTAAGATCATCAACCTTTAATCCAGCACTTCCATGTCCAGCATTAAACCACATCCCTAAACACCACATCTATGGCTCCTACAAATACCTCCAGGGATGGTGACACAACCTGGGCAGCCTATTCCAATTCTTGACAGCCAGTGAAGAAAATCTCAGTGAAGAAATTTTTCCTAATATATAATCTAAACTTCCCTTGGTACAACTTGAGGTCATTTCCTCTCATCCTGTCACTTATTTCTTGGAGAAGAGATTGACACCCACCTCACTACAACCTCTACATGAAAGTAAGGACCTTGGGTAAAAGCAAGTAAAGCAAGGATCCAAAGATAAAGAATCTCATATTTATTCAGACCTGGGGACCATCATCTATAAGCATTCCCATCAAATGTGGGACAATGTGAAAGGCTGATTTAGAGACGTGTACACGCAATAGGTTTCTTGGTTTAACAAATCTATGTCTTAGAAAAATACATTTAATCATTCTTGAGGCCAAAGTTTTTGTTCCTACTCACCAGAGCCTAGAAATGCATGAAAATGGGGCTTTAGGTAAGCTATACCTTTCTTTACACCTTTCAGATTCTGTAACTTTGTAAGCTTGAGTCCCCCTTGTTGTAAAGTCCATGCTCACATCCTTGGGAGTATTCAAGGCTAGGTCTGAGGAACAGTTTGCCCTGTGGCAGGTTTGGCTGAAGCCCTCTGTGTTAGGCAAGTTTTGGAGACATTGTTGAGTTTGCATGCCTCCAGTATGGTCCATGAGAAAGGATAACTCTGGGTCCTAGTGAAGATAGGCAGAATGCTTGGAAATATTTTGGTGGCTGGAAAATAAAACCAGCAGAAATTGTGGTGCTTACTGATCCCTATTGATCCCAGTTTAGTCCCTCCCCTCTTCAAATCTGGGTTACCTGCTAACTCCTGAGCAAAGATCCCTTTTTTCCATCTGTTGCCAGGAAGCTTGGTGTCATGTAAACGGACCTGTGATCAAAATTCTGCTGGTAACAGCAGGCTCAGAGCCAGGTGAGGCTGTAGGCATCTGTGTGATTTTCCTGTTTCTACCCCCATTATTCCCTGCAACTGGCAGATAGAGGAGAATGCCATTTGCACTCCAGATCCTTCAACCAGGCCATGAGGTCTCTCTTGGTTGACCTCAGACTTCTTGTTGGGACTTCATCACAGTCCACCAGAAAAGACAGTAGTGGATAATATCCAGAGGGCTGTAACAGGCTGGAGAGTTTCTTGGTACTACTTGGTATGTTAGTCCATGGGCATTCAGGCCCAGTGACAAAACATGCAAAGCTAAATGAGCTACCATGAATGTGATCAGCCTCATGAGAGTTCATGTGCATCCTCCCTGAGCATGCACCCCCCTCACACACACCCACACATCTGAAATCGTGAGAAACTGATGGAAAATCTGTAACAAAACTCCCAGATGCACCATCACTGACAGCCTCAGGTTTAAACAATATAGCTCTCAAGCGAGAAACTTGAGATTAAAATATAAACATGAGTGAGAAATGGTGCCAAGCTTGGGGGGATTAAGGGAGTCAATGAAAGATGAAACTTCAGAAAGTGTTTGAACCTGTTTCAAAATCCTTGAAACTCAAATGCACAGAAAAGTAACCTCTTAGTTGTTACACAGACCTGTGTACGCCTTTGCCAATGCCTGGAAAGGCAGCTCATATATTTTAGTGACCAGAAAAGCAAATATGTCTCAACCACAGACCCATGAACCGTTCCAGTTAAATAAACTCTTCCCTCTCTGTCCATGGATGAGAAACACAAGGTCTCCATTACAAGCACAAAATCTTTCTTAGGCCTTTCTCTTGATATGAAACTTCATGAAATGTTCACTACTTGAGGCACAAGAAACAGAGTAAAAATACTCATGACAGCCTTAGCTGGAAAACCCAGTTATGAGAAGTACTAAATCCTGCAAGACTCTGTGATCACCAAGGGAGTTGCAAATGAACAGAATTAACCAAGTAAACAGTCGGATTTCTACAAGTTTTTGTCACCTTCCTTGGTACAAGGTAGAAGGGCAAAATGTTCACTGATCCTAACTCAAATTCACCTGGAGGACACAACAGGAAAAGAGCAATGGTTCTGCCTGAATTAGGCTGTCTAGATGGTGAGTCACATAGACAGGCCTCTTTCCATTGGCAGACTTTTGTCTTCCTAAAGCAGTACACCATTAACACTGCACACTAATTCCTTGGAAGATAGTGTTGCTTCAAAACCCCTTTCAAACTATGTTCAGGAAGCTCAGAGGGATGCACATTTCGTTTGGAGCACAGAGAAGGACAACTCCAAGTACAGCCTGGGGACCACTGAGAGCAGTCAGCAACCAGGACACTGGTGCCTGACTTCTTGTCTTGCCATGCATTTCTTTGTAGAAATGCACATTTGACCATTTGCTTTGCTTTAATCCTGTAAATTGGGGTAGCAGTAATTTCTTCTGTAAAGAAGCATAGTGGGAGTCCAGGACTATTTGGAAAGGTCACTTAAGGCTAATTTTCTGTTTCATTTTGTTGAATTTCTCCATGAAATGACCTTGAGAGCTTCCAGTGCAGCAGTCAGCTGAAACTAACCCTTAACTAGACAGCTTCCAGAAATAAATGAACATTCTGTGTCTGCTGTTCCTCAGGAAAGTTGGGCAGTACATAAATCTTAATGCTGTCAGTGCTGTTGGCTCAAACAGTGCTTTTGACATTTCAGGACTAGAGCATGAAGGATTAACAAATAAATGCACATTGTTACGCATGAAGAACAATTCTTAACCCTTCACACATTCCAAAAGAACATTTGCATAGTCTGGGTGGGCAGGGAAGAGGCAATGGGGAAGGAGCATTTGGCTTTCCTTTTGCACTCACAAAGGATTCACATCTGAACTTCCTCATTCGCCTCACATTCTGAAAGGATCAGAGAATGCAAGAGTGTATGACTAGAGCTCTGCAAAAACTTGACAGAAGATAAAATGTCAGCTAGGGTAGGATAAATTATGCTTGTTAAAAGAAAGCTAAATATCATCATTTTACTCTTGAGGACATCTATAGTGATTTAAGGCTACATGAGAGCACTGAATTGGAGGTTTAACTTCCTTTAGGATATATATAACAACTTCCCAAACTTAACTAATTCATGTCCACTTTCCTGAATAGATGACAGTCAGGGGTCAGCCAGAAAGCCAGGGAGTGGAACTGGGAGCTGGCAAGTACAATGTTAGTTTCTGCAACAATTGTTGTGTTTTTCTTTTTTTATGAACTCAGCTAGGGTTACACATGCTATACTCCTCCTAGTACCATGCATTAATTTTCTGTTATGCTGGCTTGCAGATCTCTCCCAAGCCAACTCTTAGTGAAGTTTAGGAGGCATGTCCTCACTGCACATTGAATTCCTTTTACAACAATGAAATACTGTCAGGTCTTAACACGCTCAGGCTGTACCAAGGCCAAGGCAGATAGTAATCAGTTGTCATGCTTGGAGAACATTTGCTATAATATGTGTCTGTACATTTCTGTAAGGGAAGAGCTGCCAGGGAGGTGCCCTGGGAGGGCAGAGGCAGGGAGCAATGGGAAGATGCCATCCTGCATGTGTGCCAAACCCCTAGAAAATGAGGAAAGTGCATTGTACATTTTTACTGTTGGGGTCTGAAATGGTGTTTTAAAACCTTCAGTTTTCCATTTGGGATAACCAAGAGTCTGCACTACAATAGCATCAGCTGTCACATAGATTAGACAGCATATGAGAGTGGGATACAGCTGTTATCAGATAATGTTTCAGCAATGTTCAACAGTGTAAGCTTTACAGCCACAAGGACCACTCGCCCTTCTTGCTTCAGTTTTTAGTCCCCAGTTAATATCAGTCTTTGTTTTTTTTTCTTGTAAAACTGTGAACATTACCATTTGGAAAAAATCTCTAGCACTTAATAGACTTTTAATGGGCATTTCAGTTTTCGAATAAGAACAATCCCTTTATTTGTAAATTGTGCTGAAAAAAAGTCTTCAGCATCTAGTGTGGCTGCAGTCCTCCTTCATTTAGACACATGATGAGGTACATTTTAGAATGTCATTGCCACTAAGATGAATCAACTCCTTTAAGACACGTGCATTAGTAAGTATAGAAAGGTAGGTATCATCTAAGTGGTTAATCTGTCATTTCAATATTTTTCTTGAATAAATACAATAACCATCCATGACCTATAATTTTCAGAGGAGAATATGTTTATAAACTTCAACAGAAAGCAGGTTTGGATACCTCAATTTGCTTAAAAGTCCTGCTCATAATCACCTATAGAAAAAGGAAAAAATATAGAGAATTATCAAAGGCAAAGACTCCTTTCTGCTTATTCAGGATGTTGTTAATTATAGAGCTCCAAGGGTTTGAATACCTTTCCATTAAAATTCTGTCATCTATCTATCTATCTGCCAATGCATGTAACTACTTCACAAAATGGAACTCTGATCTGAAACTTGACATGCATCTCAATCAATTAGCTACAAATGGCTTTAACTGACTGCCTACAGTAGCTTTACATGAAACCTGCCAACTCATTTTGCAACCATCCCTCTTATTAGCTCATTACGGAAAAGAAAAGAAAAAAATCCCAAACAAAGAAGAATGAGAGTGTGGTCAAGGACAGAATAATGTATCTTGTGGCAATGAGAAACCTCACACTCAATTTGGATAGAGAATTTTCAAAAATGAACACAATAAGCAAGCAGTCTGTGTTCACTGAGATCATAACATAATTACATACAAGCCTTGAAGCCTGAAGTTTTAAAACAAAATGTACTTATCTTAAAGTTACAAACCCTTCATGTTTAACTGCAGAGTGGGAAAAGGTAGCTCCTTGTTAAAATTCTATTTCCATTTAAAAATAAAAATAATAAAAGAAGAGAATGGCTCTGGGAGAACACATGCATGTGTGAATGAATCACAATTACCTGCAAAAAAGCAAGATGACTGCATTAAACCTACTCAGACAGGCATGGGTCTCAGGCTGAAACAGGGAGCAGGCTGGACTGATCAAATACTTTCAGCAAGTGAGTCAAATTCTTACTTCTCTTAGCATTGGCTCCAGATCTGAGTTCACTATTACCTCTGGAAATATCTCCTTGGAATATGCAGTTGCTGCTTGGCAGATGTAGTGTAAGCTACATGGGCAAGTGTAGGGGCCCCATATCCTGCCTTCCCAAGCAGGTCAGCACTGTCAGTGAGGAATGTAGCTCATGCATTAACCACCCTCTTTATGACTCTTTGTTGAGATGAAAGATCCAAGTTCCTAGGAAGAGGTTAAGAATTTTTTTTTTAGATACTCATTGCATTTTTTTTAAGTACTTGAATGCAGTGCTGGTGAGGAATCTTCCAGGGCAGCATTTTTTCCACCAGAAAATTCTCTTCTGTCAAAATTTGTAATATTTTGTGAAAATGTCTCAAGTTCAAAAGAATATTATGTGAAATAACATTCTTGGTCAAAACAGACAGTGACGAATTCTACCTGGTTCGAATATGTGAAGCTAAGTGGTAATAGCAGGATGGGCAAACAGCTTCTTACAGCAGAAGACGTCCAAGATTATAATCCAGGTAAGAGAATGCTTCATCCATTCAACTGTGATTTGCCAGTTAAAAAACAGCCCAAAAAGAACCAAAAAGAAATGAGGTCTTGTTTTTTTAGTGAAGAAATACACAGTGCAAAAGAAACATCCCTAAACCAAATTAGAGGGTGGATTTTAAAGGACTGTATATGTCAGTTGTTAGAACTGCAAAAACACAGAAGTGCCTTGTGCAATTGCTACTATTGTGTAAGTGGTTCCCAGCATGGTAAACAGCAAAGGTAAGATGGTGAGATACAGATAGCTTGGAGAAACATGTATTTATTTGTCAATACCATTTTCGTAAGTGCAACTACAAATAGATTTGATACAGTATGTGCAGTGTTGGGTATCATTAATATTTATGAGCAAATCCAAGAGTGTGTAGCACCATTAATCCATTTATTAAGGCCAACCTTCATAACTCTGTATTTGACTAAATATTGTCTGTGTAATATCCTCTTCTACATGAAAGAGCATTGTGCTAGTTTTGGCTGGGATAGAGTTAATTTTCTTCATAGTAGCTGGCATGGGACTAAGATTGGATTTGTGCAGGAAACAGTTGTGACAACACAGGGATGTTTTCCTTACTGCTGAGCAGTGCTTACACAGGGCCAGGGGCTTTTCTGCTCCTCACCCCTCCCCACCCCACACATGAGTGGTCTGGGGGTGCACGAGAAGCTGGGAGAGGACGCAGCCAGGACAGCTGATCCCATCTGAGGTCAGGTTCCATATTGTACATCATGCTCACACATAAATCCACAAAAAGATGAAGAAAGGGGGAACATGTACAGAGTTATGGTGTTTGTCTTCCCAAGTAGCTGTTATACAGCCCTGCTTTCTTGGGAATGGCCAAGCACCTGCCTGCAGATGGGAAGTGGTGAATGAATTCCTTGTTTTATTTTGCTTGCGTGTGCAGCTTTTGCTTTACCTATTAAACAGTGTTTATTGCAGTCAATATTGCAGTTTATTGAGTTTTCTCATTTTTCCCATCAAGGGAGAGTAAGCAAGTGGCTGGACAGAGTATAAGACAGCTAAATGCTGTCAAAATCAAAGTGAGGAAAATAAACTGACCCCAATTGAGGAAACAATTTAAGAAACTTGGTACAGCCTGCTTCTAATGTAATTTGCAAAGCTGCTGATTCTGAAGTTTCTTTTCAGGTGACCCTTGGATCTTCACTATTGTAGAAACTTTAAATGGTGTTTACTCAGTATTAAACTCTGAAACTACTGCTAGATGTTTTCTCTTTTCCAAATTACAGAATCAATGGACTTGACCTGACTTCTAACTCATTCTCTCAATTCTAATGAATGTTGCACTTAGTTCTTCTTAATTGTATACCAAATAGCTGCTTGATATCCTTTTACTGCTACGTTGAACCATCTTGCAGAAATACTCTGCAATCACTAGACTGAGATCCATTCATTGCAAAACAAGCAGATGAGCTAATGGCTCACATTTGGCTTCTTCTCTTTGCACTCTTGTTTCCTAAGAATGGTTGTGCATGTCTAAGTTCATGTGCATCTTTTCTGTCTGCCTCCTTGGACCTTTTTTAGCTATTGACCAGTTTTAACTACATTTGACAAATGAGTAGGAGTCCCAAGAACACCACAGGTTCAATGGAAATGGTCAAGTGAGAAAAGAGGAGACTTTTTTTTAAAAAAACCAAACATGTCATACCTGGATCTGATTCTGCTTAAGAATTGAAATCAAAACTGTCCTAAAACTTCAAGCTTCCCCAGGCTCATGGACTCGTTTTTAAATCATGTGATGAGCTGCACAGATTACATACATTGAGACAGATCTGATATTCTGTGAAGAGTAAATCAGGGGTTCCTAGAGTTGTACAAAGTGAGTTAGAGGCAATAGTAACTCCTTTGTTCTTTGCCAGGTGATGATAAAGAAAAGATCAGGAGAATCGCTGCTTTTAATTTTGACCTGTTTTCCACCAGATGGTGCTCCTTCCCTTGTCCTGAGGTTGTTCTTTCTATCGAGTAATACTTGTCAGTATCAGACCCTTTGCATCTGTCTCTACTCAGCCTGTATACCTGGATGCATTGCTCTGGGTGTCTCCCTCTGGCCAACAAAGCCTTCCCAGCTCTGACCTGCAGCTGTGCTTCACAGGATGTTTGGGGTCTGTTTGGTTCTTCAAAGCCTTCTGCATTGTGAAACCGTGATATTGCAACCGAGTCCAATCACGTTGCGTCAGTACACCCCAGTGCTTTGTTACCACCATTCACATTCACCTTTGTGGCACTGTCTGAGACAAACAAATCAAGAAATGGGTGCAATTCCCCACACTGGTATGACTGTTGTAGGCCATGGTGTATCAATCAAGCGTAGGATTATGACCCACGACGGAATGCATTAGCTGTTTGGAAACCACAGATTGGTTTCTCCAGACTAGGTCTGTATCAGTGTAAACAAGAGGATGACAATACCAAATTAAAAACAAAGGCTGAGTCAAGCAGGAAACAGAACTGATTCTACAGTGTCTGCATTCTGTGTTTTCCAGTGCACTTGCTGCTCTTACCTTGACACTGTTCCCTGTGGAGGGTTTGATCTTGCACCAGCCAGAGCCAAGGCACTTTAGCTCACCCAGAGCAGATCACCAAAGTACTCTTGTAACTCCCACTTTTATCTAGGACCAGGAAGACAGCTGGAATAGGATGTTGTAAAAGCTTCTTTATCTCTACCAAGAGTATAAAAAGTTTACACAATGTCACATTACTTTTTCTCTGCCGTTTTAGATGTATGGAGTGACACTGCACAGACTAGTAAAGGCACTGACTCACAAGTAACACTCCTGGGACCTGACAAGCCTCCAGCCACTGGATGCTTAGTGGACACAGCAGAGCCAGCTGCAGCCCTGTCCTGCAGCTGTCAGCATCCTCAACCTGTTCACAGCCCTCCATAGCCCTCCCCTCTGCTTTTTCATGGACCTGCTATTACAAAAACTCCTGAACTAACTGAATATATACTTTGCTGTAAGGCTTCCCCTTAATTTCTTTCTCTCTCTCAGTATACTTATCCTACTGTCAGTCGCCACCCCACCTCCCACTCCCTAGGATGGTCTTTATTCGTCTTGTGGAGGAGATACACTTACCAGATGTGTCAGGAAGGGATGGGTAGGGGCTCCAACGTCTGATAGAAATAGATGCTGAGCAGGAGGAGTTTGTTTTCTGCAGGGCTTTTGTCCTTTGCTCTTCCTATGTTACTGGGCTAGGAAGGAGGCAGGTAAGAGACTGTAGCAACAGAGCTACTCCTTTTCACAGGAAGTTCTTGAAGTGCTTTATGAGACTGAGAGCTATCACTG
Source organism: Toxostoma redivivum (assembly GCA_013397375.1). Taxonomy (NCBI): domain Eukaryota; kingdom Metazoa; phylum Chordata; class Aves; order Passeriformes; family Mimidae; genus Toxostoma; species Toxostoma redivivum. The sequence goes on along the minus strand of VXBI01003332.1, from coordinate 1,873,491 downwards.
CCCCATTCACCTCTTCCTGAACTGAGGCAGACACTTGCCCAGGCTGCAGTGTGAGTCACTGTTGATTGGGTATGCCTTGGCTTTAGCTTGCAATTCCACAATGCATTTTAGGGACTCTGTAACAACAGATGATTTAAAAGAGAATTAAAATGAGTAAAGAAAACCTCAGTGAAACCAGATGACTATAACAAACCTAAGCATAGTAACTGCTGCATCCTATTCTCTCCTGCTGGATGTTGCTAATTCACCTAAATCCTTACATCCATAGGTCAAGAGCCAGCTTAAAAACAGTTAGGACTTCTGCTAAAAGATGAACTGAAGTTCCATTATATTTCTTTCTTTTTTTTCCCCCACTGTTTAGTTGGAAAAATGTTTTCAACTGTGAAAATTTTACTTTCCTTTATTTTTTTTTGAGATTACATGTTTTTTCATTACCTGTTTGTCTTATTTATGTGCAATTGCAGATATTTAATTTTAATAGCAAAAAGCATTATACTTTACTCACTGTCAAGCAGCAGAATCCTAGAAACAGCTTCTTCACAGAAACCCTCCTGCCCGTGTGCAGGAATGGTGACTGATTGCACAGACCTTGAGACTCATCCTAAGCTTAATTTTCCTTGATGTCTTGGTGATGCATCAGATCATGTCATCTGTTGTGAGGCTTGTATGTCCCACATTTTCAAATGCCTGGATGTTCTAACCTTCATGGTCAGATCCACTTTTAAGCTAAAAGGAGCAAAGATATACTCCCACAGTTATGATTAGTGATACAGCCATTGCATGTCTTTATGCCAAATATTTCAAGGATTAATGACAGTAAATAATATGGCTCAAGATCAGTGTGTTAATAAGGATTTGGTCTTTTTCTACCAAGATACTTGCTTCATTTCAGAACCAATTCATAGAAGTGTTCTCATTTTGCTCTTCAGCTGCCTGAATACTATGATGCATTTATAGGAGAAGGAAAATTATTAGAAGAATTTATGCTCTCATCTGATTCACTACTCAAGAGAAAAAAAAGCCAAACCCTTCAAAGTATTTGTGACTAAAGGTATTCCTTCTTTCCCATTCAGAATGGCTTGATTTGCGTGTCTCTGGGAACGATTTTTGCCAGAGGACCAAGTGAGTATTGAGTGGTTGGTGTGAAAACTGACTTAGAAACAGACACAATTCTCATGAGGATGGGACAATAGAACTGCGAGAAATACTTGTTTGTGATGCAAGAATGCAAATTGTGCAGTGTGTGTTTAGAAGAGTTAATCCAACAAAATGTGGTTTTATCTCAAGACAGTTTGACTGTGCTGCCCTTCCTTGGACATTTTAATTGCAGGTGGAGAGAGATAAGCTAGCACTCAAAGTGACAGCAAGCTAATACAGTGCTTTGAACTGAGAGCAAAGGAATGAATAGCTTTCTCATTGCCAATTTCAGGCTTGGGCAGGCAGAAGAAAAGGCAATGTTAAGACCTGGAACAGGTCTACAGATCCTGCTTCCTCTCTGCACCAGCCAAATGGGGATAGTGGAAGCATAACTCCATTGCTGGGCTGGAGCAATTTGGAGTCTTCATGTTTAGTGAGTATTAATGGGCTAAAAGTTACAGAAATAAACAATTTTTCATGTTTCATAGACTCACATATATGTGTGAGATATAATGAAGATAGTCTTGCACTGACAAAGAGAGTAGAAGGTTAACCTATATCTTAGTTCTGTCTCAACACCAAAATTAGCAGGCTACAGAAGCTAGTCCTGGGAGTGGGGTGAAGCAGGACCCTTGAGGAAAGGATCCTGCCTCCAGAAGGTGACCAAGGAACAGCTGTGATTCAGAGCTGAAGTGACAAAAGAAGAATGTGTTTTCCAGAAAGCTTCCAACTATGCAGCTCAGATGGGCAGTGCTCCTGGCATGGAGCCATGGTATCCATTGCTGGGATCCTTGAAGCTGATGGCACGCATCTTCTGGCTTTGCCCCCTGCGTTTACATTTGGGTGTTAGGAGCCTCTTTTCTTGCTTTTTTTTTTATTTTTCCCTTATTTTTTTTCATAGACACTACAGTACATATTCTGTTTGTTTGGCAAAAAGAGCTGAATGTCTAGATCAAGTTCTTATTCATCACTAAAATCCTTAGAAAAGACTTCCAAAGGCACTCTGTAGCACTAGCAGTGAGAGTGCTCCTTGGCACCCACTGGGACATAAAGTTCCTATGACTGAAGCATCTTTTAGAAGCTGTGAGCATTTCCTGGGGAACTACATCTAGCTGAAGGTCTCTCAACCACATCCCTTTTTCTCTCGAGGACATAAGAAGAGCACACCAAAACTGTACTGTACAGGTCCTGCACATTACTGAAACAATGATGAGTTTCTCCAAGTCTTTCTCAAGGGAACTTTGAAGTCATTCAAAAAGCTTTGGGAATGTATATTTTAATAATAACCCAGGACCATACTTGCTGGGCTTTGCATTTGGCTTTGCCATTTTGTTTACTATAGTGTTTGTGAAATAGGGACAAGCCATAAACATCCACCTAGATGCACTTCTGCAATGACGTGCTCTGACATGCACGAGTATTTTCAGTGGAAGTGTTCCTGCAGCCTTCTTCTTTGTGGGTTTTCAAGTCATCCAGTTAGGGAGAAAAACAACCATAACATGTTACTGAGGTCACAGATGAATAAGACATTATGAATACTCATGCTGGAAACAAAAGCTTTGGTGAATACCTGGTGAGAACTGTGGGGGTTGACAAAAGTTTGCAGAGCAATTCAAATTAATGAAGCACATGGAAAAATGTTACCTTGTGGATAATTTCCAGGCTAAAAGAGTTTTTGAGTAAACTGTTCAATGTTGTGATTTCACTCGCTCTTATTTTCATCTGAGTTGTGAATCATCCGATCGACGGCTTGAAGGTAAATCATTAAGTAAAATAATTTAGGGGGTGCGGGGGGGAGACGAGGGGGTGGCAATCAATGTGTCAGGTTTACCCTATGTCCCAGAGCAGTGAATAATTGCTGTTACTGTAGCAACTGATGGCTTAATGCCTAAGCTTAAACTTCTCCCCAGCAGTGTCAGATCTTCTGAGTGGGTCATAAATAAATGTGAATATATATATCATTTTTGCATCAGAAACTTTGCCAACAGATAAAATACCTTTCTTTCTTATGCCATTTAAAAAGAGAGCATATACTAACATGCCCACTTAATAATAACTTACCCATTTGTGACAAAGTTGTTCTCCATATCACATCTTACTGCCAACAGTAACAGTCAACAACTTCCTTCATGAACTGCTGTGATTTTATCTGGAAGTTTCAATCAGATGCGTGCTTGTAAACTTTTCTCAACTATAGGTTGTGAACATTTATACATTTATTCTCCCAGCAGCTGTGTAAAATGATACAATGTTTACAGCTCTAGACCTGCAAGATAAGTATCATATAGCCTGCCTTCAGTGTTCAGAAAGTCTACAGTAGAAAGAGAAAAACATTCCAGATTTCCTAAGATCAGCTCCAGAGCCTTACATACATAATTTTCCAAGCTAAACATCAACTCTGTGGTCACGGGTCCAGACATATCTGTCCCCAATATGTTAAATGGCAGAAACATGCTGGCACAAAAAGACAAGGTGAAGTTGAGTGTTAGAATATTTACTTTTCTTAATCTTATGTAACCTTAGCATGCTAATCTGTTTTTCCTACCTCAGAGGTAGATTTTATAGATTTTTCTCAAGTGATGCAACATACTTCAAGTTCACTTTGGTCATTCAGTCATTTATTTCCCCTTTCTTCCACAAAATAAGAGAAGGTTTGCCATCTGTCAGGAAATTTCCAGTGAAAGGACAAAATTGGTAGCAGCAATCAGCTGAAAGTAAGAATGTGCTTATTACATGAAAGTGCATGCTTAGCAATTAAAATTTTCTAAAACAACATTGTAGTTGTTTTTGTGCTTTATATACGGTATTAAAAATAAAATAGTCTACCACATGTAATTTATGAAAGCAGCTAATAATGAGTTCATTATTGCATAGCAAGACAATGTTGCAGTGGTGGTTACAGGCCTAGCCAAAGTCTTTGATCTTCTGGTTCATTAATGTATAAATGAAAAGACCTTAGCTAATTATCTCAGTAACTGGTCTCACTCAGGTCTCAGTCAGTTCTTATTCAAGGGCTTACTCTTTCATTTTCCATCCTCTCTGCAGGGAGTGAGTCACCTGAGTCATGATTTATTGTCCTTTCGTATAGAAGATTTGTTATTTTCATACCTATGTCCAAGGGACTCATCTGTCTATAAAATTTGCAGTTGAAACAATTTGAAAAATGCCAGGTGATGTAGCTATTTGCAGAGACACCACTGGGTATTAGTAAAGAGGAGCTGATTTTAAATAGGCAAATGCAGCACCCAAGAGTTGAGCCAGCCCCAGGGCTGAACTGAGTATCATCAGAGCATCACTGCACTCTTCAGGCTCCTTCTTCTGCTCCCAGACAGCCAGGTTGTGAAAGCCATGACTGGGAATGAGTCCATGTTAACAGGGCATTTAAAAAATCCAGTGAAGGTGAATTTTTGAATCTGCTACCCTGGCTACTAACAGTGTACTCTGTCAGAAGTGAACAGCAAATAATTCTTTCTATCGGCTCTCAGCTCTCTACACAAAAACATGGTATAGTTTAAAGCTTTTATTAAAGCTTTTATTCACTTTCAAATATTGCAAGTGGTCATTTCTATTCAGATAAATTTCAGTCAAATTTATTTATATATATAATATATATTTATAAAATAGAAATTAATTCTGAATTTTAAATTATTGAAATCTGATCTTGATGGCGATTTTAAAATGTGGTCTTCATTTTATACACAGATTGTAGTTTTCAACTTGCATCTCAAAGAACAGTAATAGTTACCAAATGGTACTTCATAGATCATTGCCAGTGTCTCTCCCTTTCTTCCCCCATCTTTTTAATTATTTTAATAATGACAGTTCAGTGACAGCAAATAGGAACATTATGTTCCTGCCTTAGAAGTTGCATACCAAATTATTTTACGCCAGGATTCTATGACACATTCTGTATTTCTTATTATTATAAACAAATCACATTCCATGAAGAATGATGCCATTAGAAACTCACATCAAATTCATATGTTACAGTATTTATATGATGAATGTTTGGAATAGTAAGATGGCTGATATGCCTTTGAGTTCTAGTATAATTTCTTTTTTGTGGTGCCTTTCAATGAATCCATGAACATATCATGGCTTACCTGCCTCCACTGCCATTGATTTTCCAGGGATGAGACCTGATGCTGGGAATGGAATCTGTTTTATGCAACTATGCTATGTGGAGAAAAATGCTGAAGGTAATATTTAACAATGGTTGGGATCACATATAATTAACCATTATTTTCAGGGGAGTTTGCTTCTGTTATTTTTTTACTGCATACAATTGCACACGAACAGGTGGCTGCTTTCTTTCAGCTCGTATCCTTACAGACAGTGGATTTTATGGTGCCTTGGTGCCTCTACCTAGAGTATTATTGGAGATATGAAAAGAGATATGAGGTACAGTTTAGAAGACAAAGTGACGTGGTGAGAGGATTACGACAGTGGATTATAACTGGAGTATATTTTTCAACATGACTGGGGCAAAAGTGAGCCAGATAAACTTCTGGACAGAATGCGATAAATCTCTGAAGAGTCTGTAAAGGAAGAGGTACAAGCACCGTTCTGAGGAACATTTAAAACTAGTCTAGATGACAGACTGGTTACAATGATAGTTATAACAAAAGTTTTAGTTCATGAAATACACTTGATTGACCAAGAAACTGCTTTAAAGGGACAAAAAAGCCCTATAGCAACCTGGTTCGATCACTTGCCTGGCTTTGGTTTGAACAGGAGGCTAAACTAGACACGTTCTGAGGTCCCTGAGAGCCTGAAGTGTCCTATAAAATCACAGAATGGTTAAGGATGGAAAGGACCACTGCATGCTATCTATAAATACAAAAAGAAAATAAATACAATCAAATATATGGTGGAGAAAAAAATATGGAAAGTGACTGTACCATTTCCTATGAAGTTGAAACTTTTCCTTGTTTCCCCCTTTTTCCCACCACTTTCCTTTTCTTCTCCACTCCATTTCTTCTTTTGTAGATTTTGGGCACACTAACATATTTTCCTGTGTTTCCTGTGTTATGATCCAAGAATATGCTTTTTGTGCTCTTTCTGTCCGTATGCAAGAATGCTCAGATCTACAGATCTTGTGCCTGACCTGTGTTTAGATTAGACCATCAAGACCACTAACTAAATGATGCACTTGGCAAAAAGAACAGAATATCCAATCCTATCCTATCCAGAATATCCAATTTTAGTAGCAATAGTGCAATCTCCTAGTACAGAAATTGACCGAAAGTCTTTGTCTATTTTTTCCTCCACATTTGGTAGCCCCAGTAGGTGTTTCCCTCAGGTATGCCCTGGGGAGGCATTTCTGCAATGTGCACATGTGTGTGGGGGTGCATGATAAAGCCACCTGTCTCCTTAATCAGTGGGGGATTGATTCCTACCTGGGAATCCTGGGATGATTGCAAGAGGCATTGCTGCCTTTAATATGTCTGCCTGTAAGTAGAAGGATCTCCTGCAGGGCATGAGACCAGTGATGGAGTTTCTTGGAGATCACAACTCCAGCTCCAAGGCTTTCACTGTCTTAGGGAGCGGTTCAAGGAGAGACTCACTCCTTTGAAATTCAGGGCTGTTTTGCTGTGGGTCACTGAGCCCAGTTTGCAAGCCACAGAATAAATCCTACTAAAGTCACTACAATTTTTCTCATTCTTTCCTCCCACAGATGCAGAATGCCAGTCATTAAAAGCCATTCCAGAAAGGGCATGGGAGAAACCTGGGAGAAGGTTTTTCTTTCTAAATAAATCAAGCCATTAATTCTGACTAATGCAATGTTGCGTAGTAACCCTATACACAGGTGATGAGGTGCCAGCTCCATGTCAGAGTGCCCCACTGCAGTGCCTGGGATACTGTTCACATGGTCACCTTCCAGATTGAATAGTCTGGTTTGTAAGAGGCAGACGAAGCTCCTCAGTGCAAACACACACAGAACTGAACGCTGGCCCCTTGTTCTGGAAAAAGTGATGTACGTGCGCTTTAATCTGGGAGCAACGTGCCAGATTTAAGGATGAGAAACATGAAATCTTTGCCGAGTAAAAGGCATCTGGAAAATATTAGGAGTATCAGACATGAACAGCCCACCTCAAATACTAATGCAGCAGAACTCCAAGGATAAAGGCTGAACTTCTGTGCCTCTTAATTAGCATAAATTCTAGCACAATAGTCTGGTACATAGCCTGATATATCCAAGATCTCCCTTTACAGCATCACTAATAAACTCTGCAGAGTCTTCATCTCTAGACATAACCACTGAAGCTTGGAACGCCTCACGAACAGGAATGTATTCATCTGTATACTGTTTCATTGTTTCAAGAGGGGTAGCTGCTTTAGCATCGTGGCTGAGAGACCTGGAGAGGCAAATTGCTGAAAGACTCTGGCAGAACCCAGAGGAATAACTCAGGCCTCTGAACTCCTCTCTCTTTCCTGCTTAGAAAAAGTCTCTCTCCACAGCGCAAGTTTTGTAGTAGGAACCAGCTGACTTCCAATGAGGTCAGTGTTAAATATTTGCTTATTCTATCCTCATCTTCCTCAGAACGATATTTCCCTGGTCACTCATGCATCAGACATGCATATTCCCTGGCAGATAGAGTGCTAACTCCCCTTCCTAAAGGATGTGAAGAAAACTCTTCGGACATATAAGGATATAGCACATGCATCTAGTAAAAGATTTTCTTTTAAATGTTATTAAAAGTGAAAGCATAGTAAGGAAAGGGTGCATTGTCTCAATTTCACTATACAAACAAATAAAAGCACTTGCAGTTCCATGGAATTTTAATGCAGTTAATCATAAACTTGATATTTGCATCTCACAGGCACTGAACATTGTGTAGTTACTGGAACTGGGATAAACTGGTTTCAAAAGATTTGCCTGCTATAGCTATGTTCAAGGGTTAACCCTCACTCCCCTGCTGAGATGTTGGCAAAGGAAATCCTCTCATAATCACAAAGATTGGAAGTTAGCCGATGAATTGTTCACATCTCTATCTTGCAGGTAGCTGCTTGCTTTGAGATGCTCTCAAAAGATCTGTTCTGGTATGACTCCTAAGGCTAACTAGAACCATGAAGGGTTGGGTTTTTATTGTCCTTTGTACCTATATAGTTCTTAGACCCCCCTTCATTAATTTCTGTGAAGCTATTCCAACTTCACTTAATGGCAGATATATCCATTGCCTGGCTCTAAATGCTGAAATCTTGGAGTCTTCTTTAATACCCTTTCCCAAAAGCATGAATGTACTCTTTTAAATTCACTCAGCTGACATTTATACACCAAGACAGAAATGTGCATAAGAAGTTTTTCAGTTTATCCCCTCTGCAGTCATTCAGTCATGCAATGCTCACTCACATGCATGAAAATGCACTCATCCAGAATCCTGCTCTTCAATGTCACGAAGAGTGAGAAGCTCACATTGAAGATCTTGGGCACCCACATATTCATGCTGTTGTGGTCTTTGCTGGGCATATTCCTATTTGAGCAATCCAGGGGAGTAGCAGTGCTTCTATAGATCCCTCATAACTAATCAAATCTGTAATCTCTCAGTCAGTTGCTCTGTGCTTCAATTTGTCTGTCTGTGTATTCTCAGTTAGGACATGTGTTGTGCCATCCTGACCTTAAACTGCTTTTGATCTAAATCTGGATATGGGTTATTGTGTCCAGGGTTGTCCTTGACTCCTCAGCTCTGTTTCATTTTCCCATGCTGTATGGATTACAAGGGTGACTGCCTTGCAAGTAGCTGATTATAGTGTGAACAATTCCCGTTTTTTCATGTAACTCACCCTGCCATTCCTTTTCAATAAGATTTTATTGGCTCGTAATGTGTTCTCGTAGCATCTTGTTGACATTATTTTTTAATTTTCTGCTTTCCCAGCACATAACAGAAATTACGCACACTCCTTGTAGGTCTCTTCTAGAGATTAGAGACCTACAACCCAATTAGCTAATCTAGAGATTAGCTCAACCCAAATTCTCTTCTCTGAACAGTTTTTACGTTTAGGAATGTTCAAACCATTTAGATATTAAATGACTCCATAGGGCTCTTAGGAAATCTAACACTCTTAAACCAGGAAAAGTTTAATTTGGTAAGACACACTGCATCATAAGAATCAGCACTCTGTGTTTGGGAGCCATGTACCCACTTGCAGGTTTCCTAAAATGTTTGATATATTCTGTATATAGTGAAATACAGTCACTAGTTACAGTGCTTACTCCTACTTTCCTTACAATTGTACTACAATGTCAAGGTAACCACATGACACAAGACCTTTTCTAAGTTCTATAGCTGTGCTCCAGTTCCTATCTCTGTGGTCCTAGCACAAACCTATAATTTCTATATTCACCAGATTTTGGGAGTGAGAGGTGTAATACCCAGGAATGGTTATGCCTCTCCTGATTCCTTGTGGTTTTATTATGTCCTGTTTATTAATGTAACAGCAGAAGTATTTGAGGCCTACTAAAAGTTTATCTCATGATATCTGTGCTCCTTTCTTTTTGAATCTTTGTGCATTACTTTGTGTTTGCCTTCTTTATGTTCTCATAATTTTGCTTTGGTTCTGGCAGCTTCAAAGTGTTTGCTAAGAGATTCAAACCACAACAGATAGAAAAGACCCATTAGGTCATTTTGCCCTGCTTGTTGTTTAACACCCTCTATTGCATAGTTATGAAGTTTTCCTCTGAGACATCATTGCACACTCAGTATTGCCTCATAATAAATTAAATCTTTTGGAGTCTTGAAAAGGCAGTGTACATAGCTATATAAAATACTATTAGATATACATTGTCAAAATCTCACAGAAACCCAGTGGACCATGTCAACTCATATAGGCAAAAGATAGTCTTATAAATAATTTCTTACCAACTGAGAGTGTTGATTCCTTACAAATTTTAAATATTTTTCCTTCAAACCAGAAGCAAAACATAACTGATGCTGCCCTGTATTTAATGGCCTCCTCATTGTTACATATATTTTTATTTGTCACAGGCATTGTTTATTAATATTAATCTTTGTCTCCCTGTTTCTCGTATCAGTTTATTCCCAATGGTTTGTGCAACAATGGTGCATTGAGTTCGTTTGACCTGCACACTGAGGCGACTAAAACAAATAGATAACTAATAATAAGCCTATATTGTGTCTAGGATTTGCATTTCTTTCATTCAGTATTTGCATAAGCAGTTTGTGTCTGCCCTGACAGTTCATTCTGGTCATTTATTACCCTTATCTCTTCCATGGAAAACTTCATATGTTATATTGTTTTTTTCTTTCTTCCCTACCCCCATCCTATTTCTCAGTTCAGATGTCTATTTTTTTTCCTTATGAATCTCTCTCTCAGAGCATGGACAGTTTTTCAGTGTTCCTTGCAAAGTTTCTTAAGTAACTATTTTTATGCAAGTCCTTCAATTAATGGATGCAGACTTGATTTTGCCTTTTCTGTACGTTTAGACTGGCATGATGAGAGAAACCACTGTGCTGTTTAAAAAACAAAAAATCAAACTCTTGGTCTGAGATGTGTGGCAAGGAGACTAAAGGGTCAAGGTGGTGGGGATCCTCTTCAGGAATAGGAGAAGTGGTACTTAAATGGTATTTTTGGGTTGGCAGATGGATTTCTGGGAAAGGAATTTGAGGATGTTTGCTTTTTATCCCTTTGTTCATCAGGTTATCCAGTACCCCTTTTGAGGCATATCTGGCTTTTCAGGATACATTCTTCTCCTGGGGAGAACATACAGAACCAAGGAACTTTGTTACTCAATGATTTTCAGTTTGTCAGATCAACTAACAGAAAGTCGGGGTCTGTTTGATGACTATTATGTGTGTGAAGAACCTGTAGAAATATTAAAATTTGTAGCTGTATTCGTTTAAAATTTGAATCCTCACAGAATTGTCTGCAAAAGATCATATTCCACTGTGACCATTGCCAACCTCCTTATCGTTAATTTCTTTACTTGTAATTGATCAAGACAATGATTGGCAGGACTGTAATGGATTTTCCTTGAGACTGACTACATCTGAAAAAATGCAGACAAAATGTTTTCTAGACTCAAACCAATATTTGGCAATATTTTTTAAAAATCCATTTTTCCTTCTTTTCTGTGTGAAAAGGAGTCTGATTTCCAGAACTGCTAAGTACTAAGATTTGAAATGAGAATGAAAGTAGCTGTGCTTTCAGTACTTTACATAACTATAGTATACTAAGTGTTTTAAATACATGGTACTCAGGCAGCTCAACATGGATACCTTGAATTAATAAACACTTTTGTCTTGATCTTTTTAGGAATCTCCATTAAAATAGGGACAATAAATTATTACTTTCTTACCCCACTAGGAATTAATAAAGATCAATAAATGTTTTTGTGCTAATACTGTAATGTTAGTGCTAATGCATTAGTACAATGTAATACACTAATCTACATATATTAAGTGTTTATTTACATTATAAGTACATGTTTAACTATAATACCTAAAATACCATGAGGATGAACAGCATAAGAGAACTCATGAGGAAACGAACAGAAGTTTTCAGCAGAAGTTTGATTCATGTGCAGCAAATACAGCTCAGGGCCACACCCTGCATGCATAGTATTGGGTAGCTTCCCTTTGAATGAGTACCCCCCGTAGTCCGTGCCCTAAGTACTGCGCCTCCCAACCTGTCACAGTGTTAATAATGTTCTCTTAGTTCTGCTCCCTGTGTTTTTGAAGGTTTTGAAGAAGTGGCGTGCAGAGATGGCTGTTTTGGCACTGAGTAGCCTGTGGGTTAATCCCATGAATGAAGCCTTTAGCTTGCCCCTACAGACCTCTGCCAGTTGTACTGAGAGTAGCTGCTGGACCAAATGGAGGACTCTGGAAAATTTGCTTTTTCAAATTGGTGGATGTACAGGAATAGCCTTTTTTATCTGCTAGGAAAGCCTTGTGAAGCCAAGAAGTGAAGAACATTTGCTGCAAAAGAAAGCTGAGAGAACAAGGCTCTGCCTCATGAATCCATCAGTTGGATTACGATTCCAGGGGAGAGTTTCCCTGGACGTCAGCAAGGCTTTCAACAGTGTCCTTCACAACATCCTTGCGGGCAAACTCAGGAAATGTGTGCTGGGTTAATGGACAGTGAGGTGGGATGAGAACTGGCTGAGTGTCTGATCCCAGAAGGTCATATCAGTAGCACAGGGTCTGGTTGGAGCCCTGTCACTGGTGGTGTCCCCAGGGTTCAATACTGGGCCCAGCCTTGTTCACCAAATTCATCAGTGATTTGGAGGAAGGGGCAGAGACCTCCTCAGCAAGTTCCCTGCAGACACAAAGCTGGGAGTGGCCCCCACCCCAGAGGGCTGTGCAGCCCTTCAGAAGGGCCTCGACAGGTTGGAGAGATGGGCAGAGAGGGACCTTCTGAAATTCAGCAAAAGCCAGGGCAGGGTCCTCCTGGGGAGGAATGACCCCATGGACCAGCACAGGCTGGGGCTGAGCTCTTGGAAAGCAGCTCTGTGCAGAAGGACCTGGGAGTGCTGGTGGCAAACAAGCTGTCCATGACCAGCAGTGGCCAAGAAGGCCAATGGGATCCTGGGGTGCATTAGGAACAGCATTGCCAGCAGGTCAAGGGAAGGTGATCCTGCCCCTCCACTGAGCCCTAGGGAGGCACATCTGGAGTTCTGTGTCCAGTTCTGGGCTCCTCAGGACAAGAGAGACTCGGAGCTCGTGGAGTGGGTCCAGTGGAGGACAGCAAAGATGACTGGGAGAGTGCAGCATCCCTCTCTTACCAGGAAAGGCTGAGGCAGGCTGGCCTGTTCAGCCTCGAGAAGAGACAGATCAGAGGGACCTGATCAGTGTCTGTAAGGAGGTGACAGGAGGGTGTCAGAGGATGGAGCCAGGCCTTTCTCAATGGTGCCCAGCAATAGGACAAGAGACAATGGGCAGAAACAGATGAACAGAAGTTCCACCTGAATACGAGGAAGAACCATTTTACTGTGCAGGTGAATGAGCACTGGAACAGATTGCCCAGAGAGGGTGTGGAGTGTCCCTCACTGGAGATATTCAGGATCAATCCTGGGCCATGTGCTCTGGGATGGCCGTGAAGATTGAACCAGAAGACCTACTGTGACCCCTTCCAAGCTTGCCCTTTTTGTAATTCTGGGATTTGTCAATAAGCTTTAAACTGGCTAAATTTGGTTGGACTTTATTTGGAATGGTAAATAGTATACTCTTAATTTGACAGCCTGTTGTAATCAATCTGTGCTTCAAATATAAATGTTCCAGAGCTTTTCAAAGAAAAGGCACTAATATTTCTTACTTTAAATACAAAGTACAGCACTTTCCTTAGCCTTTTTGAATTTGTCACAAAAACATATACTAGTATGGATGACAATTACTCAAAATTTTGTTGCAAAGCAAATGTCTATGATGAAGAATTTCAATTTAGCCAAAGAGCTAAAGGCTAAAATTTAGTAAACTGTGAAGAAAAAAAATTACAAGGTTTTGCAAGCATAAGTAATGGCAACCTTAGTAATAGGTGGCATTTGCCTGTAACATAAAAAACAACTTGGAAATAGTATCTGTCCTACTTCTTCTGGGTTCTCTATTGATGTTTTTACAGAAAGTGTATTATTTTCCATGAAAGTATATGAATCACTTCTGATTTTATTGCAGCAGAATGAAGGTAGGAATCTCATACTCTGTACTCTCAAATTGCTTGGCATGTCTAACCTACATATCAGCTTTATACCCACCTTTTGATATTCCACTGGAATTTAACAAATGAAGAAGAGATTAATATTAATGAAAAAATAGAAATTACCATACATTTGTTCTCTGTTTCCATCAGGTGTCAGACATTACAGTAAGAGACGCCAATTTAAGAATCTAGACAGATTTAGGTAATTTCCTTGATGCTTGATGGCTATAATTAAATTAATTCTGGGAATCTGCACTGGCACTTCTGCCATACTGTGATTGTGGCCTCCAAGTTCCTAGTTATAAAGTTTTTAATGTTTTCTCTGCCACCTAGAACTGTGTGGGGACCAAATTCATGTTAATTTTGTGGCTGCAATGTAAAAGAAGGATAAGCAGAGGGAAAGCCCTGACTGTCTCCAAAAGCCACCCGTAATCCTCTCTGTGCTGAACCACATGTAAGTGTCAATAAGCATACTTGGGAGCATGGGGGCAGCATAGTTGGCCAGGTAGGGCAGTAAATTTAGGGAGCCACCACCCTGTGTGGCACCCTGCCTTTGAAAATAGCACAGTAATAAATAATGCATGCTGGTGTGCCGACCAAGCTAGCTTCACCCTGTCCAGACCTGTTGGTACAATGTGCTTTTTTGTCTGTCTGGAAGTATTCTGCATCTTAGCAACCAAAGCTGTCTCTGCCCTTAGGAGCTGAAACAGAAAAGGCCAACAGTCACACAAACAGAAAGTGACATTCCAGTCTCAGTACCACATTGGAACCATTTTTCTTCTGCTTTTGCTGATGCCCTTTCTAGCAATAGGAAAATTCTGCTTTCCCTGTCTGTATTGAAATCCAGTGGTCACATCCTCCTGTGGTGCTTCTGCAGCATACAGATGAGATGTATTTCAATGTGATTCTTTAATCTCTCATGTTTTGCTCAGTGGTACAATATAAGACTTGGGTTTCTTGCTAAAGGCATCCTCCTGAGAAGGAAAGTGCTCTTTACTGCTTGCTAGTTCTTTGCTTCTTGGCTTTTCCTGCTCTGGACTGATCATTCATGCTGATATTATGCTAAGGCAATATTTTGATGATGAAAGCTATAAATACTCACCAAGACATGACCTGGTATGCAAATGCTTGGACTCAGTGACATGAATGCTTAGAGAAATCTTGTGAGTGCTAGGCCTAGCTGTCTGCAGGGACAACCTCAACCCTTGGTGCCGTAACTGCACAACAATGGAACTATCCAAGACGGGTATTTACAGTCTTCCTTCTTCCTCAAGGACAACTTTCTCTGATAGGTGAGAATCAATGGAAGCCATGGAACTTGACCTAACCTGGGTGAGAATTAATTGAATCTTCCCAAGAGACACCTGTACACAGGTGCACCTTACCTATGTGAACAAAAGGAACTTAGTTTTTAATGGGTGTTAGTGTAGATGATAGGAACAAAGGTGACATTCCTTGAGTCTGAGATCCATTATTTATCTTGAAATCAGGTTCAGCATAAATAAAATTTGTGAAATATTTCCCCGACATTGACAATGAGCCTTGATTAATAATTAATAGTATCTCTGGATGTTGAAGGACAATTCATTCCCTGTGCTTGGTAAATCTAGCACTGAGAACTCTTGTCAGCATCTGTCAGGGGAAGATTTATGATGAGACTTGGGACCAAAAATGAGCAAAGACTAGAAAATTCACTTCACACAGACCACTGAACAGTCACTGAATAATAATATTTAGCATTTCTTGTTTTATGCATATAAATTAATGAAACCCCAGAACCTTCCCACATTTTTGTGCATTTTTAACTGTTTCTATGTTGGTGCCTTTTTTGATTAGTGAAGTCACGAGAAACAGATGGGGCTTCCTATTTTCATTTGGCACATGGTTTCCTGCTCAGGTTCATGGCTGCAAGTGGGAGAAGAACTCACATATGGCAAAGGAAAATTTGGACTGAGCACATCTACTGATTCTCTGCCCTGCTAACCTGCATATAACTGAACTTTCATACTCAACCCCATATACCTACACGCTGATGATTTTTTCCTCATTTTGTTTCTTCCCTACTCTCAAATACCCAGAGAAGCTGAAAGACCAATAAACCCCCCCTTTCATGCATTTTTCAGGATTCTCAATGTATAAAAGAAAGGATTGAGCCCATCACATGGGCTCACCCAGTCCACCTCCCTGTCAGCACAAGGTTATTCCACACCATGCATCTCCTAATGTTATTTCCAGACTAATTTTAATTTAGGACATTCCTGCTTTTCACTTCTCCCCATTCTAATTATGATCTCCCTATCTACCTGAAATAACCTCAATTTAAAGAAATAAAACAAAAATGAAGGGATGGTCTTAAAAAAACAACTACAAAGAAATCAATCCCTCATCCATTACCACGTTTTTCTTTTGTTCTGGAGCCACGCGTGTAACCCGGTTAGACCTGTTCTCTTTGAATGCCGAGGACTGAGCTGGCCTTATGCAAACGCTCTCAACCTCATCTTGGTTGTTGTCGTTGCAGATCCAATCAAATGAACAGGAAGTGACCTAAGGAATTCCCCTATTGGCTGCTTGAGTGTTCAGCAAAATGTTTTAAAATTAGTATCACATCCATTTATCTTCACTTCTGGGAGGCATTAGTTGACATAACCTAGTACCTGTGCTTACCCAACCTACTGTTCAGTAGACAGTTTTCCCATTGCTTCAGTTCAGGATTTCCACTCCAGAATCTGCAGCTAAATGAGGTAAGGTGTTTGGGATATTTAGTTTTTTTCTTAAATGCACCTCCTTTAAAATAACACCAGTGAAAATAATTTAAAAAAAGAAAAAAATTGTCTGCTGGACTCCTGGACACCATACCAAGCCTCTTCCTTCCCACTTTGGAACAGCAGCTAAGCCCATTTAATCAAAAGGCTTTTTAATGTTTCAATAAAGATTTCTACTTTCCTGGTTTGAACTTATATCTTCCATTTAAGTATTTCTTATTCTTATTCTTAAATATTTATGTTTGTGTTTGAGTGGGGCCAGATCCTGAGAATCTTTTCTATTATGATGTACCTTATAATATTTCGGGTCCTAAATCTGCTACTTTTGGCAACAGAGTTGTCATCTATTCAGTGAGACAAGGGGTGAAAAAGTGGACTTTCTCAATGCTATTAAGAGTGCTTGTGTTGCAGAACTGTGATACACTCCACAATGACCGCGTTTCAGTTCATTTTAGTGATGAGGATGTTGATGGACATGGTGTTTGTAACAAAAAACCCTAAAGTACATTTATCATTTGGCTTGGTTTCAGTCTCAAGGCAATTTCTTGGCAGTTGTGTGGTGAAGGAGGTTCTGCTGATCTTAGTTCTGTCTAAGCAAAAACACTGCACAGAACCCAGCTCAGGCACTGGGTACGTAAATATAGTGTGAGGCCCGCAGTGTCTTTACTTGTTTAATTTGTTTCTGTTCCAAAGGTAATTTTATTTTAATAGAACCAGAACTGGCCCCTTAAGGTATAGACACAGCTGTTTAAGTACTTGTAGAAGAGAATGTAAAGTAAAGGTTGCTCCAAATCTGTGTTGATTTTGTAAAATATGTGTAATGGGCTTAGTGACAAATGTTTGCATTTCACTCTGTGAGACATTTTAGGTACATACTTGTGCGTATATTGTTATAGAGTTATTCAATTATATCAGTAATATGCTTTTTGATTACTTCATCTAAAGGTATATGTTGTGTTTGCTTCTCAAGTACAACCAAGTATCCTTTCTTTCCTATATTTGCCATTTTTTAGAACCAAATAATTAGAGTTAAACAAGCTCATATTGACAGAAATGTACCTTGAGGTAAAAGTTTCATTTAGTCATTTTATTTATACTTGTCTCACTTGATGCTGTGTTAAACAGATTTAACATGCATCAGTATTTTCTGCAATTTGTGAAAACTACAGTGAAATTGAAAATGCTCCTATAAGTTTTTCTTGGATGGGAAATTTGCAGGGTGTAGTTTAAGCCAGTTGTCTGACATCTATTTTGCACTGTAGAAAATACCAGAGCTGGAAAAGATGGCAATTTTATATTTAATGCAAATGCAGAAACTAAAGAAAATGGCTGCAATTAAAACTAGAAAAACAACAGGATTAGGGTGTTTCACTTACAAATATCACAATGACAGTTTAATTCCTGTCCCATACAATTTTTAAAACCAAGTGATTGTTGGAATAACAACATAAGACTTGTCAGAATTTTTCAGAGATAATTATGTGACTTCAAGTAGAGCTTATCTTTTAGAAAACTTCCAATCTTGAAAAAAAAGTCCAGAAGTCCAGTGATGGGAAATTCCCCAGAATGTTTTTAAGAGCCCCAGCATTTAAATGCCATTCTTCTAAAAATATTTTATCTCATTTTCAGTCTGACATGGTCTTGCTTTAACATTCAGCCACCTGATTTTGTTGTCTTTTGATGGTTATTGCGAAGTTCCCCTGGGTAGGAAATTTCTGTTCCTTGTGTAGTTAGCTGGGGACAAGTCCTTTCTTAGCCTCATCTCTGATAATTGTGGTAGTCTGAGCTCCAAAGTCTGCTCCTTTTCATGGAGAAACTTATGGTACAGTGAAGGATCACAACCTGTTTCACTGTAAGCTTTTCCATCCTTTAATCACTTCAATGCTCTCCTCTAATTTTTCAACATTAGCTGTGAAATTTGGATGTCAGGAGGGATCAGAGTCTGTAGAGAGCCAAACAGAGGTATTATGAGTCAATATACTGGGAATTCCAGTTCAGGGGTTTATGAAGTGTGCCTAAGGCTGTCTTAGAACCACCATCCTCCAGACACCCTTCTCCCCCTTGAGCACTGGTCCTGTATGCAGAGACAAGGTTATCATTAGTAGAGTTGAGGTTCCCTTGCATTTAGAATTTCTACTTTTTTCTACTCCAAGTGTCACCTGTAAAACCTATAACCATGGTAAAAACACATCTTTTCCCCAAGTCCTGATAATAAAGGCTCTCATATCAGATCAGAATATCTCTTTGCTCGCCCCAGCACAAGTTAGGTCGCACTTCACAGCAACCTATAGAATGACAACCATATAGTTACCCCAGTCGTGGTGAGATCAGATTGTAGAATGTGGGCTGTTTAACCCAGGATATTATTACCCTTTTGTCACCTGAGAGAATATGCTGTGGTATTGCCATAGTAATTTCTTTTTACTTTAGATATTCTCCGTGTGTTGTGGGTTTTCAGCAGTGGTGGAAACAGACAATAGGACAGTTGGATGCGTGAAAACTTAAATCATTTGGCTCCCACTCAACTTCCTTAACTTTTTCTCATTCCCAGTGAATTTTCTTGTTAACATCTGTATTTGTTCTTTCTGCGAAGTGCAAGGTAGCAAACTGCAGTGGAGAGAGATCATACTGAAAAAAAAATCATCCAGAAACACAGATAGAGAGAGATTACAGAGAAAAAAGAAGGATTTCTCTAGGTGTGTCTGTGCTCGGACACGAGTGACATGTTAGTCTGTTGGGTGCCCCACAGCAATTTGCACCAAACTCCCCTGTGAGGATGGAATTCTACTCCTGCTGGAGAAGTGTGTATTTATGTACAATTCTCACAGAAAAGGATTAATGATTTTATTGACTCAGCAAACTCAGAGAACTGCCCAAGAGCCATGACACCTTTCCAGAATCAGCGCTTAGCTTTCCTTCCTTGTTCACCCCTTCCATGCTTTTTTATAAATACATTTAACTTAGTGACACGACCAAACCAGGAAAACTTCTCACTAACTGTAATGTAGCCTGGATCTCTTCTGTGGAGTCTACAGTCACATGCTTTCTATTGCTCTTAACTTGTTCAGATTCAATCGTCACAAAATTGTCTGACCTCTTTCTGCAATACTGTGAATACCATCTCTGTGAACTGGGGCAATGACCTACTGTACAGAGAGACAGGTTGGAAAGTGGGTCCTCCAGGACAGACCTGTCTGGCATAAAAATTCGTCAGTATGCTGAGATCAAGATACAGATGGAGATGAATGACCCCTTCTTAATCTGAGGGCAATGTGCCCACCTTTTGTAGGATTTTCTGTGCTCTCACAGGGCTTTCTTTCTCATCAGCCTTCCTACAGTTGTAAGAGGTATTCTTGCTGAGGTATAGGCATTCCTGCAACAAGGAGCACATAAAAAGAAAACGGCCACAAACTTAGGTGTCATTTGTCATTACTAATGACACACAATATTAGGATGTGGTAGAGCAAAATGTAAAGGCTTTGCTGTCCACAAGGAAATGAACAGAAACACTATTTTTGTAGCTAGCATAATTTGTGACGTTTAATGAAGTAAAGTCTCTGTCCCATCTCACAGCCTCACTACTACTGAATTTCAGCCATAAGCTCATGGAATTTTCTTCCTAATAATAAGTGCCTTGTGAGCATTGGTGAAGTTCAACCCCATCTTCAGCAAAGCGCTCTGGCTTCAGCCGCTCAGGCAGTGTCCAAGGGCACTTCAAGATCTCTAGCCACAAATGGCTGCACCTCTTCCTCACTGTCTCTGCCTCAGCAAACTCTGCAGCTTTCATGTATTATGGTCTCTGATGATCCCAGGAAGTATTTCAGTAAGTTTACAAGAAAAGGGTACATTGTAAACTCGGTTACTCGCGAGTAACACTGCTGATCGAAAGGCTAAGCAAAGAAGGATTTGTTCTCACAGCTGGTATACAAAAAAAGTAAGGATTAATTTGTTTTTTGAGGAAATCATCAAGAGTCTTAGTATGAGAGCTCCTTTGAGCTCTACTGGGGTTGTATTTTGCACCAAATCCCTCACTGCATGCCTAGAATACTTGGGGTAGTTGTTGGTCATTGGTCTACAGACGGGTGAGAATGAGTAAACATGGAGTCATGTAGCCAGTGGAGCAATCGACTGGCATTTGGCATTTTGCATGTCTCCCTATGAGGAAGAGCCCTCAAAGGCTGCCTTTCCAAAAGCTGACATTGCACATGGTTATCATTACCTATTCCTCTGCTGATCTTGTGAAATGTGCTTCACAGGAAAGAGTATGAGAACTAGTAGACAGAACAGCCAACTGGAGCTGGGTAATCACTGGTTATAGGCTGATGAGATGGGATAATAAAAGAGAGTTGTTTTATGGTGGTGGAAAGAAAGTAATTTTACCTAAAGGAGCTACAAAAATGTGGAATAAAAGTTCCTACCTATTATGGAGGAAGGATACAGACGTAAACATTTGAGATATTTTCTCAACTCACAAGCACATGTAGCCAGAATAGTCTCCTGAGCCCCTGTAAATCTGTAAGGATTAAGTATATGTAAAAATATATTCTACTGCCTAAATTAGTAATGCCATCTACTAATTGAGTGCCAAGAAGAATTGGTTTTGTTTTTAAAACTGTTCCAGGTTTTCTTTCATTTAGCAGTGAGAAGTTAACTAATTTATCTTGCTATACAGTAAAAGAACCCGTGTAAAACTGGCCAAGATGCTACGATCAGGAGTCAGACTAAGTCCATGATATAGTGATTACCCCCAAACTTTCTTAATGATTTTTCCTGCAACATGTAATTATTATTACACAATAGTTTAAAAGCTTGCATCTTGATGATGCACTTTCAAAGTATGCTTGGCTAAGCAATTGTCTCATAGATTGGAGGGGCTTTATCAGGGTGTCAAATTCTGACACACTCAAGGGTGCTGTTCTCATCTCTTTTGCAGTGAGATCTAACATAGTACTCACATAAAAGACTCTTAATATTCCCAGGCACCTGCCCTGACAGAGGAACATGAAAAAGTTTTAGGAGACTGAATTAATAGGTGATTAGATGAGTAAGATCTCCTTATAGACTTATCAAAATTAGAATGTACAAAATGAAACAGATACAGTTTTTTTCTACATTTAGTGACACGCAGATATCCTTACCCTCTCTTAGACTTTTAATGATGGAGCTGTAACACTTTTTAACAACAGGTAGAAACTTCCTTTCCTTCTTTAAAATCTTAAATGATTAAATATTCTTGGATGAGAATCAAACCTGCAAATTTCTTTGTCTGCCTGTTGCTGATTCCAACAGTCACAACAAACACCTTGCTCTAAGTTCATGGAATTATAGATTCATTTAGGCTGGAAAAGATTTCTGAGATCATTGAGTCCAACCATTAACTCTGCATTGCTAAGTCTACCACTAAACCAAGTCCCTAAGTGCCATATCTACATGTATTTTAAATATCTCCAGGTGTGGAGACCCTGCCACTTCCCTGGGCAGCCTGTTCCAATGCTTGCTAACCTTTTTGGTGAAGAAATGTTTCCTAATATTCAATTAAAACTCCCCTGATGCGGCTGGAGACCACGTTCTCTCATGCTGGCACTTGTCACCTGTGAAAAGAGACTGACAGCCAGACTCCTTTCAGGTAGTTGTGGAGAGGGATAAAGTCTCCTCTGAGCCTTTTTTTCTCCAGGTCAAAACACCCCAATTCCCTCAGATGTGCCTCATAAGACTTGCAAATCCCTTATCTCCTTCACAGGCTTTCTTCCCGTAACTTTTAAAAGAGGAAATCAAATATTTTTTCCCAGTTTCAACCAATTCTGTTTTCTAATCTGCATAGCTCCTTGATTTAATCCTTTGAAATGCACAGCTATTGGTATTTGGCACGTTGTGTCAGTAGGTGTAAATGAGTGACTGGCATTGTCTTGTAGCAAGTGAAGGGCTCCCCATGACAGGAGACAGAGCTGCTTTGCATTTCCATGTCTGTGGGTTTTGCCCTGTGCTGCAGTAGCGTTTTTTTTTGTAGGAACACATGCATGGCCTGAGAGCTGGGATGCCCAGGACTGCCCTTCCCCAAGCTGTGGACTATGAGCAGCAGATCAAAGCATCAGCCTTCCTTATGCTATGACACATCTTCAATGTTTAAAAATCTAATGAAGATTTAATCATTAGAGATAAAGAGAAAAGAAGAAAAAACTCCCCAGCACCTGCAAATAGCTGTTATAAAGATCTCTGATAATACTCCTTTCTCAGAACATTGTTAAAATAGGTATAATTCCATGGTAAAAAAAAAATCTACTTTTGAGGAAAATAGTTGTTTGAAATAGTCTGGAAATATTTTCATTGATTTTGTTGGGGAAATCTCTTCCAGTTACATTGACGACTGAGATACATAGCAGTACAGGGGAGCAAAAAGAACTGGAGGAAGCAAAGATTTTTTTTCGATATCTCACTCCTCCAGCCTCCCTCCCAGAGACCAGCTAAATACTCAGTAGTTGCTGTGAGACCTGGAATTCTTGTGATAGATACTTGAAAATGATATTTTACTCTGTTTTACTGGTTACGTGATTATGGTGTATTGAAGAAAAATTACTTGTCCTGGTCAGACTAATTAAAAAGCAAGGAATTAAAGAGAGAGGGGAAAAAAGGAAAGAAAAATTTAAAAAAGAAAAGTAAAAGCAATAAGCAGGAAGATGAAGAATAAAGAAAAAAGAATCAGTGAAAAAGAATGAATGGGATAACATCACATCCTAGTTTGGTTTTGAGGCTGCCTGCATTTCAGGATTAGCGTGGATGGGCAGAGGGTTCCCTGGTCACCATATGCACAACAGTCATGTTAGGCGAGTTTATTGCCCCCAGCACAGCTGCTCTGGGGTGATTTTACAGCCTGTGTACCTCAGTTTTATGCTTCCCATTTCTGTCTTTCACAAACAATTCCACATAACAGAGTCGCACATTTGATCCTTGAACAACTTGAATATATGTTTTTACATGTCAGTTGATTCCCTATTGCCAGGGAACTTTCTTTTAAAAATTCCTTTCTTTCATTGTGATTAAAAGAGAAAATTAAAAAAAAAAACAAAACACCAAAACCCAACCAAAAAAAAAAATCCTAAACCACACAAGCAAACAAAACCCAACCAACCAACTAAAACCCCCCAAACAAACAAGCAAAAAGGAAGGAAAAAACCCCATAGAAATAGCCACAGTTTCACAGAACAGAAATTTTGAATTTCAGCCAGCTCTGCTTAGGAATTTCTAGCTCATTTTGAGGATCATGCATAGGTCAAGGGCAGCTTTTTTGATTTAATACTTCAAGTGTAGGTTTAATTGTTTGGCTAACTTATCATTCAAATCTCTACTAGTCACATAATAGCTGTGATGCATAGAAGAATCTTGTTTTCAGTCTGAACAGGTCTCCTTTTTTTTCTAGAGAATTCTTTCTCTTGTTTAATCACTTCTCCCTGCCCTCAAAAAAACCACATTCAACCTAACTCATCTGCATGTTGAAAGATTTCCCAGAGACGTGATGCAATGGATAGCAATGGAGCTTGAGCTGGAAGATATAAGCTATACTGACTTCTCCATTGACTTTGTTATGTGACTTAAGTGAATAATTTCAGCTCAGTGTCTCAGTTTTCCTATTTGTAATGTGGACACAATGCTGGTTCCTTCCTTCACATCTATGTTTTGTGCTGTTTACTGCCTTCGCTGTGTGTGTGGACTCTTCCTTCTCTGCTCCATGGTTGTCAGTGTTTCAGTTCTTCCATCACCATAGATGCTATTAGAGTAGATGAGCCCTGCAGGCTTAATTTTCAGAAGAACTTAAAAGTAGCTCAGTTCCCAGCTGAGTACCTACTTCTCATGGACTCAATGTTATTTTTTTCCCTGTGAAATAGTAAATTAAGAGATGGAGAGTGTGTGGGTTCATATGGGAAAGCAAACCCTCCCAGTCTTTCAGGTTTTCTTTATCTCTCAAAAAGTTCCTCTACTGTTTACACTTAATTTGCTGCTTTTTCCTAGTAATTTTTGAACCACTGTGTCTTAGCTGCTTTTTCTTTGTCTATTTTGCATGATACTTCTTCTTCCTTTAGTCTTAGAACAGCATGTTGCTTTGACTGGTTCCAGTGATGGAAAAGAATAGTGTTGAGCTCCTTTCTGACACCAGGTTATTCTGTAGCAAGGGACTATTTCTGAAACAGGAGAGAGTTCACGTAAGAATTGAAAGAGCACATTTGTATGAAACCCAATGGGAAAAGCTCTACCGTCAAACCAGCCCCGGCTGTTGAGGCAGATGCCTGGCTTTGCTTTTTTTGTTTATATTCCAACAAATCAAAGCTGACCTGTGTTGTTATCGGAGTAGAGCAGCAGGTGCAAAAAAATAACTCTGCTGCCAACTCAAACGAAAGGGTAAGGCTAATACCCTCTGGGAGGTATTGAGGAGATAACAGAGAGCCATGCCAGCAACTGAATTAACGGCTCTATTTACGGTGGGTTTTACTTAATAACCTGCTCCTAACACTGACACATAAATACTCCATTGTATTGTTTAACGCAACCACTGGGGAAATCAATGGAAACAGGATGGGCAGCTCCTGCTGTGCCAGGTGAGAAGGAGCGACGCCACGGAAGCGTTGCTCTTCTAACCACAGGCAGGAGGGAGACAAGGAAGGTGGGAAAGTGTTCTTGGTTTTTTACAGAAGTGGGGAGACATAATTT
Organism: Toxostoma redivivum; assembly: GCA_013397375.1. Classification (NCBI taxonomy): domain Eukaryota; kingdom Metazoa; phylum Chordata; class Aves; order Passeriformes; family Mimidae; genus Toxostoma; species Toxostoma redivivum. The sequence continues at coordinate 1,848,238 of VXBI01003332.1, read as the reverse complement.
CCCACAACTTCTTCACTTAGCTATAGAAAGAGGCGACAGAGCAAGTCTCATTCTCCCATTTTCTGGTGGCTTTTAATAAAGGCAGTGAGCATAAACAGGTGGTGACATATATGTAAAGTACTGTCCCAGTGCCATGTGGCTCTGGGAGGCTCCTGGGAGCAGGGTTGAAGCGAGCCTGCTGCTACACCAGCGGTAAAGCAGGCAGCCCTTGTGCAGCCACTGCAGTGGGATGCCAGGGATGTGGTTTTGCAATCTCTTACTCTTTTCTCAACAAATACAGTATGAAGAAACCACATGGATACAGCTGGGTTCCAAGTAAATGTTTACTAAAACCACACAAATGTGTAAGACTGAGTGGTAGTAAAAGCAGTGGTCTGACAGCAGCTTTCTGAAACAGGGTCAGTGGGCTCCACTGGGCTGTTTTAGTGATAGACACCCACGTGGGGACACCTTCCTTTGCAGACAGAGGTTCACCTTAGGAAACTTGGTAGTCTGGGGAGGAATGCAGGGCAAGCAGACATCCTGGAAGGAGCTATCCCATAGGTGGGATAAGAAGTCCCAGCTTGGTAATAGGGAATGTCAATAGCCAAATAAACCCTCCCTGTCAGCTCTGCAGAATGACTCTTCCCACCACAAACCCTGCATTGCCTCTGCTACATCTCCTCTCCTCCAAAATATGCTTTTCCTACCCCATCAGCAAAAAAGTGTGATCATATTGTGGTTAGTCAGGCAGTAGGTTGTAACATGGTATAAATACTTCTTTCAACTAGGTTGGATCCCCAGAATGCTGCATAGTTTAGCATAAAATTCTTTATTACTTAATTTCCAGTTTCTCTGCCCTAGTTAATTTGTGCTGTGGCCCTCCCATGTTTAATAAAGAAGCACAATCTGTTTGTTGATTGAATGAATCAATTAGTGTAAAAAGTAGTAGTTCAATTGGAAAATTTGCACATTCCCCAAGACACTTTGCTGTTTTGGGTCTCCATCCCAAGTTCCTTATTCTGATTGCTTCTTGCTCAGAAACCAGCCCTAAAGAGAAACCTTGCAGTTTCCAGGCAGATGCCCTTTACTAAACAAAATATATGAAAGAGAGTTTACAAAAAGGAAAAGAGAAAAAAACATAGTTGCCTTTATTTTTTTTTAAAGTAGTCAAATTAGTGGTTGTTCCTGTTGAAAACCAGACTAGTCCCATAACAAAAGAGAAGTGTTGGTGGTGATAGTGGTTAAAGTGAACTTCCACATGAAATACTGGCTGCTGCTGCAGCATATATCTGAGTGGCTGTTATGTCAGCAACGACTCAGCATCTAATGAGAGCCAAACATGAATACAAACACAATTATTACTGTTATTATTGTCATTATTCACTAACAACTGCACAGTCACACAGGCTATATTAGCAGCATGGAAAACATTTCCCTCAATATGCTGTTGGTCTTTAAAGCAATGCAAAGAGAAGCTGTCGTGGAAGGTAGAGGGAAGTGGTTGGGGAACCAGAGCCAAGGGAAAAGGAGAAGGTGTTAGAACATGATGGTAATATTTTGTTAGCTGATGAGGTTCACGGGTAATTATAGACGTGTGGCTTGTCAAGTTACAGGGCTATCTAGAGTGCTTTTTGGCCATTTGTATATTTAGTGTATTGTAAGCAAAAGAAAGGTGTTTAGCAAAACGAGATTAGGGAGATGAGCTGGCTCCTGGTTAGAGGAAGGATGTACCAGAGAGATAGGAAGGACATGAAAGGAGGTATGGAGTTGTTCCATGAGGTGTGGTATTAAGTGCTGAAAGAAGAATAAAGAGCAAAGGCACTTTTTCCCATTATTGTGTTTCCAAGACTCTGTATCCCTGAGGCTAGCCTGATGAATCTATGGCAAATGACTTCTAAATATTCAGGAAAAAATGTTTGACCCAAATTATCATGAGCTTGCTGAGGTGGTGCAGACAGTAATGAAAGCATTGCTATATACCAGTCAAAGCCAACTCTGAAAAATAAAAAAGAAAATAGCTCACTTATTCTTGGCCAGTTTTTAGTAAATCTATCTACTTTTTCAAAAAAATGCTAAGAATACATTACTGCAAATATAATCCAAACATCTATCACAAGAAAGAAAACGTTTTCTTGATGCACTTTTGTCTCAGCTCCGTGATAGCAATTTCACTAATATATGGATCTGTGCACAGAACTTCTGCAAAAATGAGAATGAGGTTTTTGACAGTAAAATAAATGATGATTTTATTCTTTTCATATTCAAAAACTAGTGGCATGGTAAGAAGGTGCACATCTAGCCTGTGGTGTGACAGGAAAGCATGGATCTGAAACACCAGATGAAGTGTTAACCATTTTTAAGTGGCAGGTTCTATTTCACTGTTTTCTCTGCTAAAGTAACATGACAGTGGGGAAAATTTGAAGTACAAACCCTTGGTAGTTAACACTGTCAGACACATCTATGCCTCGAGGACTCTCTCTTCACAATCTGCCTTCTGTTTGCTTCTTATTTAGAAAAACAAACAAACAAGAAACCTCCTCTCTTAAAATTCTTCCTTTTATTTTCATTTTACTAATGAGCACCTTGAAAATTGAAGTCAGTTCATATGAAGATTATTGGGAAAAAAAGGGGTCAGAGAAAAACAACCTATGAAACTTTACATATCATCAAGCAATTTTTTTCCTTGCATTCATAAAGTGAACTTTGTTCTCTCTCAAAAAGGAAACTGAACTATGGTTTTGTCTTTAAATTACATCGTTAAAAGAGAGATAAGAACCAAACCCAAACCCTGGAGCAGAGGGATAGCTCAGATACAGATCTAGATCCTAACTTTTCTACCCAAGGTTCTCTTTAGTTAAAATATATATGCAAGATTTTGAAGCATCCATATGAACATGTTTAAACATCCACCACATATCTCTTACAAAAGTTGCCTTGTAGTGCATCATGAAAATAAGATCTTTAGTAATAAAATATTCCAATCAAGCTTTATTTGATTTTGTTTATCACGATCCTATCTGTAATGTAGGTATATGTTAAACACTCCTTTCCTATTCATCTTCCTTTTTCTGGTCTTTCAGTTTACCTTCATGTATACATTCAATGTACAAGGTTCAAAGAAAACAAAAGAATAAACCAAAGTCTTCCTTTCCAAAAGCCCACAACAGTAAATGATCAAGGCCTCAATGTGGTCTCTGAAAGCTCACCAAGAGCTCACCAGTTTTGCACATGCAAAGGTGGGTTTATGCATATGAACCACAGCTCTTTACTCCAAAAATATGTAAGCATAGAAAGTGCTCTTCAGAGAGGTGTAGTAGGAAATAAGATTAGCCCCAAATACCCAAACTAGAATCCTGAATCCTACAAATTTTGGAGATTATTTAGAAAATTTTCTTATAAAAATGATTCCTTGAACTTTATAGTCATAATGTGATTCAGTAAACAGATTTTGTTACTGTGGCCCAAAGGCACATGAGATGGACGAAAAATGAAATGCATCAAATACTCGGTATGTTTTACAAGAAATAATGAATGTGATCAGAGTGTTTCTTCATATGAACTTTCTTCAAAACTTTCTAAGAGTTTTTCAGTTCTCTTAGTGGTGAGTCTTGAGGTTATCATCAAACAGGTCAAGCTGCATAGACTGTCACCTGAATAGTACCTTGCAGGCCATAGCAAAGTGGTCCAAAGTTGAGCTTTGTATTGTGAAGTAGATGCCTGTGAGTAATCAGCCTGCAGATGAATTGTTTCTTTTGAGGCTTCTCTCTGCTCTGTAGGCACTATAGGCATGGAAACAAGGAAGTGTGTACTAGCTACAACTGAATCTACATGGCCAGAAGAGATGCTAACACACTGCAGAAAAGGTCACATCTGAAAGTGAGCCATGGCAAGGATGATATCTTATGTGGGAGTCTGGCACAGACACCAGGGATGAACCTGAGACCGTTGCAAATTAGACAGATAAAGATCACGGGGCAATCTTTGGGTCAGCCATAGCTGTATGTATAGACACACTGCCTCAGACTAGGGCCCTGGAGCCCTGGTAGTAATGCACATTAAATGAAAGGGAATTAAAAAAAGCCCATAACAGAAGACCCAAAGCTCACAGTAACATGCAAACAGGCTTTCTACATTCATATATTCAATTTGTACCTGCCCTTACCACCACTGGAGATGTAAAATAGCTGGTTGGAATGCAAAGCAGCTAATTGATCATATACATTACAAGTACAAGGCATTTATGTTTCCAAAGTAGCCTATGTGTCAAACAAGTCCACGTGCTATGTTGTACATGTCCTTTGTGAATGTCCTGAAAACTCTATCCACTTAATAGTCTTTTGATTTTTCCAGAAAAGGATTAAAAATCCAGATTTTGTTACTCTTCAGTTGCAATTATTGCTTGGTATTATTTATTTTAGATTACGGTGTAAGTCTTTGACTGTAATCCAAGATGCAGCAATGATCTAAAATATTTAACATACTCTGTAGATACTTGTTCCATAAACTCCAAGCCCTGAAAAGCAGGGATTGTGTCTTCACTGTGTACATAACACACTTCAAAGAAAACAGGCCCAGGTGAAATCTGCATTTGAAGTTCAGCCATGATGGTAAAAGGGGAAAAATGGGGAAGAATCCCATAGGTAAATATGCCAAAAGAGATCCACCCTTTTGGACACGCCAGGAGGAGCTGCACTGAGCTTGTCTCAGCTAGAAGTCACTCTTAGACTTTGCATAGCTTACAGGTGGAGTCATGGCTTAGTAGTTTCAGTCTGTTTTGCCCTAGACATTGTTGTTGTGTTTTGCACATAGTGCATGACTTTATGAGGGGAAGGGCTGGGAGCCCCTTCCACCATGGACCCCTTTCTCTTATGGGCTCCTCTCCCACACCCCCTTAGTTCACTTCAGAGTTGTGTCCATGAGCAACAATAAATTGGTATCAGAACAATCATTCCAGTTTGTATTACTTCAGAATTCAATCACTTTCTCTGTTCCACTTATTCGCCTTTCCAGTGTTCAGAATTTTCGTGTCATTTAATATAAGCTGTTCTTGAAGGATTCTGGTTCAAAGAAAGGAGGAACTCTTTATGTGGATGTTAAGATTCATTGGGTTGAATGTGGAAATGGGGATCAGAGTAATTTATTTTCAGAGCACACCTGTAGTGCAATAAAATAATTCGCATAGAGTGCACTATACAGTGTTCAAGGTTCAAGGATTTGTAAATATGTTTTTCTGTAATGCTGGATTTGCTCCACAGGCAGGCCATGGCTCCTTGCTCTCTCCATTACCATTGTTTGCTCAGAGTGGTCAGGTGGTCATGGAAGAGAAGAAGAGCAGAGCAAATGACCTCCTGCTACTGCCAAGTTGCTGGGCTGTGGCTCAGCCAAAGCTCCTTCAGACTCCAGTGAGAGCTTTTACTAAGAGAAGCCTTCAGGGTTTGGTCTTAGAATACTACCTGATAAAATGAACGTTGGTGCAAGATTTTTTTTAAATATTAACAGTATTAATCCCTTCTAATAGGATTCTCTCTAGAAAGAATTTTGCTGAACAGCAGCTCACAAGTATATTTACCTGTGCTGGCTGAGTAAAGTATCATTTGCATAGTTGTTATAGCTCCAGAGATGGCAACTCTTTGGGGGAACAGAATAGGATTGTGTGTACAGACACCTGCCATGCACAGACATAGACATGTGTGTGTATATGTCTGTAAAAATACATGTGATTATATACTCAAATGATATTTCATCTGTGTTTTCATTTATAATGTACCCTGTCATAGTAGAGGGACAGATTTCAAGATTTTTTGTATTATTTTCCAAAATACCAGCTCAGCTAGAATCCCTTTTAATATGGTTTCCTGAGGAATGAGGCTTTCGTGATAATGCCGTGTTTTGGCTTTTACATTTGACCTGTAATAATCTTTGAGTTTCATCGCCAATTTTAATTAAATTTGATATGGGGGTAGAAGTCCCAGAGATATGAAGTTTTTATAGGATTAATGAAAACTGGCTGCCAAGTACAGAAGGAAAATCCATTAATACTCGATCTGAAAGAAAGAGCGACGCTTGAGCTCACTGCTTTGAGACAATGAGATATTATGAATGCCCCAACCGTGGGAAAAACTTCAATCAGCACTCACATCTTACTAGACACTAGAGAATCCAACCACAAGATACACATTCATAGGAAACCAGGCTTCATTAGTTCCACAATTCACTTTGATACATGGAATATAATTAAAAGAAAACTGAACATCTTATGTGTCCTTCCCCTTGAGGTTTCACGCCCTTTAACCAGGTTTGTCTGTGCACCGGGGAAATTTGAGCATTTGGCCCTGGACTAAAGAAGAGCACACTGCTTCCAATATCCTGACTCAAAACCTTTTCAAGTATGGGATAAGCATAAATCTTCCATGAATTTTTAGCAAAGAAAGGCATATACAGGATGACATGAAGAAAATCCCAGTTTAGTTTTCATACAGAAAATATTGTTGAGCACAATGCTGTATGCTTCCAAGAAAAGGTGTGGAAGTTGTTAGTAGGACTTTATAATCCTCCTGAACAAAGTGCTAGAATGATTTCCAAATAAGGAACACCCTTGCATTAAGATAAAGGAGATGACCTGAAAATTTTCAAGACACCACAAAACTTGTTCCTTGGGTAATACGTAGAACTTCAGCAAAGTTTAGGTTAAAGCTAAATCCTGTCCTCCTTCTGTGATTAATGTTATATTGTAAATTCTCTCTCTTAGGCACAATTGTTCCTACAGGTGATACTGGAAATTAATTAAGTTATTGAGGTTGAGATAATTTATTTAGCTTCAAAAACCAATGATGATTGATTGATTAAATTGTAAAGCAAGTTTCATCGACATTATTTGAAAATAATGTTAATGTTGTTCAGGGATACGGTGAAGAGCTAGACTGTGACAGGGATAGGACATTTTAAAGGAAAATAGCTAAAATCCAGATCTGGGGAAGAGGCTATCAGAGCTCTTCTTTTCAGATCTCTAATGTGCATTGTTTTAAGTTACTGCTGGGGTGAAAAAACTATGCAAGAAACATGATTTGGTTTATTTAACTTCTAATTTTTATTTATTTATCCATAGCCTCAGTTACCGAATCAAAGTGTGATAGGATCTTTTGGTTTGGAAATTCACCTGATTAGTTATGAAAAAGAAAAAGTTAATTGAATTTTCAGGACAAAATGACACAGAAATAATTTCAGTTCATATGCACGTTTTCCCAGATGTATTTGTAAGTCTTCTGCACAAATTATGAAATCTGTGTAGAATTCCAGAAACTACAGAAGTTGCAGAACACAAAACCACGTAACACAGTACTTTTAATTCTGAGATAGCTTCTGTAAATGTGACTTCAGATCAACGGATTTAAGTTATGAAGTGCATATGAAAATTTTTTAAAAAGAAGTGAATTCAGCAAACTAAGTTTCTAAGTGTGTTTTCCTAATCCTCAAGTTTTATTGTTTTCCCAGAATAGCTGGTATTCTACCTCAACTATATTTGATGCTGTAATAAGGTCTTTTTCATTAATATTTCATTCATTCATACCTAATTGTCTTTAATGATTTAAACTAAATTTAAAGAAATAAATTGATACATCCTCAACCTGTACAACCTTGGAAATGTATGCATTGACTGTTCAAGCATACATTACTTCTTAAAAGATCTTACATATCAAGTATTTAATTTATATACATTATAGGCTGAACATGCATATGATCATGAGATTGAATTCAAATGCTTCCTCACACCTTCTCACTCGCAATACTAAGTCACTTGACCTTTTCACAGGGCTAAAAAATGTCTTCTAACTTGTATAAACTGACTGATGGGACAGTAATTTTTCATTTGGCCAGAATGGACAAGAAGTATTTCTCTCAATTGTTAATGTTTCATAATTCCATATACCTACTATGAGAAATTAAATCCTCCTTGCTAGGTGTCACTGAATCACAGATGGGCTAGCATTTGTATAGCTACAAAAGAAAACAACAGAAAAAAAACCCTAAACTAGTTTATACTGTAAAATACCATTCCCTGTGAAAAACTTCCTTAAACTTCCTAAGGCTTTGGCTTTTTAAGCAATTGTCAGTAACCTCTCTCTCTGCCCTTTCCCTCTCTAAATACATAGGGGGACAGAGGGGTGGGGGGAAGAAATAGGTACTTGTAAATTTTAAGTTACATGATTTATTTTAAATAACAGAGGAAAACACCAATCCAGGTAATTTTCAGACTGCTCCTTTAAAACCAAGGCTGTAAGTGTTTCTATTGACTCCTCTTTTACCAAAAAGGTTGCTGGCATGAGCTTGTAGGGGATAGAGATGTGCTCTCAGTGGATGTTTTTTCACTGGCCTCATTGGATAAACAGCCAAGACCAGTGACCTTACCCTTCACAAGTCCATTTTGTATTTCATAACCTTTTTAATTCTAGGGTGAAGTCTCTAGTTGCATGCACATGCCATCCTGATGTCTAATGTTTTGTTTTTACAGACTTTGTGGCTTCAATATTTTCAAACAGGGGTTTGGTTTTCTTTCTTTCCCCTGTATATAGAAGAATTACAATCCAAAGCGTTTGTAATGTTTAACAAATTACTTTCCCAATCTTCTCAATAATATCTTTGGTTAAAATGTGTATTTTTAAACTACAACTTCACACCACTGAAAAATAATGTAAAACATCAAGAATACCCATCACTGGGGAATTTTGTATACTTTCATAGGAATGATTGAGCATGGGATAAATGTAACATTTTTCTAGAATGTCATACAAGTAGGGTTTTTCTAAAGTATAAAAAAGTAAAGCACAATTTTACTCATGGTGCTAATGCTAAGATACATGGAAAGGAAAGCTTACTTAAAAGAGGGAATGCTGTCTTGGGGGTGGTGTCACTCCAAAATATTGATTCTGTTACAACAATGGCTGTCTCATTTACAAGATCTTTGACCATCTGATTTTTTTGGTGGGTTGAAATGTATGATCTGTGATATTTGTTACCAAGAAGTGTTATAGACACTGCTGACATAGATCAGATAAGAAACTGGGTCAGCTGACAAGATATTGCCTGTAAGGCTACCTCCCTGTAACATTATGTGTATCCTTCTGTGTGAGGGATTTTCTGAGCATGGCTTGTAGTCTACTGTATAGTTTCAGTTGCAATTATTGGAAATTTCTTTCTCCCTCTTGAAAAAAAAAAAAAGAAAAAGGAAGAACATGTTTAAATCATATTTCTCTTTAAAGCAGGAAAAAAAAAAGTAAAACTATTTAGTATTTAATTTCTCAAAGCTTGGCAGTTTTCATGTATTGCTCTGTCAGGAGCCTTGTCTTTTCATTCGGCTTCTTTTCTGATTACAGATTATTCATTTATGGATGGGCAGCTGTAGAAACTTGCTTCTTGCGTATGCAAATTAATCATGGTAATGTTTATCATAAGGAGATTTTGTGGCAGTGGAAAAGGGGTTGTGTCAACATGTTCTTGATTTCAGTTGTATCTTCGTCTACAGATGGAATTGGCCTCCTTGCTTTACCTTCAGTGGATTTTTTTTTTTTTTTTTGCTATTTACCTCTTGGACTAGACACCGCTCACTAAGCAAGCTGTTTGATTCACTTACAGATCATGATTTTGGAAGGAGCTGGCAGGATGAGTATCAATTCCAGCAGCAATCTACTCCACCAGCAGCCTTCCTGGACAGACGGATATTCCACATGCAATGGTAGGAGGAATTCAGCTGCTCTGAGCCATATTCTTTTTTGGGAGGCTGGGGAAAGGGCCTGCTATACCTTTAAGCATGTATGAGTATTATTTTTCAGTAGTACTAATTTACAGGAGTTTCACTTCTGGTAAGAAAAATTTTCATTTGTTACTTCATTTTTAAAAAGCTGAACCTGTAAAAGGGACCAGTTTATTGTTCATTTCCTTACTGGCTCTCTTTCTTAAAATTTAATGATGTTGAAAGTGCCAGAAGTTCTCTCTTCTCAGTCCAGAATTCTTTCTCTCGTACCTTTATCCCTTGTGCTTCCTCTGAACCAACATTGCTGTTTAATGCTAATCAACCCTCTGGCTTTCAGGGGAATAGTATTTTTCCTCTGCTGTATTTGCTTTTTCAGCTCAAATTATTAGATAGCTTTCTAATTAGACTGGCATTAGAGCACTAGATAGCTTTTCTCGTTTTTTCTTCTTATATTTTTCTTCTTACATGTTTTGTGATTATATATCTGTGTATATTAAAATGTAATCATATATATTCTCTCAGTGTGAAAAATATATATAAACCTATATTGCTATAGATGCTTCACATAATTTTAGAATTCTTTTCATTATTCAGTGGACAGGTAAAACTTAAAATCTAAGCGGACAATCACATGCTGCTCTTGTCCTTCTGATCCAAATAATACTACATACAACAAAAATTACAATTAAAGTTCCCTCTTAATGAAATGTTTATTTACTCTTTTTTTATGTGTAATTTCTAAATACACAGGAATATAACAACATGTGCTTAATAAATGTACCTGTCTATAACAGGGCCATACAGAAAAATATTAATATCTGAGTTTCACTCTTTCACAGAATTTCATGGAGGGAAATGGTGGGAGTCTATAGCAAATTTCCATGGTGAAAATCCTCAGGATTCACTTATGTTTTAGAGGGACAAGAAGCTCAGAGCTCAGACTAGCCTGTGCAGTAATTCACCAATTCACTTAATTTTACCTAAGCTACTTTCTCCTCTCACTAAAGTATCTTTGCTAACATTAGGATTCTAGTGGCCTTTGAAATCACTTTACTCTTCTGAAGTGATAAGAATAAAAATCAACCTCCTTTTCAGGGGATATTTGATAGCACCAGCAAACCCTTTTTCTCTGACATACCACACTTTTAATAATTTTCACACTCATTCCCCAAATCCTTCAACAGGAGGATGAGGAACAGTCCTGCAAAATCCCTAAGTTACTTACACAAGTCTCGTTGGCTAATGTTGATAAAGAAAGCTAAATAACTCTGGGGATTGTTTTTGTGGTACCTGGAAACTGCGTCCTGTACTCAGCTGAGGAGACCTGAGGTCCAGTGCACCTGAGTTAAGGTGATTTCCTACAAAGTGCCAATTTTGGTGCTTGTGGTCCTCTAGCAACACCCACGGTTGTCAGTATTTCTCACTGTGTGGTTAATTCTTTTCTAGGGCAGACCGGAAACAGACTGGTGCCATATTCTGGAGTGGGGTCACTGCAGAGCTAGGCCATGGCAGTCTCTCCTCCTGTAATCTCTCATTCCCTCAGCCTTAAACCTTTCTTGCACTGTGAACATTTTATCTCACCATCACCTCTGTCTGGCATAGTCCATTTTCCTCCTTTCCCAGGGAATAAATTGCACTGAACTCTGTGAGGACAGACCAAAGCAATCCTGCCTTTGCTCTTATCTTACATAATGATCCCATCCCATGTACAATTTCTTCCATTTGCACATGCAAACTATTGTCGTGCAATGACATACAACTAAGAGCTGTTTGAGATTGCCAAGAAAAGACTCAGACATTCTAACAAGAAAATTAGGCAGCTTCCATAACCAAAAATGAGTTTTACAACAACATTCAGAAACCACCATACGTGACTACAGCAATAATCTGCACCATCAGAATGCCAACTCTGTCATGAAACCATGGCCCACACTGATAGACTTTTATGTGGAGTAGTAAAAGCAGAGTGCTTCTAACCTTCTTTTTTTTAACCCCACAATTCATACTTAGCCCCTACTAAGCTCTTATTCAAATAAAGTTTCCATGTCATCTTTTGAGAGTTTTTCAAGGTTTTTCCATCATTTTCTGATGCATTCTCAGAGAATTTTGGTGTATTTAGCCAACATTAATAAGGTAATTCCAGCAAATCAATCAGCCAAGAGGTGTGTAATGAAGTAATGTCCAATTTTTAGTTGGAAAACTGAGGCCAAAACCCTCACAATATATTCTCCAGCATTAGCTACTGAGCCAATGTTAAGGACTGAGAAAAGCATCTATATCTGTAGACTTCCAAGACGTGCAATTTGGCTATAGATCTTACTGTTGATGGCTATTATGCTATCAGAGACAATAAATATTTTTTTTTTCTTTTCCAGTATCCAGTAGCTTCTATGGAACCCAGTGGCATGAAATACACCCGCAGTACTGGACTAAGTTTCAAGTCTGGGAGTGGCTGCAGCACCTCCTTGATACAAACCAACTGGATGCCAACTGCATACCTTTCCAGGAGTTTGATATCAACGGGGAACATCTGTGTAGTATGAGCCTGCAGGAATTCACTCAGGCAGCTGGGACAGCAGGACAACTGCTTTACAGCAACCTCCAGCACCTAAAATGGAATGGTAAATAGATATTAGAGAGAGATGCACGTACATTGGTCTGAATTTTGAGATCTTCAGAAGTCTTTTATGTTCCCCAGAAGCCTGCCTGGCAGATTATATTTATTATGTTTGCTATTCTGCTTATAGCTCATTTTCTGTATTGCTAAATTTCTTGGATATGACTTAAGGCAGAAATCTTAAAGAATGAAGAGGAGAGGGTATGTTTCCCGTTCCAAAATCAGCCCTCTGGCCCAGGTGTAGAAGTTGCTGCTTGGAGCTAATACATTTGATTCCTCTGTGCTCATTCTCATAGCTTCTATCTGCCAATTTGCTTTCTTGCAGGTCAGTGTGGAAGTGACATGTACCAATCTCATAATGTCATTGTGAAGACAGAGCAAACAGGTGAGTAGCAGTTGGGTAAATTGTCTTTTGAAAAGGGGAGACCTCTCTTCCAAGGAAGACAAATCAAAGAGGCTTTGAATAAAATGTATCATGCAGAATTAAAGAAGTAATACCAATGTCAGTAAGTGCCTACTTCTGAAGTTTTGGGTAATACCACGTACATGGGGCACTTTTCCTGGGAGACCTCTGCAGTATCAGCAGTCTACACTGATGCTCAGAGTTGAAATTGTTTGAGGTGCTCCATGGAGGAAACTTTGTAGAGGACTTCATTCTATGCTTCATTCAGAAGTTTTCAAAACAACTATTTTAACAATATGCTCCAGTAAAAAAAACAGGAATAGAGAAAGGAAGAAAAAATATTTTGTTGTGAAGTGCTGTTAATGTTTGAAACATGAGGAGATATAAAAAACAACATGGAGAGAAAACAAAATGTAACATTTTAATTTCTTCATAGGTTTCAACAAAACTGAAATTCAGGTAGTAGTTTGGTTTGATCAAATCTGCATTTTGCTGTTGCAGTTCTTTTTCAGAGTGTGTTTATAGCTAGATCCCTTTCCTCCCAGGGCTTTGTTTAACTGAGAAAAGAACTTCAGTTTGATTCAACCGTCCTCTTCAGGCACAATTATTTTCCTTGTTCCTTTGCCAGATCACACCTGTCCATATCCACACGCTCTCTATCCCACTTAGTCCCAGCCTCTTTGTATGTAGGTGTGCCCATGAGCCACATTTTGATATCTGCTGGCAGAACAAATACAGATCTGTTGCATGTGTTGTCTCCAAGAAATACTGTCAGCATGTTTATCCACCTAACCTGCTGGAGCCCACTCTCTCCAGCCAGGAACATTACCCACATTCTCCTTGCAGCAGGCAAGGATTGCAATCTGCAATCCACTCCTGGCCTGTGCCTGCGTGGTATGGGAGATGTGCATGAGGCAGCTTTGCTGCTTTCCATAGAGGTAATTCCAGTAATCCTTTAAATCCTGATTTATGAGATCCTGGTATAATATTGTTTCCTCCTCCTACTAGAGATGAGGGCAAAGTACCTCAGCTGCACATCTTGGGAAGGACTAACTGATGGATGGTTCTCCTGGATATGCTGAATCAGGAGTGGCCTGGTGGGGCTCTGGTGATGCTAACCATGGCCACTGGGAGTGGGTTAAGTTTCTGCACGTGGGGGAGCAGGAATTGTGGATTAGGGCTTCTGGGAAAGTTACTCCTTGTGAGGCAGCAGGGACAGGGCTGGTGGTTTTGAGGGGAAGCCCTGCTCACTCCAGCAAACCACCACAGAGACATGGGCACTGAAAAAGGCCAAAATGGGAAGGTGAACACTGTCCCCATGTTCTGACTGGGTAAGGCCTGTTTCCAGAGGCAACATTAGGCAGATCAGGTGTCCAAGCAAGCAAAGGGTGTGTGCTATTGTAGGAACGCAAGCTCTGGGTGCCCAAACATGCAGCTATTAGTTAGCATGCCTGCTAAATTCCTATGTCATAAGTGGTAACTTGGCCAAACATGATTATTTAGCTGTAACTCATTTTGGGCTTTTTGATTTCATTTATATGAACATGAAAAAAATTAGGTTTAACCTCAATTTGAACTGTATATCTCATCCCTTCTGACCTGGTTTCAAAAGAAAAAGAGATTTTTAAGGCTTCTGACCTTAAAAACGCACTCTGAAGGAACAAATTTCCAGATCAGTGTACAGGTGGTAAAGACAATACTTCTGTTCTGCTTATATCGATCCATATGACCAGAAGGTCACTAAAAATTATTCCTCTTTAATCATGAAGGTGATTTCTAGGTTAAGGATGGGGACTTAGTGTGCCTGGAATAAAATGGCCCTTCATCTAGGATTAGGCTTTGATGTTTCTCACTATGTGCGTAAACATGAAGCTGTGTTTCAGAGAGGACTTTCGAGTTCTACCATTATAGAAATAAATACTCATCATAAGCATCCTTCTGTTTTACTAGATATTTGAGAACACTTTCATCTCTGTGGCTCCAACACACTGTCATAATCATCAGGGGCTGAGAATTCAGGACTGGATTGGGTAGAATTAGAGTTGATCTGGCATAGGAAACCTCCTCCAAGGCCAGGCATAAATGATACACTAGTCAGGAAAAGGAAGAGCATACTACATTATTTCTAGAAGTCAGTGCTTTGTGTATATACATTTGTCTGAATATGCAAAACTCCATGCATAATTTGAGTGAAAGGAAATAATTTTGTACATAGCCCCTTCACAAATTCTTTCAGTGCTCAGTGTTTACCTCTGTGCTAAAAAATGTTCTTTTAATGATCCAGTTTTCCTTTTGGTCCTTCAGATCCATCATTAATGGTGTCCTGGAAAGAAGAGAATTATCTTTATGACAGTGGCTATGGTAGCACAGTAGGTAACTAACATCACAATACTTCATGCATTCTGAGCTGGCTTTATTGTTGTCTGAGGCTATTAGTTTAAACGTCTTCTTTTTAATTCCCAGAGTTATTGGACAGTAAAACATTCTGTCGTGCTCAGATTTCCATGATGACACCTAGTCACCAATCTTCTGGTAAGAAACTTGTAATTATATTTTTAATTGTTTGTCACTTGTCCCAGAGCTACTGACATGTAATAGTCTCTGTGGTCTTCTGTTGTAGGATTGCATCTGAGCCTCCAGTAATTTTAAACTAAGCAATGATGATTCTGACAGATTTATTAGTTGTCATTATTACAATAGCTTGCTTTAAAGAAATGCTTCTGTCTTCTCTCTGTCAAGAGAAAGATGATAAAATAATCTGTAATCTCCACCTATCTTTTAGAGTGACTGAGTCAAAGGGGTAAACATTAGTGTCAGAGAGACAAGACATTCCAGCTACACTGCGCTTTTCTGTGGGGCAGCACACAGGGCAAACCGGTGCCCCATGCTCTGCAGCAGTGCCCGTGTTTTCTGGAGAGCTGATCCATGCTGAGCAGGGCGATGGCTGTGGGGCCAGCCATGCTCCACAGCAGTGCCCGTGTTTCCCGAAGAGCTGATCCATGATGAGCACGGCAATGGCTGTGGGGCCAGCCATGCTCCGCAGCAGTGCCTGTGTTTTCTGAAGAGCTGATCCATGCTGAGCAGGGCGATGGCTGTGGGGCCAGCCATGCTCCACAGCAGTGCCCGTGTTTCCCAGAGAGCTGATCCATGCTGAGCAGGGTGCTGGCTTTGGGGCTGGCCATGCTCTGCAGCAGTGCCCGTGTTTCCCAGAGAGCTGTTCCATGATGAGCAGGGCGATGGCTGTGGGGCCAGCCATGCTCTGCAGCAGTGCCCGTGTTTTGCTGTGGGGCCAGGCTTGGGCTGGCCTGGCCAAGCTGCAGGCCACACACCAAGGCCTGTGCCCAAACGTGCTGGCACAAGGGCTTTGGGGCTCTCACTGAAGCCCCCTCCCTTCCGTGAGGGAGAGCTCCAGTCTGCCTGCTGAGGGGCAGGAGGCAGAGCAAGCCTGCTGGCTGTAGTGCCGGCTCTGAGCGCAGTCTGGGATCACGGGGTGGAAGGAAGGGAAGGGTCTGCCATCGTGGTGTGTGTGGAAGGAAGGGCCCGCGGGCCTTGTCCCAGGGGCTGGCCCGGCATGGAGCCAGGAGAGAGAGCAAGGCACCGGGAAAGGAGTAAAGCGGAGATGGCAGGGCAGCGAGACAGCGGCAAGGGAAAGGCGGGCTCTTTCCAGGAGGCTGCTCAGCAGAGATCTGAGGGAGAAAGCAGAGGAAGGATGAGAGGAAAGGAGAGCACGCTGCTGTAGATGCAGCCCTGTGCTTCTGCGTGTGCGCAGTGGCCCCAGCGCCCGGGCCTGCCATCCCCTGCTGCTCCAGCCTCCCCAGCTGCATTTGCCGAGTGCCATGCACTTTTAAACTAATGCACTCGGCTACGAGTTAAAAAAAAAAAAAAAAAAAAAAAAAAGAAAAATTTAACAAAAAAAAAAAAATAGAGGAAAATTTGACCAGAAGAAGAAAACCACCAAACCTTAAAAAACTCCAACCAACCACTCTGATTTCTCCATCACTTCCACCCACTCTCACAAGATGTCTACCAGGATTTCAGGGCTCTCTGACAGGGCTGGGGACCTGTCCAGATCCTGGCATGGTGTGTTTATCTGCTGACTGCTTAAGCCTAGAGCTAGGGTGGCACGCCAAGGGCACAGCCTTCTGTAAAAACTAAATTTGTATATCCCGTAAAAAAATGGCTCATTCCTGAATCATATGCAAATAATGTGTAACCTTTTGTCAAAAGTTTTGCAAGACGGCTTTGTTGAAACTGCATCATAACTCTTTTCATCTGTCAGGCCCCAGCCTCCTAACATGGCATGTTTGAAACCAGTCTCCTCGTAGGAGCTGTGGCAGAGCAGGAGGCTATTTACACAGCTGAAATCCAGAATAAATCACTGGCTAGGCAGAAGGCAGCTGGACTTCCAAGAATACATTTCCAGCTAAGTGGAGCATAACAAACATTTGCAAGCGAATTGTGGGATTTTAAAATGAGAAGGATTTATATGAGGGCAAATAAAGAACTGGGTCCTGCAGTCGTTACCTGGAGTTCCCACAGGCTTTTAATAACCCATGGGGAATCATAATCTGAGGAAAGACAGTGATATAAGCTTCATTTTACTTCCCCCACACCACACCCCCCTCCAAGCTGAGTGAGGTTCAGGCTAGTTCCTGCTCTTTGAGAGTGGGAAGGCAAAATGACTCAGAGCATGTTTGCTGCTTGGGGGTCAAGGACAGTAATTTATCAGACTTAGAATAGCAGAGGTTAGGCCTAACCCCACGGTCTTGTTCAGTTTATGTTTCCAGTTATGTATGAATAAAGCAAGTGTGTGAATAACTTTGCATCTACCTTTTCACATGCAGTTATTGCAGTAGCTTGTGCAAATCTGACAAGTTTCTATGCAAATAAATATTTCCTGTGAGTCATTTTCCCATGCAAATGCCTGGTTTCCATGAAAAGTATGATAATTGTGCATTCATAGAAGCTGGGAAAACATGCGTGGGACCTTAAGCTTTGCTTTATGGGATTCAGGGACAAGGTATGCTGAAAAGCAAACACAGAAGGGGCTCCCTCTCAGGTCTATCCCACAGATTTTGTGAGACTTAGAGCAATCAGATGAAAGCTACTCATTAAGTACAAGAGCAGAGCCAGGCTGCAGTGGTTTGGGGGCGGGAGGGTTGAACGTGCAGACTGCGAGGTAGGTTACAGTCATGAACAGGCGGAACTTTTTTTTTTTCATTTCTGAAGAAATGCTTGTGCCAGAAACCCTATTCCTCCTCTGGCTGGCTGCAGGTGATAAAGTACCATTGATGAGAAATGGCTTGTTCCTATGGCTCTGAGCCACAGGAAAATATATGCTTGTCCTGCTGCCAAAAACTCCTACCAGCGCAGCCCCTTTCCCCCACCCTGCCCCCCTAAACAACAGCGCTTTGCCAGTTCATTATGTTTTAGTCAGGTAGGTGTTCTGTGCATTGGTACCAGCACATACATTTCCCATTAGATCATCTCTTCAGAAACAAATAAGCCCCCAAAGATACGTGCTTCAGCAAAGACGAAGATAATGGGACAATTCAGGATTCCTTTTACAGATGTGATCATCCTATTTTTCTCTCTCTCACACACAACATGAGGTGAGCTATTTGTTAATCAAATTTAGCTTTCAAAAGCCAAATGTTTACCTCTGCGTTCATTCTTTATTCATCAATGGTCTCTTTGAGAAGTGTGCTGATTAACATATAGTACAGAAAACAAAACTCTCCCTCCTCACTTAGATTACCTTCCGAAAACTGATTATCTTTAGAAGAGATATTTGTTCTTTTTTGTGGTTTTATTTCTTTCAACCTGCTAGTCAATGGAAAGCCTTTAATCAAATTTACAAATAGGCTTCATTTTCCTTCTCTGCAGACTCTTCAGATGCAAAAAAATCGCAAGATCATACCCCAAAGTCCCACACCAAGAAGCACAGTAAGTCAACATCCATGCTTATAATGGTTGGTTAGTTGATTGAAGGAAAAAGAAACAAATGAAAATCAGATCCTATTTGGGAGGGAAGAGGAAGCATTTTGAACACAAAACTCATTGAATCAATATTGTGATTGAATTCTGAAAAAATCTGACTGTCTAGTACTGCTTGTTTACATCATTTTTGGACTCAGTATTGTTAAACTTTTCAAGTTGTTTTTATCAGTGAGGGCCTATGGGGAAGCAACCAGAAACCAGCTTCCTCTGCCCTGTTGAGCTGGGCTAGTGGAGTGGAGTAAAGGAATGATGAGGAAGACTCAGGTTTAAATCAGGAGGGCCTGTGCGTGGGCACAGTCATGCTCGTGCCTGTGCCTGCCAGGTGCAGCACACACCACAGACCCTGCTCAGCATCTTGCAGAACTTCTCACACACAACATCACAAGCAAGCACCTGTGCCTCAATCTTGCCACCTTCTTAGCCCCTGATATGACAGTCTTTCCACTACCCTCACCTACATTTTCTGCTGGTTTTTATTCAACCTGACTCTGAAAGACAGGCTACCATAGTTATGATTTCTGTACATAGTTCCATTAATGTACTTTACCGAGCTTTTTTAATGTTGCAAATATCCTATGCATGTCTTTTCCATCCTATTTAATTCCCTGATTATAATAAAAAAAGCTTAGCATTGGTCTTTCACTTCATTTTGTGGTATTTGGGTTCATCCTGTTTCAATATGACCTCCAGATAATGTCTCTTCCTGACTCTTCTTACTCTTGTTCTGTCACTTTGCCCCAACAGAACTCCTGAACTTTATGTCTGTACACAGATATCTGGGTGGGTTTTGTTTTGTTTTTTTTTTTTTTTTTTTTTTTTTTGTGTGTTTATGTCTT
>VXBI01003332.1:1696167-1828482 GCA_013397375.1 Toxostoma redivivum | reverse complement strand
TTTTTTTTTTTTTATGTGTGTGTATGTCCATAAAAAGGTTGCTCATGAAAGGATTAGACAGGATTGGTCTGAAGAAAGAACTGTGAAGAACTGTGGTCTGTCAGCTTGTTCAGCTTGGAGAAGAGAAGCCTGAAGGTTGACACATGCCAATCTCCAGCTTCCTCTGGGAAGATGGTGGAGGAGGAGGTGCTATCTAGTGACCAGTGATAGGACATGAGGAAATGAAAGCGTGCCAGGAAAGGTTTAGACTGCACAATAGAGAAGGTTCTTCACCCAGAGAGTGGTCAGTCACTGGAGCAGGCTCCCCAGGAAGGCAGTCACAGCACCAAGCTTGACAGAGTTCAAGCAGTGTCTGGACAATGCTCTTAGTCATGGGGTTTACTTCTATGTCCTGTGAGGAGCAGGGAGTAAGACTTGATTTTTATAGGTCCTTTCCAACTTTAGATATTCTGTGATTCTAACATCTCAGTCACAGCCTGGGCATGCAAAACAGGTCACATTGGCAGTCTGGGCTAATCCCCTTAATTTCCAGTTTCTTCAGTACTGCTCTGTATCATGACCATAAGTTACTCATGTCCAGATAGGTTAAGTCCACCACATTTTAGTGGGCCCAGAAAACAATTATAACAATGAAGAAAAATGTTGGATTCATTGACAGAAATCTAATTCTATTTATACTGCACTGTATACCATTTTCAAGTTACCTTCACACCTTTGATTAGCTTGTTTCCTTCTTAATTTGGTCTAATTGCATGCTTTTGAAGTCAGACCAAAGGACTGCTGTCTTTCTGGCTCACCTTGTCACTGTGTTTGTTATTCTTCATTTGTAAACTACTTCATCTGACTTGATAGATTTTTTTTTTGACCTGGACTTTTTGGTGTATCTTTATAGTAACATATATTTGTTCTTAAACTGAGAGGTCTACCTGTTGAGCTTGGAGATCTGTTTTCATCTTTTCTACACCATGGTCAAACTTTTTGGTTCCCTTTTCACATACAATTTTGGCTGGCCAGTTTTGTCACTGTCCTTCTATCCACTCTACACCTTCTTACTTACTCATTCCTGCAGAATGGCAGTTCACCTCCCATGCCTTCTGTCTGTCTTTTAAATGCATGGAGGTTCGGTATCTGCTTCACAGTAATCTCAGTTGTTTCATGTGCCACACAATAATATCAGGTTACATGCTGTGCTGTAGACAGGGATCAGGAGAAATGGGCAAATGAGATGAGGGGAAGGCTTAAACATGTTCTCTTTAGGGCAGATACAGTGCCAAAGGCGGAAGAAAGCAGTGGGTGGTTTGGACTCTGCTTCTCCTGGTTGCTGGGGCTCCTACCTGCCTGCCAGAGGGCTCAGACTGCCTGAGGCCAACGCTTACCTGCAGTCGAAAGGCTGCCAGTGTTTTCCACCTGTATATCTCTGAGGTGGGGGTCCTCTGTTCCAGAAAGTATGGCCTGAGTGTTCACCCTCTGTAGATGACATAAAAATTGCAAGCACAGCCCAGAGAACTCTTGAGACACTTCTTCCTGCCCTCTTTCCTTTTTCAGACCCTCGAGGAACTCATCTTTGGGAATTTATTCGAGATATTCTTCTCAATCCTGAGAAAAACCCAGGATTAATCAAGTGGGAAGATCGGTCAGAAGGTGTCTTCAGATTTTTAAAATCTGAAGCTGTGGCTCAGCTGTGGGGAAAGAAGAAAAACAACAGCAGCATGACTTACGAGAAACTCAGCCGGGCGATGAGGTGAGCTCGATGTTGCTGAGGAAGACTGTGGCACATACACAGCCCAACTGGATGGAGAATTTGTCTGACTTTTAAAAATGATTTGCAAACAACAGCAGTTGCTTTTTTGGCAGTCTCTCTGTAGCATTATATTCTTTTCTTCTCTTGTTTCTGTAGATTATATGATATATATATATAACAAACATAATTGTATATATATATGTATAAAAAAAAAATTCTGTTTTGTTCCATCCAAACACACAGTGTAGGAAGGGAATATAGTTGTAGAAACCTGAGAATGTTTAAATGGCCCAGCAATGGCTGGAGACCTTGTTATTTCCAGTAGCATTCAGAAACTAGACATATTCCACAACAATTGCCTTAAAATAGGTGTTAGGATTTTCTTTCCTCTTTGATTTAACATTTTGAGACTTTTCCCATAATGTCTAAAACTTCAAAATGTATTTTTAAATGGATGCTGAGGTTCTTTCCTTGTCTGATTTTCAGATCCTGGCTTATCTGGAAAAAAACCCCAATGAAATCTCGTAAGAGTGTGTGATAAATCTGGCAATATGCTTTGACCTGAGACACAGTGAAATCAAAACTCAGAAGCTAATTAATCTAAAGGAAAAAAGAAAACATCCATTTTTTCTTCTCTGTCATTCAATTATAATGATCTTAGATATTATAAATATATATATATATCTCAATAGAAAATAAAGACTTTTTAAGCTAGCTGAGGGATTGTCTAGTTGGCAGTGGCCTTTTAGGACCATAGGTGATTTTACTCTTATATATTTTTCTGTTTTTATTTTAACAGATACTATTACAAAAGAGAAATCCTTGAGCGCGTGGACGGTCGGAGATTAGTATATAAATTTGGAAAGAATGCCCGTGGTTGGAGAGAAAATGAAAATTAAATATATCAAGAAATAACATTTAAACACATGGATGTAAATATTCAAAGACTATTTTCTTATATTTATGTACCAAACTGGGGTGAAAAAACAATTCTACTTCTGTCGGGAAGAAAGAACATTATCATTATTGGTGTTAAAATTATTTTATTTGAAGTATGTCCTGTATGGGGAAAAAATGTACACAGTTTTCTGTGATATAAGTTAACATTATAGAATTATGATTATTTTTCCCTTCTTGTGAAGTTTTCCTCTTTTTTTTTTTTAATCATACAGGCATAATGTGATTTATGAGTCATGTAAAGAAAGGGAAGGAGCTAAATATTAGGGCATTTAGGGAGTATGATAATCCACTTTGGAAGGCAACAAAAAGTGGAAGAAACAGTAAAGCATCTCTGAGCCAAGTAGCCTTCTTCCATAGTCAAATGGTTTATAGCTTTCCTTGGCCAATACCACTTGTTCCTTCCCTCCTCTGATTTCTGAGTGTTTTAATACTTTGCTGGCTTTCAGCTGCTTTTCTTGAATTAGACAGTGGGTTCCTCTTCAGCTGGCTTATCCCAGCCACAAGAACAGTGGCTCTGCAAGGTGGCTGTCAGCATTTATTTGGAGAACCCATGCTACCTCCACTATTGAGACCTTCTTTTGTGGGCCAATATTAAGACCAGACCTTACCTGATACTCAGTGTCTTGCCTAACCTCCAAAGAGATTTGAGCTCACCCCAGGAAAAAAAGCTGATTTTTGTTAACTAATATCTTTGGGGTGAACTGCTGGGAGAGTGTCAATCTTGAGGACCAAAAGCTGTTGAAGGAAGTCAGTTTTCTGACTGGGCAAACTTATTAAAAGGCACTGGTTTCCCAGTAGGAATGTTAATTATCCTCTCACCCTCTTGCACTTCTAATTAAAGCTTTCAAACCTGTGCCATATGGAGCAGTGAGGAGGTGGGCAAGCAGAACGTTTATTAATCCCTTACCATGAGCAAGCAGTTGCTTCAAGCTGTGTGGTCCTCCTGGAAGGTCAAGTCTCACTTGGACAGATGCTTTCAAAAAACCTTTGAGAAATGCAAAGCTAAACTTGTGTAAAATAATAGTTCCCTTTGCTTTCCTCAAGTCTAACTCTATACTGTACTTGCATTCATCAGTTGTGCTTGGGATTCTTAGTTGGAGGAAAAACCTCATCAACATAAAGACACTGAGATTTTAAGGACATTCAGATCTGGGTCAGTATTTTGGGTTCACCTCTAGCAGCGCTATGCAGACACTAAGCATTCATTGGCAGCTTTTCCTTTTTCCAACTTACAGATGCTTTCTGCTGGCACTGAGCATATGCAGAACGTAGGGAAATAAAAACTAGGGGAGGCAGCACTTCACCAGGTCACTGAGTACGTGAGATGTGGGAGTTGAGAAACAGGATTGTCTTGGTGATGTTAACAGAGGTGAAACCAATATCAATTTTAAATCACTTTTTCAGGGATGGGGAATTTGGGAAACAATAACAGGGACTGAGAAGTCCAAGATTAAAAAAGAAAAAGAAAAATAAAAAAAAAAGGGGAAATTAGGAATATTAAATCCATCCAATATCTATTTCCTGAGGCATCCCCTGGGTTTGAATCCATATTAGCTTGAAATACAGCAAGATACAGCTGGAGGTTGCAGGATATTCAATTTTTGTTTGTCTTAAAAGGAAATAGAGATGAAACCAAGAGACAACAGAAGTATCAATATGAAGGGTATGAAATGTGCTTAGCAACAATTTGTAGGCAAACATGAGAGCCTAACTTGTTATCTACACATGTAGGGCATGTTAAACAATAACACCACCTCCTACACGGTGTATGCCAGAGCTGTCACCATCAATTACACATACATGACAATTTTTACTTTTCATAACCTGGGTGGAGAGAGCTTCATCTTATTTACAAATCAAATAATAAGCCTGTGTACTTCAAAGCATTTTTTCTTTCAGTCTATCTCTCTTTGGTTTGTTTTTTTTTTTTTACTGTCTGTGCTAGCCTTGCTTGCTTTTGCGCAACTCAATAATTTCCTTTTTTAGCTGAATTTGCTACATTTCACTTCCTTTACCATTATTTTGTAGTTCATATAACAAGAATCAGACAACCAGATGAGAAGAGCACTTTCACTTTGCTCCTAAGACCATTTCTTCCCCCTGCCTGATGGTTATTTGTAACCTTTTGCTTTATGCTCCTCACACCACCTCCACACCTTGGGTGAAAATCTGAGATCAGTGGTACCATCACAAATCTGCAATGTAGCTGTACCTTATCTCAGGTTAACATATATCTTATAGCAATGGATTTTAATACTTCATGAATTTGCTTTCTACCTGACCTCTCACAAAATTTCTTGGGAGATAAAATGGACTTGTGATACATGTGTGTCACCACTTGGTTGCTGAGCAGCAGCTAAACCTGCTTTTAAAGGTTTTGAAAGATAAAACTGTACTTAGAAGCATACTGTATAAATTGAGAGAGTGGTTTACGTTGGGGTGCAGTATAAATGGTCTTCCACTGTCACATCTTTCAGCACGTGGAAATCATGCAATTTCTGTTTCCACCCTGCAGAACTTTGCAGCGTAGTAGGTACTTGCCATTCAGCATTACAATAGCACAAAGTTGGAATAGAAGCCAGCCAACAATTACTCTGTTTTACAAATATATTAACCTTTGCCTAAGACAAACACAAAGGACTGTTTAAAACTACAGTTCTTGCCAAGGACAGATGCAACCAGCCAAAGAGAGTCTTTTTACCAGACCTAAGCAAACGGAGAAAATGAAGAGATGAATTTTTATGTAAATTGCTATTTAAACAAAAAGCATTTCTGATTGCTCTTTTATTTTGTATTTCAGAGGCTGAGCAATCATATTTTTAGATGTATCCTTTAAGTTAGCAGCTGCTGAACTGGTAGCACCATGTGTATAGATTTTTATTGTACCATAATTTTTCATATGTATAAAGTTCTAGATAGGAAAGTATATTGTATTTATACAGTTACATGCAAATCACAATGTCAAAGGGTTGGCATGAGCACTCTCAATATTTTCTGCACAGAATTAGAGCAACTTGCTCTAAAAACATCCTGAGAAACTGTATGTAGGCTGTTGAACTACATAGACATTAAAATGTTTAGTTATATTTTCATCTTTCTTTCTGCAGCACAGTGCATAATTCCTGCTTGCTTCTCACAGCATCGTCTTCAATGTCTACATGTGGAAACAAAATCCAAGTTAGATATTTCACTATTGCCACTGTAAATCTCAGCTTGGAGACAATGTATTCACAAAATGGTTTTAAAGACTGTTTCTATTTTTGTGAATATGATATAAATTCAAATAAAACACTCATGAAAGAAATTATTTGATTAATGTTTATCTTCCCTTTTTTATGTCTTGTGATTGGAAGTGACTAATGTGAATTTTTTCAGTACTGAAGAATATTTCAATACTGATGCTTTCAGCAGTAAATACAGCAAAGGACTGCTGTAATACAACAAAATCTAAAAGCTTAAATTTACTATTATGTTGAATACCTGATCTATTGTGAAGATACTGGGTTTCCAAACCTGTTTTATGTCTCACAGGCCTCACTGAAATAATGGATTATGTCAACACAGCTAGATTGCCTTTCTTGTTTGGCTGCTAAACTTAACAAAGGCCTTACTTCAGCACTGATTTAACTTCAAGGTATTTTGAAGTGTGTGCAAGGGCTAGGCTGATTAAGGATGCCATTACTCACACTGAGCATTTCCTTTACTGAATCAAAGCAGCTAAAACAATGAAATCCTGTCCTTCATGTTATTTTTCCATCTAAGTGATGGCCACAAAAAGGGGACATCTCTCCTGATTTACTCTGCAGCTTGGGGTGAAAAAGTGAAAACGCCTACAATGAAAAGCAGGTCGAGGCAGAATCCTGAGGCACTTGCAGTATGGGGGCAGTGGCTGTGCCAGCTGGGTGCCAGGGTGCCATGTGTGGCCTGTGAGAGCCCCCTGTAGCCCCTGTGGTGCCCTGCTGGGTGTCCCGGGCTGGCAGCATGAGGTGGTGCAGAGCAGCCAGTCTGACACGGAGAGCTGAGCCTGCTGCTGTGCCAGCACATCTGCAGCTGGGCTGGAATCTCAGTCAGGAGCTTCGCTGCAACGGGACAGGTCACACCATCACGCTCTATAATCTGCAAATGTGCACAATTTTAAACAAGTGAGTGGTTCCCCCACCTTTGAAATGATGCATTTGGGTGTTTGAGGATGGTGGCTCTAGAAGTGTTCAGTCTATGTTGAGTCAGCCTGTATTTGAATCATTTCAAAGGGGCTCCAATATTATGTCCACATAAATAGGAGAATGGGTTTGAATTTTGAACACAGGTACAAACCCTATGTTTGGCATGCAAAATCAATGTCCCAAAAGAGTGGTCATAGCTTGAGAACTTGGGGGTCCCAAGCTGGGTTTCAGAAGGAATTGGAACTAGATTTCAGGCAAGTTCAGACTGAGATTTAAATAAGCACAGCTGTTTTTCTAGTAAATGGTTGAGACTTTGTTTCAAGCAAGCTGAGGCCAATATTTGAAACGAACACATATGAGAATATTGTTTGGAAACATGCAAATAAGTGCACACTTAATAACTGCCCCCCTCCCCCAAAAAAACCCAAAGAACAAAAACAAACCAAAAAACCCAAGCAAATCAAAACTCTTCTTTGCTTGTCACTTAAAATCAAGGAAAACGTCAGCTTTCAGCTGCAGTCTAAGGCCACATGAAATAAAAATTCAAGGCAAAATTCAATTTAAAAATTAAAAATTAAAAATTTCAAAATTCATTTTATTCTCAATGTAAATTGAGAATAAATAAGAGGAGTGCTGTAAACAGAGTCTACCTATATCTTAACATGATACAAATTTGGGTACATGCCTGCACTAAGGACAAATGAGAATTGCTTCAGGTAAGTGAAATCTGGTACTAGGAAAAAAAGGTGATTAAGAGTTACCAATACTAATAGCTTTCAATAAAAGGGTTAGTTACAATAATTTGAAATGTAGGTTATCTATCTGGATTTTTTGCTATTTTCTCCCTTGCCGATGAAACTTTGCACAATGCAGTCTAAGTCCTAAACTGTGTGCAAGCCAAGAATTTTCCCCAGATATTTAGCTCCTTCAGTAACCTGAGTGTTATAGAAAATAATAGGGAAAGAAACAAAGTAGGAGGAAGAGACTGAGTCAATGACCAGGTTTTAATGTACAAAAAGTTCTGTGTGGAAATACAAAGACTGTGTGCACAAAAAAATTTAATAACATCCAAGTCAGTCTATTTATAGTCTTTCCATCAGAGGTTGGTTGCAAAAATTAAACATAAATTAGTGTTTACAAGTTTAATTATAACTTTTAGAAGAACAAGAAATTATAGTAATATTCCTGTGTGTACTGCATCATCTTGTGTACCTAAAAAAATTAATTATGAAAAATTACTGAAGCATTATTTGCTGAAGAATTTCTCCCCCCTGTATTCAGTATGGTGTGATACCTTCTTTGCTTTCATCTTGGTTTGAAATTCAACAATAAGATTCAATCTCAACACAGGGAATGAGGAAGGAGATGGATGATCTGTACTGTTGTAGCAGGTATTTCAAAGCAAAAAGGCAAACTGTAGCTTCTTCTTCCTAAATTTTTGGTTCCTTATATTTATAGCATTTATACTGTCCCTGGGAACCAAATGAGAAGCTGGGCATAAATACCAGTATCAGTGACACATCTTGTGAATTTTGCAGAGGAGCCTCCCAGTCTCTCTGTAGGAGTGGTGAAGAGATCTTCAGAGCATGAAGATTGTGAAAGCCTCCATCTTATACCTGACTATGTTGAGAGGCTGGATACAACACCTTAAAAACTGCTTTCTAAATCTCCTGCCTGTGTTTTGAAAGCTTTGGACAATAATGCAGCCTTCAGCATTGTGTGGCAAGGGGATTATTGTACTTCACAGCTCACTAGGGAACGGTGTGGGCTGAAGACTTTTAAGAATGCATCCCAAATGCTTTTGTGAGCACTGCAGAAAGGTCAGAGGATTACTGGCACTGCTAAAGTTCCTGGAGGTGATGCTCCCATGAGGATGCTAAGACACATCTGTCAGCTGGAGATACTGAAGAGCTCTGGGAGAGGGGTCTGTCCCTTCTTCAAGTCTTGCTAGTTTTGCTCTCTATTTGTCAGCTTCTGTCTCCAGTTTATTCTCACATCCCCTTTTCCCAAGTGGTGTGGTTGTAACATCACTGGCTGTACCTGTGGAAACTGCTCTTTCCCTGGAAGGGGATGTAAAGTGCTTGTCCTCTGAGTTGGCTTCCATGGGCCAGGACCAAACCCTTTGGCTCTAGCTCACATCTTCATAGACTGTTAATTTGCCAGGGTGGGGAAATTCAGAAGTACAACCCAAATCTGTAACCAGGGGCTGTCTTAGGGAGTCACTGTACCTCAGAGAGGATGGAGGCTCACACCACAGGTCTGATCTTGCTCAGCCTCCTGTGGACTATGGTGCCTCTCAGCACAGTCATCCCATGAAGCCTGTGCCCAAACACTGACAGAAGGAGAAACAACATTCACCACCAAATACTCACAGGCTGGAATCTTATGCTGTCCAAGATCCCTATATTTTCAAAGAAGGCTTAAATAGACAGACAATTAATTAAAAAAAAATAAGAGGAGAGATCACATTCATTTCATCCTGCTCATAGCAGATAGAATCGTAATGTCTCAGGTAATTAGCTTTGCCTGAGATGATGATCACTCATTTTAGGAGTATATAAAATCTATGAGTTGTGATGTGAGGCAACCTGCAACTCTCTAGAGTTGCATCCTTCTAGAATTCCCTCTGTACTCTTATATCTCTCTCTAAATCGTACCTCCACTCCTGGGGAAAGGCTCACCAGAGCTTATCAGATTCAATTACTGCTGTTTCATATCAATGTTCTCATGTGAAATCAGAATACAAATAAGCCAAGACTACCTCCATATCCCCAAACAATTACAAATGTCGATGATTCACCAGTTATTCATGCCAAACCAATATTTTTCAGTATTTTATAGTTCATGAGTGAAACATTTCAGCATGTTCAGACTGAAATCACTGGCATGCCAGGAGGCATTTCATGGAGAGGGGCACTCTGTGGGGACACATGGCATACTCAGCAGCTGTCATGCAAATCTGACATTTGGCTTATGGACACTTTTTAATTTTCCAGTAGGTTTGGAGGTGAAGGGTTAATAAAAGTTATATTTACTTTCAAGAAAGTTTAGAGTTAGATGATAAAGCTAATCCAATTTTTACTTTGCTGCCACTGTAAGACACACACACACGCTTTGCCCTCCTACATCCCCAGACTTTTCATCTGATGTAATTTTTAAATACACATACAATGAAAAATTATGTGGTGATGTTAAAACATCTTTTTATTTTTTTTTCTGGTGTGTAGAAAGAATTTAATTCACTATGCATGGATAACCCATTTGTTTATACTCTGGTTAAGAACAAAGCCAGCTAATAAGCTTTGCTGTCACCTTAAATAAATGGTTTCACAAGATAATAACTCCATGCAGCTACGCCCAAGGGTCATCAGCATTTTTAAAGACTCTATGTTTCAGAAAAAGAAGTCACACTGTAAAAGCCAGCAACACTGTGGGAGAGCTATTAAAAATGATATTTTGTTTGGATATCAAGAGTTACTGGGCACCTTACAGCCTTACACAGAGGCTTTAAGCAGATCCCCCCACCCTAAAAAAGGGTGTACACCAGCAAGCCTTTGCTCAGCTTGGAGGAAGGCAAGGCTGGAAACTGAGCCCTATCACAAACATATGGCCCAGCTCAGCCACCATGTGAAACACCTTGAGGTTGATTGCAGGTAACAGTCATAGCCTGTTCCAGCTGCCTTGAAATCCTGCTGAAAGGGCAGCTCTGGCTCCCTTGGCTTGTTTGTCTGTGCCTGTTTGTTGCCCAGTGTTTGTAGCAGCACTGCCAGATCCAGAAGTTATTCTGGAATGAAAAAGGGTAAGTCTTTTTGTTGGATCTCCATATGCTGAGGCTACAGGATCATTAGTCCCAATTCAAGGGAGCAATTGGAAACCTGCAGTCAGAGGAGCAGGAGTGGGAGATACTTCCTACCCCTTTAGCAACTCTTTCAGTTAGATCAGTGTAAGCCGATTTATGAAAACTCAAGTGATCACCTGCTTCATGGAGAAGCTTCCTGTACATGTGTGTGAGAGCCTTAGGAGGTGTATAAATATATAAATTAGCAATACCTTTCTTTAATTTTGTATGTTAATGAGATAATTGTGTGTTTTACTTTTGTGATCATGCTTCTCTGGCCTTAAGAGGTTTCTTTTTGTGTGCTTAGCAAAGCACAAATCTCCAGTGAGATCAGTGAGATTGGAGCATGAAACTCTCTTAACATAAAATGAGGCAATCCAAGGGTATTGCAAACTTCCTCTGCCAAGCAACACAGCTGAGTTTTCTGGGGAGTCACAGGGTATTCACAGGTTTGAGAAAGATACCTCCTGCTAGTGAGTGTCCTCACAGGATGGTGAGGAGGTCATATGAGTCACAATGATCTCTGAAACTCTGACATCCATGCCTAGGGAAGAAAGGGGATCAAAACTGCTGATAAACGGGGTTGGGGGGGTTGGTGTTTTTTATTTGTATCACCAAGATAAAGGGATATAAGTGGTGGAATATAATTTTAAAAAAGAGAAACTGCAAAGATGAATTTTGGGAATAAACTTCTTGGCTGTGCAACTTGTTCTTCTGAAGGGCAGGTTGAGTAACTGGAGGTGCTTTGTTTGCAGAGCTGCTCCATGCTCACTGTGCTGCAGTGCACCATCAGAATTAAAAACTATTATAACTGTTACAACTGAAATTGCAGTGTGATGCATCAAGTCCTTTTGAACTCTGGATGCTGCATTTGCCTATTAATATCTGAGAACAATTACCTCATCTCTCCTAAGGGAAGTGGTTGAGGCCCCAGCACTGAGCACCAGTAGGGCCTGATTTTCAGAGGCAGTGAGCAATCTCCTATCCCGTGAAAAACCAAGATGGAAAATAAACTGCAGATAACAATCTGGTGCCAGCAGAGAGATAGGATAGCTGTGACCTGTTATGGTTTTTTTCAGTTTCAAACTTTTGGGATTGTGCTATTTGTGTTCACCTGATATACTAATAAATATAATTTTTTTTAAGTACTCTGTAATCAACCAACAGAACTCAGTTCCTCTGCCAGTTTCCCATGAGGAAAGAAGTTTCTTAAGTCCACTGAATATGCTTGGTTGAAAAAAAAAAACAAAACTAAGAAACCACAAGTAGAGTGGATCATCACATGCCTGCAAAAGCTTGGTTGCAGACAATTAATTTATTTTGGCTAGATTATTCCCAGGGCTTACACATCTGCCCAAAGAAGCAAAGCAGAAAAATGCATCTCCTACCTAATGCAGAGCAGCAACTACACATTTGGGTTTGGGTGTGGTGTCCAGGCCAGGCATCTGTTCTGCACAGAGGTGATGTGGAGACATAGCAATGCTTCTCTGCCTCTGGTGGTGGACAAGGGGAGATGGGAACTGCTCTGTGAAGAGCAGGTGCTGCTGCTTCCTTCCAGGAAAAGTGAGGAAAGAAAATAGGACTCTGAGTATGTTTATGGGCTTATTTTGAAGCAAGTCAGCTACAAGTATCCTTTTATATCCTACTCAAGAAGCCTGAGGTACTAAGAGGTCTATGGTCGAAATGTTTGGGCAGCAGAAGGTGGATCTCTTTATAGCTGGGGAGGCCAGGGTACTGCAGTAACAGTGCCCATCCTCCATTTCCTGCTATGTCCTGGTGAAAAGGCAGGTACATGCACTGCAGTGGAAAGGGATAGCATTGAGAGAGTTCAGGTTTTGTTATCTCGAGATGTTCTGGAGTATGCTGTTGCTTATCTACCAAATAAAGCAGAAATCCTATGACCTGGATTATTACCTGCATGTGGAAATGTACCCATGACCCATGTGTCACACAGATATTCATACATGAGGGGGTTCCCAGAGAAATTGTCCTATATATGGAGTCCAAACTTGCCAATCACTTCAGGATGTGTCCTCTCATTTTCTCACCAGCAGAGTCTGATTTTTTTTTCTCTGGATATTATTTTGAGATAATGGAGTTGGAGGCTACATTCTTCTTTCCTTTAGTGTAATTGTAAATGTGTTTCTCCTAAATTCTGCTTTTGATAAACAGGGTGGTGTGCTCATACCTCTGTGAAGTGCTGTGTGTTTACTTATTAAGGGACTTTGCTGGGTGCACAGGAATATAAAAAGAACGGTTTTGGTTTCGGTCCCTTGGAGGGATCTTGTAGTGGATGGTGTCAACCATTTCAGACAGATTTCTGCAGTTCATCACTGTGCCATGTTGTATTTGGACACAAATCTTTCTCAGTGCTTCAGGAGATTGCAGCTGAAGCACAAAGCTGGTTTATGACAAATGTGTATGTGGGAGATGCAGCTGCAACACCTATTCTTGCTGAATTAGTTCTGGAGTGTGATATGTTTCAAAAGACCATTTCTGCAACGCCTTTTGCTCTATTATACAGCTTTATTTTCTGCTCTAATGAGGGGAAAGCAATAGTTGGCCATAGGGACCCAGTATAACCCACAGATGAGACAGCTTGGGTAATGGTCTCTGGACTCATAAATTTTTAACTCTACTCTGGGCCTGTCAGTTTTATTTCACCATATAAAAAGTATAGCCTAGGTACTGAGCATAGTATGAAAGTGGAAAATTTCTACTAGTAGGTTTTCTTGATGCATGTCTCAGGGAAAAACTGGGAAAGAAATACTAGGTTCTTTAATTAATCACAGTGGTTTTTGTGTTGGGTTGGTTTTATGCTTATTTTTTGTCCAGAAGGCATGTTATAAATAAAAGCAGACATGACTTCTAAAACTTTAACATACTATTTTTAAAAAATACCTTGAAAAAAAAACCTACAATATAAAAAAAGCGTTATTTTAAATTTGAAATAGATTTTTTATTTTTCCTTTTTTCTCTGTACCCATCTGACTAGTGAGAGCCTTATGAAACTTTCCCACTAGAAATTTGGTTGGACTCCTGATCAGCATGTCCACACAAAATCAGAAAAAAGAGAAATGACACCTCAGAATGGAGTGCTAAGAGAATATGAACCGAAGGTTTCACATCAGCAGGTCTTTCCAAAATCTATTAAAATGATTTAGGAAGGTGTTTAAGGTGATCACCAAGTTGTTAACAGTGTGTTCAAAAAAGAAAGTAAGAGCTGTGTTAAACAGGAAAAGGTAAATACTGAAACTGTACTGTAAAAGGGAATGGTGAGGATAAGAGGACCAAGTGAAATGTAGGTCAGAAAGTGTAACTTCAGCTTCTCCAAAACTGCTACTCATGCTCTATTTGCAAAATGTGTAAAGCCACAATGGGTTTCCAAGCACAATCCCAATCACTTTTATACTGTGTTAGTGTGACAGGCTGACATTTCTTTATAAATAGGAGAGAACATGCTAGGCTTTTGGCTGCTTCATAGATACTTTCATAAATAAAATACGGAAAAAGGATCCTAATGAAATTACTCTGAACTGTGCTCAAACTAGTTGCAAAATTGTACTCCAAGAGTGGCTATTAGTGATTCACTGTCAAACTAAGTTGAATTAAATGTGACTCCACTGTGATCTTTCATGGGCCAAGTACTATCCAGTATTTTCATTAATGACTTTGCTTATTAAAAAACAGAGTCAGTTTGCTGAGTTTGTTGGTCATACCAGCCAGCCCTTTGAAGGAAAGGATGAAAATTCAGGACAATGATGATACACTAGAGAAGTGATAAGTGAATAAGTAAAAGGCCATTCCAGACAAACAAAAGCAAGGGCAGTGGCTCAATATGTTGCATAAATATGCAAGTTGCACAAATATGAGGTGGTAAATGACTTATTGGATGATTGTTTTGTAAAAAGAAGGAATGCAGTGTTGCAGTGGTTCACCAGTTATAAAGGAGTTGGCAGTGCCATGCCGCTGTGAGAAAACAGGTGAGAACATATAAATAGGTGTCACAGCTGTGAGATAACAACACTGCCCTTCCAGCCTGCTCAGCAGAAGTGGGACTAGCTTTAGATACAGCAACATGTTCAGCTTTGGACACTGTACTTCTTTTAAAATTAAAAAAATTTTAAAAACCAAATAAAACCAGTTGCCTGATAGCGCAGCAAGGACTGGAGAGCTAATAAAGATGTTTTATGAAGAAAGTTTGGAAAACCACTGGGTTACTTTACAGAAGGATGGTAGCAGTCTTCAAACATGTAAAGAGTTGTGAGAAAAAAAAGATAAATCTTTCTCCATTACTAGTGAGACAAAATGAGAAATGACAAGCCAAAACTATAATGAATGAAATCTGGGTTACATGTATGCAAGAGATTTGTGATGGTGTGGATAGGAATCCCAACAGCAGACATTTGTAAGAACAAGTTAGACCAACATCTTAGGGAGTTACTTAAGTGCAGATGATCTTTCTTTTGGGTGAGGGATGAACTGGCATCATCTTAGATCTTTTCCATCTTGGCTTTTTATGACTCTGCAATATGTCTTCATGAATTATGTAAGCATCGATGAAACACAAATGTCTCCATGAAAAAAATATTTTTCAAAATCTTCTGACCAAGCTACATGCATTTACAGTTCATAAAGTTGGCTTTTGTCAGGATTTCACTGTTGTATTTGGTCACTTTTTCCTTATATGTTGCAAAAATTTCTGGTATTTCTTGGACAGAAGAGTAGCATGTGGACAAACCTTTTGAATTCAAATATGTGTAGTATTCAAACTGGCTGCAGAGGACAAGTGGGAGAACAGCTCACAATGACCTACTCTGAGTCACGTTTGAGCCTCTCTAACCTGCTAGGTAATTGTTTACTGTGTACTGTTTCCCTGAACGTGAGTGATAATGAAAGTTCAAATGTTAAAAGAAATTGAGAGGTTGTTGTTCTCATTAGATTGTGGGGAGCATTAACCTAGATTGGTGTATGCTGCTACACTGGCAGCATCATGTGCTGCAGATAACTGCCCTCCTATCGACAAAAAGATACAACAAAAAATTTACTGTGTGCTTATAACACAATTTCTGTGTTTCTATTTCTATAACACCATCCTGGTGCAGTATCCTAAAATACCTTTCAATCCTCTGTTCAAATTATTTTTGTCAGAAACAGAAGTACAATAATCCAATTATATACACAAAAGAATGCTGGTCTCTAGTTGGTGTTTTTGAGATGCTTATGTACATGCCTGTGTAGACTTGAGCTGAATCAACTTCCTCAATGACATAGGAATAGATCCTGAATGCAAATGCATCAGCCAGATACAAGCAGCTGCCCTGCACTGGGATTGTCCTTTCCTTTAATTTAGCTGCCATGAAGCACTCTCATTTCTAGTGAAATGCTTTTGCTGAAAGTGTTAGAAAATAAGGTTTAATGGGTTTTGTTTATTTGTAAGAAAAAATTAAATTCTTAACCTTAAAAAACAAAAGGTAACTCAGACAATTCTGGTTTGGCAGAAAAGATCATCCATCCATTTAATCAGCTTGCCTAGTTGGCTTTTGTTTCATGAAAATGAAGCTTTTAGCCAATCTCATTCTTCTTGTTGACCAGCAGTAGCCATCCAGTGAAAGGTGAATATGTGGAATCTGTTTCAACAGAAACAGAACAAGTTAAAGGAGCTTGTGCTATTTTTTTTCATTCATGTGTGGATCATCTCTTTTTCAACAGTTTCATTTTCTGGTTCCATTCTCCAGTTTTAATCTTCAGTTGAGTTCTCAGCTAAAGAGAAAAGCTGGGAAATCTTACCTTTGGACTTCCATATCACTATCAACAAAGCAACAAGGAAAGGAGATCTAATCATCCAAAATGCAGCTGATACAAACAAAATGCATTAGTGCCAATCTCCTAAGCTGAGTGATACTTGCTATGTAGGAAGGTAGTAACAAAAGGCTGGCTGCAGCCCACTATGATCAATTATCTGAGGATTGTCTGTAGTGAATGAACAATTTTAGTGTTTGCATGTGGATTTGGGACATGCAGGATGTGCAGTGCCTGTGTTGGGAGAGTCAGCAGACAAACACTGCAGGTCAGCAGCACACTCTGCACGACAGGCAGGAAGAGTAAAAATCCTATGCAAAGAAAGAGCAAGCCTATGCTGGCTGTGGTGTCAGATCAGGTTGTAGCAACAACAGATAAGTTCTAATGACTAATTTACTTAGCACTACTAAGTTAATTCCATTACCTAGAACAAGGCTTTCTCTACTTTGGCATTTGGAGAATTCCAGTACAAAATCAAAAGACAGACGATGAACCGAGAGTTAACAAGAGGGAAACATCTTACTGCATTTGCCAGACCACAGCAAAATGGATTTGGCACTGTCATCCTCAGGTACATGAAACGATGTTGGGCTTGGATATATCAGGAAGCAAGGACTTAGTCTCATGCTGCTATCTACTGAGGATAACTTGCTCTCTTCCTGATGCCTAATAGGAACTGGGATATGCTTAATCAGACCAAACAAAAGATGTAGAGATTAAACTGCACCATTGGTATGCACTGGTGAGATGACTGGAGAAGATCTCTCACATGCAACAGCTTCATTTCCATGCTTAAATGATTTACTTCTTTATTAAGTCCACTTGAATCAGCATTTCATCCCAGGAAATTAAATATATGTGAAAGAAGAGTTGGCATCTTCACCACAAGCTATGCTATAGGTGTGGATTTAAATACAGAAGCCTGTAGAGTAAGCTATTACTAATGAGGGAAATAGAGCAGAAATTAATTTACATATGCTCACTCTTGGGGGGAAAAAGTTACAGAAATTCTAAAAGGTCAACGAAAATTAAACTATAAAAGAGAGCAGAGCTATCTTAAATATATAATTTCTCAAAGAAGTGCTGTTTCAGCTCATGGGTAGACTGTTGATTTCAGCAATGTAGGAAAGGTGGTAGAACAATCTGTTTATAGTTGTGATACTCACAGCTTTAAGACTCTGAATGTTTCCATCATTCTGGGAAAAAAATCCATAGCTTGTGAATAACTCTGTCCTCCCCTGCTCGAGACCAGTAGCAGTCATGATATTTTGGCATGAAATGTTTTATTTCCAGAAACTGCTACAGTAAAATTTTCCTTACTATTCTCTGTAGATTTTATTGTCATTTTAAAATCAGCCCCTGCCTCACCCCTTCTCAACTGCAGGATACAGGAGGAGGGCTGAAAAGAAGGTCTGGAGGTGGCAGTGCTGTTAGGCACCAGCTCTGTGCTCCAGGGATGATGGTCCTGCATGGGTACCATCCAGCAAGAAGTTTTAGTCATTCTTAATGTGAGTTGTGAATAGGAGTTGACTGCTGCAGATGAAAGATTCCATATCCCCATTACTCACTGCTCAGTTATCCAACACACCCCCAAGGTTTTAAATTTCTAGTGAAAACACACTTTGATCTTGATTGTCTGGAAAGAGGGCAATTTGTTAACTATGAATCAATAGGATTGCCTCTTGCCATACCAAATAGTTCAGCCATGTTTTGAGAACTTTGTAAAATCACTGTGGCACAGCAACTGGGAACTTCTCTCACTTTGAGTTTTCTCTTTTATTTACAGAATCTAGGATGTGATGCAAC
Source organism: Toxostoma redivivum (assembly GCA_013397375.1). Taxonomy (NCBI): domain Eukaryota; kingdom Metazoa; phylum Chordata; class Aves; order Passeriformes; family Mimidae; genus Toxostoma; species Toxostoma redivivum. The sequence continues at coordinate 1,810,172 of VXBI01003332.1, read as the reverse complement.
TTCTCAGTCTGGATTTCACTTGAGTTTGTCGGTGAAATGAAGATGTCAGGAAAAATAAAAATTAAGAGGAATTACAAGTTGGTTATGGGAGAAATCTTCACAAACAGCTATTTGCATTCATATTAGTACTTTAGATTAATATTTATTTAATTATTAGCTGATAAAAGATTTACTTTGTTGCTGTAAAGTGAAGCTGTAGAGGCACATGGAGAATCAGTCATCACAGCTGATGGAGAAAAATTAAACCCTTCCCAGAAGCTGACAGGAAGGAGTGCACAGAGATGCCAGGCAATGCACTTGGATGCTCAAAGCAAAATACATCCCAAAACAGGACTTGCTGGTAACTGAGCACCTTACAACCATCATCACAGCACCCACCACCTAACTGAGCATGGCCTAAGAAGAACAGCATATTTTTCTGAGGGCAGATCTGCACGTTGGCATAGGGGAGAACAGGGGCTGTCCCAGGCCACACAGGCAGCACCAGGATGTGAACATTCCTGTGGCTTGTTTCTCTTAATCCAATACATTTCTGTTCATCATATAGAAGAATATAGTCTAAACAAAAAATTGGCAGATAGGTGAAATTTTTGAGGTAGTTGAAGCAGTTGAAGAATTTTGTAAATAAACATCGGTGGTCAAGTGTTTGAGAGATTTTCCCAAGAAAATACCAGCAAAGTACTGCTTTTCAAAGGCTTGGAGGAAAGATTTGAGAAAACTAATGCAGGTCACTGTGGAGCTGCCCAGGAATAACACAAATGTCTCTGTGGCCTTTCCAATGCCTCTGAACAATGTCCCAGCAGTGAGGCAGTGCCTGGTGAGGCTGGGCACCTTCTGGTCCCATGGCAGAGTCCCTGTAGGTCACACAAGCTTGTCCCTCTCTCCCAGCACTTGCTCTGCAATGCTGTGGTTGTTTTGGATCAGGCAGCCAAAAGTAGCTGCAGGTTTTTCCTGCAGTGACTTTGTTTCCCTTGGTTTACAGGCTGTAGTCACCCAGAGGTGACAGGGCACAGCTTTGGGCAGAAGGCACAGCTGATGGCTTTCTTTCTCAGTCCCTTCTGTTCTGACCCAGCACTTCCTTCCATGTGAGCTGCAAAATGCTTGGCTTCTCTATTGGTGGCTGCTGGCATAACTCAGTGGTTACCTTGAAATGTGGGTGCTAAGCCAAGTGCCTGGGAGGCAAAGCTTTGTGCCCTGCTATGTCCAGTTTCTCTACATAAAAAAGGTAATTTTCTTTATATTTGACATTTTCTTGCCTATGTTACATGTAATGATGCTGAAGCAAACTTGGTGAAGTTGCAAAAGGAGTCAGTTTATCTGATTGTATTTGTTTTCCTCCACTGTTCTTTAAAAAATAATTAGATGTGATTAGTAATATTTGCTGTAGCCTGGCAATGCATATAGCGGCAACAGATGAGATTCAATCTCAGGTGAAACCATCATCCCCAGCTAATGTGTGTGGGAGAGGCATGCAGACAAGATTTTCAGCCCATTTATTTAGTTATGTAATGGCCTTTTAAACATTTTCCATTTATGGTCCCTATTTAGTTTACTCTAAGTTACAATGGCTTCATGTCAATCCAAGCCATAACATACACCAGCCATAAATCAGAGCAGCCTATGGTCTCTGTGCATTTCTTCTTTAATGAAAAAAATGCCCATTCCCAGTACCTTAAAATGAAACTTGAGAAAATAATTAATTTTGGTTGCTCCATAGAACAAACCTGTTCAGGGAGACTAGATCTTCACCCATAACAAATGAAATAAGGGTTTAGAAGTGCTTCCTTTTAAAAACATTTGAACTTAATTATTGTGTTATCTGGGTTCAAGCATGATTGAAAGAGAAAACATGGTGGGGAAAATCAGTCCTGCAGTATAACTTTCAAACTCTCCTAAGTCAGGAGCACTGACAGGCTCTTTTTGCAGTATTTCCATACACCTCATTAAATGAGGTTTGAATTGGTGTCTAAATTAGGATATTTATTGGACTAAGAAAAGCCCTGGCTCTACTGTAAACTAGTCATAACATGAGTTTCAGCAGTGTTTGTTTCTTTAATTATCTTCACCTTAGCTCTTCACTCTCTTCTTAACTTTTCCAACTTTTGATGTACCTATCACTGAGGATGTTTGTTTCTTTTATTACATGTCAATGGTGAGTTATTTGAGCTTCAGTGTTGGGAGTCAATGCTTTTCCTTTCATCCCAGCTCCCTCTGAGCCCTCACCATAGGCATGAACCAGAATGTAAACCATGGAGATGGGGCTCTAGGGAGTGTAACCCAAACCCTGTGGGATCCACCAAAGGGATGCTGTACCCTAGCATGGACTGTGCTGGCTTATGCAGGGCAGTCAGGCCCTCTGCTATGGGCATCTCATACATCTCCCCAGAAATGAACAGAAAAAGTGAGTGAGGAATATGGTAATGCTGGTAAGAGCTGTGTTTTTAAGATTGTGATGTCCTGGGGCTTCCCCATGTCAGAGCCAACAAGTTCAGCTCAAGTATGACTCAGGACAGGGTGCAGAGTTGAGGTGCCCTGGGTCATCCTGAGCAGCCAGGCTGGGTGCAGGCTTTTGTGGAAGCAGGGTGGCCACAAAATTAGCACAGCTGCTCTGCTGAACTGCCTGTGCACAGAGCACAGGGCAGCAGAAATCCATCCCCCGTGGTTTTTCACCTGCTGCCCAGGGCTGTTGTAGCTCCTTAATTAGCAGGTTTTGCCTCTTACATCATTAGGTGGATCTCTGTTTTAAGGGTGATGTTGTTTCTGGTGTTTGGACTGACTTGCACAATTTGGCATGGTGCTGCTTGTCACCCTGACAGACAAACTGAAACATCTGATCAGACCTTTTGCCTCTGTACTGGGCAATGAAAGGCACATGACAAGATAGGTGCATAATTGTCCAAGGTAGACAACCTGTGTGATAAGAGAGTGTGCCAGGTGGGCATGCAGATGCACCCAAGGTGTCTTCCCTGTAGCGTGCTCGGGTACTGGTGGAACCTGGATTATGTGTATGTGGCCAGCAGCCAAACCTTCCTGGGAAATGGAATAAACCCCTGGGCAATTCCATGCAACCATGGCCTGCAAGCTCTGGGTGAAAGCAGCTGGGGTCTGCCCCACTGTGCTGCCTCCTGTACACCCTGGGGATGCCCCCCCAGTGTCCTGGGTGCTCCTGGTGCTGCAAGCCAGTGCAGGAAGAAGAGGGATGCCTGTGCTGTGGCACTGCTGAGCCCCTGTGCTTCAACACCCGTGGCCAGGGCTCAGCCTCTCCTGCTCTTCCCCTTTTCACTGTGGGTCACCCCACGTTCTTTTTTAACATTTCTGCCTTGTTACAAGGGACCCATTAAAGCAGAGCAGGCCATAGGATGGATGTTAAGGCTCTGCCAGCTGACTGATTAACTGTGTGGGTTCCTCCCTTTAGCTGCAGGCAGGAATGGGCATAGAGGTCAGTCCCTTGTGGAAGGTCTCCAGACAGTGCCCCACCAAACCAAAATGCTGCCTGGACTGTGTGCCTGGGGGAGGGCAAGTCCCTTCCAGGGCATTTCTGAGGGATGTGAGCTCTGGTGGAAAAACACAGATCTCTGAATTCCAGCATCCCAATATTTCAGTGTGAGAAGCTGATCCCCCCGGTCTGAGTTAAGAGCATGCTGCAGAGAGAGAGTGGAACTGCTGTGCCTATTTCTGTGTTAATGAAGACAGACTGTACCCTATATTTCTTCTCTGTATTGACTTTATCAGATTGAAATCTGATGGGTCTGGTATATTTGTGAGAGCCTTGTGTGCATTGTTCTGCTGTTTGGTTTTGATAAAATGTGGTATTGTACTTGATGTTCTTTAGCTACGTCAAACCTTGCTTCATGGCTAATGCATGGCATTAGTCCATACCACAAGTTGTGCAATGCTTTACAGCAAAAATATTGATGCTTCTTGGGGATTAAGAGTGTTATTTCAGTGTAAGTTCAATTGAAGGAAAGACAGAATTGAGGGAAGAATAATTTCACTGCAAAATTAATTTTGGCAAGTCGGTTAAAAGAAAAATCCCCTTTTTCTTTACCCATTCAAGCATTATGTATTCATCTGTATCTAAAAGCAAACTTTTTTTTTCTTTTTGGTTTTAATTTCAAGCTGATGCAAAAGAGTAATGATAAAAAAGCAAAAAGTTAAAATTTTGTCTGGAGCCTTTCAGAAAGCACATCTAGCCCAGGCTAGGGGAGAGAATTATGAAAGATTTTACAGTATCTGGTCTCTTTCCCAGCTGATATTTCCAGTAAAGTCTCAAGAACTGGGACACTTCAAGCAAGCAATATCTGGTATCTGAATAAATTCCTATAATTCTGCTGGAAAGAATGAGGTGTCAGCAGAGGTGGATTTGTTCTGCACAGAGCTGGCACTTGGACATAATCATTCTGGGAAGCTCTGATGGGAACTAAATATGTATGGCCTCTGTGGTTATATCTGAGCTGCTAAATTGAACAGTGAAGAAACACTCCTTGCTTGCTTGTTTATGCCATTATACTTTCACAACAGCCCTGGCACACTTTTCCAGCAGTTCCCAGCATGTTTTAGGATGGGCTGCTCCCTGCTAGAAGTCTGCATGGGGAGAGGGAGTCCAGTGGTCCTGGGGACTGCAGGGTTTAGTTTGCCTGCAGGGACACAGTGGCAGGATCTGCAAACTGAATGGGCTTTGCAGTCCTACAAAAGCAGGGGTGACAAAACCACCTGGCCCTTTGGCACCCCGGGCTGAAGGCTGCCTCTTTAGCTGAGCCCTTGATGAGTGTGCAGCACTGTGGGTTTTGCCTTTATGATGAGAATAAGTGGATAGCTCCTTGTCCTAGCAGTGCTGAATTTATTCTGCTCCTTCTTTTTCCCAGCCAAGGAGGCCCCTGCAGTCTGGAGGGCAAGGACCAGTGTAGATTAAATGGTCCTGCTTATAGGAGAAATGCCACCTCCATTTCTCCAGGTAGCAGCAAGATAATTCTCTCACATCCACCCCTTGGACTCTGATTCATGAGCTCTATGCATTCATGATGGGCTGATAAAAGAGATTAGCAGCATGCTGGGCTGCCACACCTGTCTGTCTGTCTGTTATTGCCCTGCAACAGAGCAGTGAAAAGGCAGAGTGTCAGCTTCCTATGCTCTTCAGGTCATATGCTGATAAAGACAAACAAGCTGCTTTTTTGCTTTTGTTTTATGCTACTCTACCTTAAAACAGTGTGTGGCAGTGACACATGACCCCTCAGATAAATAGATTTTGAAATTTCATTTCCAGCATAAATTCTTTGAGGCTTGTTCTGCCTTTCCACCCCCACCCCCCCACAAATCCCAGTCTCTACTAAGACTGGCAGATTGTTATTAACAATGCTACTATTAACCACAAGAATAATAACAGCAGTGAGTGCCTACAGGAGCCTGATAATGAGTTTATTAGATGCCACAAACACTTTTTATCATGCAATGAGAACATTTGTCATATAGCCTAAATGCCTTGATCCAGCTAAAACCCAGACCACTGGCTTTCTTCCAGAGTATTTGTGACTATCCACATAGTAATTTTGGGGTCAGTGTTGCATGCTCAGAGCCCAGGCTGTCTGAATCCAGGTTGGAGAAGGATGTTCCACACTTATGCAATTATTTATTCTAGCAGGATCACTCCATCTTGCTCTAAACCCAGCACTCATGCATATTACAGGGATCTCTACCCGCTGGAGTTTGCATGTGGTGTTTTTGCATATTAAATTCCCAGGTCCTCAGGTCATCATTTGCATCGTGTATCTTCCTCTCTTGGGCTGGCGATGTTGCAGTATGAAAACACTGAGGCTAATTGTTCTGGTATTGCAAAGATCTCTTGAAACAAAGCACCTTTGGAAGATAATGCAGGGCAGGTGCTCAGAAAACAGGATGTTCTGTTGTCCAGTGGCAGGTACCACAAAAAACCACAGATACTGTCCTTGGTGTTGGCTACATTTGTCTCCAGATGTTTCAAACTTTCACAAAAAGAGAGGCAGCATAGACAACCTCCACAAGTATCTAATCCTATAAGCATAACATTAATTTATGTTTTGCATAACTATGCATGTTTTTCTGGAAGTAGATCTGCCTTTATTTTATTTACACTGTGTTACAGCTATTAGTACATTCAAGGACATACAAAACTGTATTTAATCTCTGTGGATAAGTCATCTTGAACAGATGAAAGGAGGAAATCCTGCAAAGTCCAGTAAAAATATTTTCAAGTCATGTTGTATTTCATGTTGTATTTCACCCTAATGATCCTTAAAGAGGAATATTGCTGTAGCAGAGCTGCCATAGGGGTTTTAAAATTTTTACAGAAAGGTTAGATATTAAATTCCATAAAATTTCCATGAGGAAAATGAGACTACATGCCGTTATTATGACTATTTGTCCTCAGGCTATAGTAAGAGAAACAAAACTTCAGTCAGTGAAAGGAGAGAAAGCTGAACATCACATTGCAGATTCCTTGGAAAATCTGTCCTTTTCTTTTAGCTGCAAGTATTAATTGGCAGCAAAGAAAAGTGAGTAAGGCTGTAGTGGAGTCAGATATAGCAGCAACCTTGTAAAGACCCACTCCATTTTAAAAACTAATTTCCATATTCATATGACATAAAGTATTGTTTTAATATAAACTTTGCTTTGTTCCTGGAAACTTTGTAGTTGTAATCAAAATAGAACAAACCTAGTAATATTAGAAATATTACTATAAATTATTAATGAAATACTAAAGCAGAGGAAAGAGCTGGAAAACCACAGTAGGAATCAGTATGAAGGGGATTTAGAGGTAGGGCTGGGGTTTTTCTTGATGTTTCTATAAAATACCTTATTTTTATCCTTCAATACGAGTAGCATAGGATGAAGGAAAACCTCAGTAAAACACAGTAATTCCAAAAGTGATCCTGGAGAAGCTGTGCCATTATTTTACCCTGAAAGAAATACTGTTTTAAGGTAGCCTATGAAATTTACTACTTGATTGAGGTGAACAGTCCAGAAAAATCCCTTCTGTATAATACCTAAATATTTCAACTGCAAATGCACTGGCAACTGCAGCAATATCCAATTACAGCACTCAATAGTCAAGTGACATTATTTGACGGCAAATACCTTTGATAGCGATTTCCTGGTGTTTGTTTTATGTTTAATTTAAGGCAGGCTCCTAATAAAGCATGCTTATAATGGCATGACTCTTTATAATATATATATACTGTACCTCATCAGTTAAAAAAAATCCCAACAAACCAAGAGAAATAGTCATGCTTAGCAGAAAGTGCAGGGGAAATTAAAAGAAATAAAATAACAAAAAGCCCAAATGACATGCAAATTAGCACTTATCTCTTATTCTGCTGCGATGCTCAGATGAATAAACAAGAATTAGTATAAGCTTTTTTTTGTTAACAGATCATTCCATAGAATTATATATGTTTGGTTCATTATGAGCTTGTGAGCTGTAATTAGGGATTTTCTAGGTGCTGTGCAATGAACTGGTAATTCATAGTTTTGTAGTGGCTCTCACATTAACCCCCTCACATACATGTGCTTTCAGTGCCCTCAGTATTAGCAGCTAACTAATGAAGTAAATGAGCTGAAATTACTGCATGTGAAGAGTTAATGAAGAGTTTTTAATAGAGTTGATGATCATAATTTAGTGTGCTGTGCAATTACGAACCTGAGAAGAGTAGAGCTTTCAGCCTGATCAGAGGATCATATGGTGGATCATTTCTCTTTTATAAAGGCCTGCTGATTTAGCATTCCTTACTTGATAGACTTGATCTCCATAAAAATACATGGTAAGAACTAGGTAGAAATAATAACTAATTGCATAAGGCTTTTGGGATATGCATTTGCATTGCATATATTCATGCCTACCTGCTAACTGTCAGCTAAGAAATAAATGTATGTATACAAATGTGAATGGGTGAAGGGGTTATTCATGTTTTTCAGAAATTTTATGGACAGAAATTCAAATATTTATACTAGCTTTAGGAGCACCATGAAGTTAGATTTCTTAATAAATAGCTTTTTTTCTTTCTAGAGATAATGAATCACATTTTATGATTCTTAACTGCCTAGGAGTAGTTCATGAATAATCAGTCATGCAAAGCTGTCACACTTGGTTAAATAGCTCAGTCCTGTTTTTACTGCTTCAGTTCTTTATATCTTTAATTACCTTTATTTAGCTGATATGAATCACCCCAGAACACATACTCTCCTAGGCAGCCATATTTCTGCATGTGTTCTGCAAAGCACTGATTGCACTTCTGGCTGGAGTGCAAAATACAACAATGTATCTCTTTTTCTTTGGCATGGTTATGGAAATATTTTCCATAGCTCTTAATCCTTGTATCTACAGAGAACTTGTTCTTCCCCACTCCATTCACCTCCTGCCCCCCTTTCTTAGACATATTTCACTGCATTGGCATTCTTGCTCAGCTGCCTTCTCATACAGATACACACAGTTCTGTTTTATGCAAAGTCCCTCATGAGGACGTTTTTCCCAGCACCTTCACTCCTGGAACAAAGTTCTTTGGATGTGCAGCCCAAAATGCGTTCATCATTCGTGTTTGCAATCTCTCTGCACTCCTCTGTGCCTGAAGTACATTGACTCTAAAACCACCCCACACAGCTGGCCTCTAGCTGACAGTGTGAAACTCTGTGTTTGAGACAGCAACTCACTCACAAGGGGCTTGATAATTTCAAACATAAACATTGCTGCCATAATAAATGCCTGAAAAAGCCACTTGGCAGCCTAACCTACTCCACCGCTCAGGCACTTGTAATGAAAAAGTGATGATGGGTTAAAGTCACTGTAACTAGAAAAGCCAGTTGATGACTGCCAGAAACACTCTCAGGTTAATGTAAATGTCACTTTCCATTTATTTTTTCATAATCCTGCTGTTACAGTGGACAGACAGATTTGTTATAATGGCTAGTGTCTGCAGATTAAACGTGATTAATTCTCCAAAATGAAAGGACTTCATCTTCATGCAAAATGTTAATTAGGCTCTAAAAATTGTCTTGCAAATCTCCAAAGGAAAGACAGGGGAGAAAAAAGCCCCAAAGAAGATAAACTAGCTGGATTATTTCAGGATGATAATTTAGTTAGATCTATTACTTCAAATTCTCTCCTCCTTTTTGAATATGTTTTAATTTCTTTTCAAGGACTGCAGCTGATTATGTATATGTGAATATAAACAAATTACTCTTCCCTGTTCATTGCAGGGGGTTGGTCTAGATGACATTTAAAGCCATTCAATGATTCTATTACTGTAGCTGAGAAGATGTGTCCAGTATTTCTGATTTTTTAACAGGCTTGTGAGCAAGAACATGGTATTTCACATTTCTGTGTTTTGGACTAAGTAATGTGAGGGTTGAGACAAACTTTCTCTTCTTCCTTGTCCCCTTGAGCTTTTATCTTGTTTTCAAAATTTTCCCTTGTAACTTCCAGCTCATGAGTAATAGGGAAACATGTATGGAAACAACACTTGCTGTGAAAATACCTGCTCAGAGATAGCTGCATAATGTCAAAGACATCAACAAGTCATTAGCACCCTAACCTTCTGAGGCATGGTCTGACATCAGCCATGCCTGCAATCAGACTGGCAGAGGCTGCTGTTCTGGCTGGTCTTGCTTTTTCAAATTCCTCTTTGCATATTCACTGCCAACTGCACAAAACTGATACGCCTTTTTGATGAAACAAAGGAAATATTATTGGACAAACTGCTGATAACAATATGCTGTTATTTGCATATCTAAATGCTGGCTTGTGAGTAAGCAGTATAGATCTGGGAATGGGTGGGTTTCTGTTAGAATGGCTGGGGCTGTACCTCTGCTTTAGTGAATAATACTCACCAAGTGTCCTCCCATTGTGTGTACACAGAAAGGTAGGAGCCACTCTTTCCAGTCCACAGAAACCTTTGCCTCTCAGTACATATAGAAAAAACAGTAAGTTTTTACTCTAATGTGGTTTTTTTCTTGATGTTCCACGAATGGATTGGTAATTTTCACCCCAGAAAGTTGCATGAAATGTTCACAGAGGTATTTAGCCATGTTTGAAGTTTCTGAGACTCAAAACTGTGTGCAACTCCCACTTGAGTGCAGATTATTGATTTTTCTAACACAAATGTGTTATCTTTTCCAAGCTTTGGACAATGAATGAGATAATTTGTGCCTCAGTCTGAATGTTTTGCCTCTTTACTTGGGATGTAGTTCCCATGTTTTCCCATTCTTCTTTCCATCCCTACATTACCTAACTTGCCTTTCACAGTATTGCTCCTCCACAATTTTAGTGATAGACATCATTGTCCCCTCCAGCTCCTCTTGTGCTTCCAACTTTCGATCTATTTTGGTAAAAAACTTGATAAAGCTGCTCACTTGCACGTTCTGCTATGGCTCATAGTGCAGGACAGGGGTTTTATTCCCCTACTGCTTATTTATTCCCTCCAAACTGAAGTATGTACTTGGGAGCCAGCATGGATAGAGCAGCTCCACGTACCTACCCTTTGAAGAGAAAATCCCAGGTGAAAATCAAAATGCAACAAACTCTTTATGACCCATGGGCCTGTTTCTTGTATAACAGGTGTTTCCAACACTGGAAATTCAGGTGCTTTTTGTGCTGCTCCAGGCTTTGGAGGTGGTCCAAAGCTGCTCTTGGAAGACCCTGGTGAGACAGGTGTATATTGCATGCCATATGCCAACGTGTCACTAGCCCACAGCCTCTCTGAACTCCATAATTTCCTGAAAAAGGGGATCTTCCTTCCATGTCCTTTGATGGATGAAGACCTCTCTCAAGATACTACAGCTTTCCAATCACAGAAGATATTAATTTGGAAAATGCCAGCAGTGAGGCCTCACACTGACAAAAACTCTTTTGCCCTGCACGGAGCTGAGCAGCAGGTGCTCCTGTGCCATCCCTGTGCAGACAGGGGAACAGGGGTCCCATGGCCCTGTCCCACCACAGCACAGCCAGGCTCTGGGACTGGGACATGGGGATGGTGAGCAGGGAGCAGCCTGTACCTGGGTTTCACCCTGCTGAGGATTTGTGTGCGTGTAGCAAGAGTCGAGGGATCAAAATCTCCCCAACTCCCAGGCTGTATGTGCAGGCTTTACCACCAGGAAAGCTGTCCAAGTAGTGATGTTATTAAAGGATTCTGGGACAGTGGGGGTTGTGCTTATGGCTAAAAATTCAAAGCTGTGGAGATGATACCCTGCAGGACTTTTTAGGAAGCACAGAAAATGAGAGAAAAGGATAAATGAAGAATGGGACTGATGGACCTTCTCCCCCAAGTTTTTAGTTCATGCAACACCCAGATCTTTCAACTTTTTTGTTCACTGTAAGAGCCCTTGTGGAAAAATGGGAGCTAGGTTCTGTTAGGAGTACTGCACAGTAGACATGTCCATGGTGAATCTGTGGGAGATAATTCCTGCCCTGGGTCTTATAAAGCTACTCATCTTCTCATAATCTATTCAGCACTTTGTCTTTCCAAATGGTCAAGGCAGTTTGAAAAAGTTATGCAAGTATTTCTACAAATTATCCCACAAAGAAGTGAAGGAAGTTGATGGACAGGTCTGTTCTGTTGAGTAGTGCTATTTTTAAGAATTCTCCTCTCTGCTGTAACCCGAAGTAGGGCAGTTTCATTGGCACAGGGCATACCTCCTCTGCCAGGACTATGGGAACAACTGGAATCCGAGTCCCCAGAGCTCTGCAGAAGGCACTCCTACAGAGGGAGGGTGGGGTAGCACAGATCTGACCTGGTCTGCAGGCAGGATTGGGTAGGTGATGATGCCCTCTAGTGCCTTCCTAAAGAGAAAATGGGATGGAGCAAATAACGAGGGAATGTTTTTTATCAGCATAGGTCTTTTACCAGCTCAAAGAATTCGGGGCCCCTGTCTTTATTTTTCTGCCTGACTGAATGCAATTATTGTATTTATTGCCAGCAGCGTGTAAAATTGTTCCAACATAACGAGGCGTTTGTGAAATATTGGGCTTGGTACAGTTTAACTCTTGAGACTTTTTGTTAAGGAATTCTGCTCTACTCTAGTAGAGTTTGCATAAAATAAAATACACAGCTGTACTATTCCTCTTTAAATATGGAGAGAACTTTTTATAATACAATGGCTATGTTTTCATACAAACCTTATTAGTCATACTATGCCTGTTTTCTTGCCATGGGAAATTCAGGTTAAAAAAATACAAAACTCGGCATTCATTTAGTGGACACTTAACTTTTTGGGATGTCTCCACAGTTTCCTTATTTTTTTCCAGCTGAGTAAAATGGAATTTGAATCAGATGTTTTATAAGAGCAATGTTAGTGATGTGGGCAGTGCTTTCTGAATGCAGATGAGTCACTTGTAAGGAGTGCAAGAACAGTGGATATAAAAGGTTGACAACCACCACGTTTGCATTCAAAGTACTCTGATCCACTCACCCCCTTTGGTACATCCTTAGTTTTCCATGAACTGATCCATTCTGGAGAGATGTTCTTGTTTGCTCTTGTCTCTGCAGCTTTCCTTGTTTCTCTTGTGACAGAATGTCACAAAAGATCCTCTTCTGTGAGATATACATACTACTTGACTTCAATTCTTGAATTACAATCAGAGGTTTGCTATATCATTTCTCTTGGAAAGAGACCTCTTTTGTGTGTGTATATGTGCATCTTCTCTTATTACTGAAAATATGTCAATGCTGAATAAAAAAAAAAATCCAAATAATCACACTCCAAAAACTCCAGTAGTTTCCCTTGTTGTTTCACCGTGGCTGTTCATGTTTTGTTTAGCCTCAGTCTGAGATGAAGGAGTAGGATAATGAGGAGGGGAAAATATATCCTCTTTTTGCTTGGCAAAGGAGCCACCATCCTGCCCCTTCAGTGCCTCCTATTTGTTCCTGGAATGTGTAAATATGGCCAAACACATCACAAGCAAATATTGTACCTTGTACCAAATCTGCATCCTCCTGGTTTGCTTTACCCCTTGTAGGTTCAAATCCTCATCCTGCAGGATCTCCAGGATGAGGTGAGGGCTGTCCTCCTGCTCATGGATTCTTCACCTCCAGTCCAGCACTGTGCCCGTGGGTGGTGCCTGGGGTTGCAAGGGCTGCATGAGAAGCCTGCAGGCAAAATGAGCATCAGGCAGTATTGGTGAGGTGAAAAGGGATGCAAAAAAAGGGAGGGGACACATAGGAGAATAGAGGTAATAAACTGAAAAATGTAGGGAACACAAAAGGATGTATTTGCCTTCCGGCTCAACCAGCATTGTCTCAATGCTCCCAAAACTTGGGAAGCAGAGGTGCCATGTTTACAAGAGGTCAATAGTAACAAGGAGGAGGAGAGAAATACAAAATGAAAAGTTGTTGGAAATGGGGCAGATAAAACACATGTACATGTCACAACATGCCTCAGCCTTTTATCTTTGCTGTCACTTGCCAAGTGACCATCTGAAATAATCAGAGGGTATTAATTAGATTAGCAACAAGAATTCAGTGGGTGGAAAAGTGGGACAATCTGCTTACATTACACATGTCAGCACGTATGACTTCTGTGCTAATCCAAGGTGTCTGTTTTGACAGTTCTTGGTGCTCCCTCAAGCTGACAGAAAGTGCTGTGGGTGGAAAGAGGTGTACTTAATCTGTATTTCACTACTTACAGAGCTCAATTAGAAGAGGGTAAAAAGTGTGTTAGACTGTGCACTAATAGGCTCTGTGTGAAAAGGGCATTATACCTACAGAACCTCCCATCTGAGAGGATAAGGTGAGACGTGGAGGGAGCTGTCTCTGTTTCTTTGGTTTTAGGAGTCCTCAAGTAAGACTGTCAATTATCAAGGTTAATCTTATTCTTTGATCACACTCTTTTTTTCATGTAGAAGCTGTCCTTTTTTAATGTACACAAATGCTTAAAAAAACGAAAGCCCTACCTTGTTGGTACTATTATAATTCAAATTGTTTTCTTAGCAACTTTTTGTATGCAGGTTGTTTTTACACATAGGTAATGCTTTTGAAAATTTGAGTGAGTTCATGCAGGAGGAGAAGAGATCAAGCCTGTGCAGGTGAATTTGAAAGAGCAGGTCTCTTTAGGCTGTGTGATGCACGAGCTCAGAGCTGTATGACATGGTCTTACTGGCTGTTCTGGCTGCCCTTGTGGGCATCCCTTCAGCTGTCCCTCTGCCTAATTCCCTCCTGTCCTTTAAGGATGTGCCTGGCCACCATCAGGGGACAGTTTCAATACATTTTTTACATAGTTTTTCCACATTAGCAGTTAGCACAGATGGTGCAGGATGTTACACCTGTGTCCCTACATGGGGTGAGGAAGAAGTCAGCTTTTCTCCTTGTCAGGCAGGGTGATGGAGAAGCAAAAAGACTTTCCTAGAAATATATTAAATATTGGAGCAGGGATGGATAACAGGACTGGAGAATGCCTCACTGCTATGTACCTTTAATTTGCCAGGGAAAAAATCATGGAATGAATTAATAAATGACTTCATTTGGGAGTAGTTGGGGGAGGTTTTACTCATTTACCTTATCCCAGTATAAGGGTTTACCATGGACCTGATAATTTTATTTGAGTGCTTACAAGTCCCTGTGTGTTGGTGTATTGGGGTTTTGGTTGTTTTTTAGTAGCAAGTAGTAATCTCTGAAACTGTGGTTTTTGAGGTATCTCTGTGCCTGTACTCAAACCACAGGGCTTCCAAATGTATGCTGCTTCTTTATGCTCTATCTGAAAAAAGCATGATAATAGATAAAAAATAGATTAAAAAATAGATAAAAATAGATAACAGAAACTTATCACATTTTCAAGGCACTCAGCTCTTGGGAATGGATGGCTCTTAGGTTTAAGCAAGTTGTTCTTTTTCTATTGTTGGTATGTCACAGTCAGACTGACAGGAATAGGTCTCTGCAGGTAGAACTGAGAGCAGGGCTTGGCTGCAAAGCCTGGATGACTGGGAAGGGAAGAGGAGGGCAAGAACCTGTGTTGTAATTGCATAACTGACAGTTGAAAAAAGACTGCTTTCAATTATCAAATGAAAAGTGCACAAGAAACACTGAGATAGTGATTCCTTTAATCCTACACTTTCAGTCACATGATGGGACAGGACCACACTTTGAGGCAATCTGAGTTTCTTCCTATAGATTTAGGATTCTTCCACAATTCCCTAATTGCTGTGGAATGTAATAACAACTTGGGCATTATCACTACATCTGGATTGTACAGCACTAAAATAGTTTGCATTTCTTTAGTCTCATTTACCATGGGGAATTTAGATGTAACCTGACTGGTGAACCTACATGATTAATATTCCTTTTTTTAGGCATGCAGAAATTGAGATGAACCATGCTGGTATTTTTTTTTCCTCCACACTGTACAGACTAGAAAAGCCTGAGACTGGAGCACATCCTTAAAGGGTTAATTGCTTTAACCCCTAAAGTATCTCTACAGCTTGCACAAAAATCTTATTCTCAGCTTCAGGGTCTTGGGCATACTCTAAAGAAATTCACAGAAGGAACTTCTTTAATGGTTCTGAACTTTTGTGTTCTTCTGTGCTCTTTAACAGAACAATATTCTTAACAGAATAGGCTTTCTCAGGCTTTCAATATACATTGCATTTTTAAGAAATGCATTAAGAATGTATTAATACTGAGAGACATATGTAATCTCCTATTCTTGCTTTGTGAATGGTTATTTGAGTGGTCAGATCACACTTCTAACACTCCTTCTAGGGTCTACTCCTATAGCACACAGAATTCATACACTTCTTAGCTGCTGGTTTTGACTGTACCATAGGAGAGCAAAAGATTTGAACCAAGGCTTACTTGAACTAAATCAAAATGTTAATGCTATTAAAATCTGCACAGATCATTTCTAAATACCACTCCATTTTGAGCAAAATATAGTAGATCTTTTTGGTAGAATGTGGATCTTTACTTTCTCAGAATTGACATCTGAGAAATGTGTTGGCATTTCCGTTCCTCTGGGGGATGAGGTTTACAATGCAGGTGGAAGTGTGTCATGCTGACTACTTTAAAATGCTTTATTATTAAGATCTCGTTTTTTTTTTTTCCTCCCAGAGAAACACATGTAATGCAAGAGAGTGGTTTAAATGGTAATTACCAGACAGTGGTACACAAAGAATTAAATGTACTACAGACAAGAGGATTGTGTGTGTGCACTGGGATGCTTGGCTGGGATTGAGTTAATTTTCTTCATGGTATCCAGCATGGGGTTATGTTTGGATTTGTGCTGGAAACACTTCTGATAATACAGGACTCAGCAGCTGTGTGGGGTTTAGTGGCTGGCTGGGGTTGAATCACAGCACTGTGGGTTGAACTCTCTCTGTGAAGTGCCCTTACAGTGCTAAAGTGCAAGTCACAAGAAGCAAAATGACAGTCTCTCCCTTCCATAGAAATGTGCAAACAACCAGATAACCTGTGCTGATAGGTGGAGAAAAAAAGGACATAATTTTTGGGTTTCCTGTTTCCCAGCAGCACAGTTAGCAGTATGCCCAATAGCTCACTATGCATTATGAGCCCAAAAATGCAAAATCAGTGACAAAGAATTAGTTTTTTTGTCTGATTTACCTGGTGAGAGCTCAGGACCCTGGAGATATGGATATTTTGTATTTCCTTCTGCCCTTACTGTTATTCTGAAGGATGTGTACTGAAGTGCCCAGCTCATTGCCCACGATCTCTCAGCCATCTGATGACCTCTACTAACCTTGACCAGAGTGGAATGATTGTTCAGCCATTTAACTGTGGGAGATAACATTAGTCCAAGTTCTTGGCCATAACTCCTCAGTTTCCAGGCCAGTGCATGTAGGCAAGATGAACCTATCACAGCTGTGGTTTAATGGGTAGAAACAATTAAGTAATTATAAATCAATGAGCTCTGTAACTCTGGTATTATAATAATTACATTTTAAAAGGCACTACTTAGTTACAATTCAGGAATTATTTACAGGCAATAATTAAGGTCAAACTGACTTCCTCCTGTTACACAGAGTATTTGTATGAGCAGCATGTCAAACTATAAATAATTAAAGGCAAACCTAATTGCCTAGTGTACTGAAGTGTGTCATTATCCTAGAGATTATGCTCTTGTGTCTATCACTGGTTATATTTTAAAGATAAAATATGTCTTTTTTTAATAAAAATGCAAATTGTCTTAATATGTTACTTTTTGGTTAGAATGGTATAATTTCCTTCAGGGTTTTTTACTCAACCCACAGGAAAGGGAATAAAGTAGCAGGAAAAAGAGGATGGCACATTCCATGTATGAAGCAATCCTATGAAGAAAGAATAGATGAGAAAAATTAGTGCAATCATTTTACAGGATTATTCCCCACAGTATATTTCCCAGTGCTTTGTCTGGTCTAGTTTGCAAAGATGCAAATGATGTTGGTTTTATTGCTTCCCTTAGGGGAGATTATTCCAGTCTAATAACACTCACAGTTAGGAAATTTTACTGATGTTCAAACTGTTTTTCTTTACCTGACTTTACCCCCATTGCTCCTAGTCATAAATTCCCACAGGCAATTCAGGATAGCTCCTCTCCTTCCTGGGTGTTCTGAGCCAAGCAATACACAAGTATTTCTTTTAATCTTTCATTGAAGTCTATCTACATGATGGATGCTGCAGCTTTGGAGGGACTCCAAGCTTGAAGGCAGCCTCTGGTCACTGCCCTGTATTCACACAAGTGGCTGTGCCTGGACACTCTTGTGTGTAGAGAGATGGTTATTCCCAAAATTCTTACCCCAGACAGGGCCCTCGTGGTACCCACTGACCCATCAAGCATTCTCTTGCAAATGGATTTCTTTTCCAGTTAGAAGAAAAGTCACCACCAAGGCCGGTAACCTCAAGGAAAGGTGAATTCATAGGATCAGCACAAAGGTGGGGAGGGATCCCAGGAAATCTCTGGTCTGGCCTCCATCACAGAGAATGGCAAACTATGAAAACAGACCATGCTGTAGAAGGTTTGCCCAGATGAGTCTCAAAACCCCTCAAAACCACACGTTCCCCAGCCTTCCCCAGCCTTTCCCAGCAACCTGTTTGGATGCTCCACTTTGTCATTGAAATATTTTTTTTTTTCCTTTGCACACAGCCAGAAACTAATCTTGTACTTGATAGTCTCCTATGAATCATTTTATGTTTGAGCAGAAACAGCAGTCAAAAATTGTCTCATGAGCTTTGAAAGGTAGAACAGACTTCTCCAGTTTTGGGTCAGCAGGATGTTGTCAAGTTACCTTCCCTCTTTCTTTCCAGTTCACTGACAATTTGTTTAAATGTTAAATCTGGGGCAAAAAAAGTCTTTGCAGTAACATCATAACAAAGCATACATAAAATGCTTGTGTTAAAACACTTCAAATTCAGTCTTATAATTATGAGAGTAATTTCATAAAATGTTGATAAGTTTCTAATAAACTCCTTCACATTACATGACCATGGTTGTCACACTGTGCAGTCTTTCTGCATTATTTGTATGGAGAGTGGAATTTCCTACAGGGAATACTCTTCTTTCCTGTTATGATACTGACATAAGATGCCCTTGGCAACATCTTCTAAGGGGATTTGCTTTCAGAGCCTGGTGTACAACAGGCTGTCACCAAACTGCCATTCCTGATCACTGCTCCTCTGTTTTCTGTGCTTTCCAACTGCTGAACAGGACCTGAGCCTTTTCCTGCTCCATCTCACCAGTGCAAACCTCCTCTTTTTAATCTCCATTGGCACTGGATATTTAGGTCAGCTACTGGCTCCCTTCCCTGCAATGTATTGCTGTATCTCAGTTGTCTGGCAGACTTGATTATCACTGGGAATTTTGCTCCTCCCAGATGGATGTGTTGCTGATAAATGGATGCCTATCCTTTTTGCAACAGCAAGTGTAGCACACATTTATTGGAGCTTTTCTTTTTTAGCTAACAACCTCTAGTTCTTGCAGTCTTTAGATGACCCCTGCCTCTTCTTGCTCTCCTCTATGTCACTTCCAGATGTCATATTTATTGAAGTGGGATAATCAGTTCCATAAACTCAGTATTCCAGCTAAAGTCTTACAAACACTGAAAACAGATATTTCATGTGTCTGTCAGGCTGTGCTCTGCTTCACACATCCAAGGCTGATGTCAGTCTCTCATTTTTTGGTTGTGGCAGCATATTCAAGTGCAGCCTGGACTTTGGTAGATTCCCTGCCTCCATGTAGTCAAAATTATTTTTGAACAGTCATTCCCCATTCTCTTCTTGTTGAGTTGAATACATCTGTGTAAGTGTAGCATCTTCCACTTGACCTTTTCTCAAGTTCCAATCTGTTTTTCTTCCAGCTTCTTGAATTTTCTTATTGAAACTACAACAGTCAGCACTGTTTTATGAGACTCTTCTCCATATTTTATTCAGAGTTGAGGGTTTTGTAAAATTGAAATATTGTACCCCATACACCAACAGAATAATTTGACAAAAATATAAATGCCACAGCACTTGTAGTGGGGAAAATAGACATTAATTTAGGAACAGATATATCTGTAAAAGGAACAAAATAGAATGTGTGTTTTATAAATTATTGCAAGGGAAAAATGATATGTCTTTATGATAAAAAGTTTCCAAAACTCAAGGATGACGTATTTCATACAAAGGCTGCCTAGGAAACTGTTTCAAAAATAACAAAATGAAAGAGTTATGTTCTAAAGCAAATGTGTTTATTTTTCATTTAACAAAATATCAGGTTGACAATAAGATTCTTTTGTGGAGATGTACAGATACGCATAGAATCCAAAATAATAACTTATGGATACTGGAATAGCCGTTAGCAAAAATATTTCAAAGGGGACAGGGTTTTCAAAAACTTGGCTTTGTCTAAAGAACCAAATCAACTCACCATGTTCTTAAAGACTTGTGGCACACATGGCTTTGAGCACTTCTGAAAATTTGCCTATGGAGGTGGATCCTGAGCACTTGAAAAAATTATCCTTGAGCTCTTTGGAAAATCTGGCTACATTTTAGACAAATGCCTGTTCTATGATCTCTTGCCCTTTGATACACCAAAGCTTCTCATTGCTGTATGATGAACTGCTTGCTGACAGTTATTTATTAGTTTTTAGCTGACTTTAAAAAAATAAGGGTGGATGGGAATCCTGGATTTTGTAGCAATGTGGCTAAACTATAGAGGGAAAATAAAACAGCCAGCCAAGCAATCAGTGAAATTTCTGTCTCTTGAGATGACCCAGAGTGTACAGTCCAGGTGCAGACCTGGACAGACTTTCTCACTCCAATCTCTAGCTGAATCAAGGTTCCAAGGATTTATTAATGTTAGTCAGAAATGTTTGCATAGCCTTTTCCACCAGCAAAGAGGAAGAAAATAGAGCAAAATTTTGTGCTGATGCAGACAATGGTTAGACAATTTGGAAAGTATTTTACAGGTAAGTACCATAACTAATCCCATATCAAAAAAAAGCTTATTCTGCAAAAAGAAACAGTAAGAACGTGTGTAGTGGGATGTATCCAATATTTCACAAAAAGCTGGTTTTAAGTATGACCTACAATGGCTGCATTAATCTAATTTAGTGTAGCTAATTTATTACGGTTTCTGGATTACATTCAGGTTTTTCAGGTATACATTTTGACACAACATATCATGCCTATTTTCCATCCTGATAGTGCAAATGTTAACCTGGGCATCCTTTTCCAGCTTCCTACCCTCTGGAGAGCGTCTCAAGTGAATGTGCAGAATACACATTCCTGTGTATTTAACTGACAATTAAAATCTTGTGCATTTCCTGCATTTCTGAACATATACCAGACAAAATGTAATCTGGTACAAGTTCAGATTGGACCAGCAGGGATATCTTGGCTGGCCTGGAAGTGTTCTAGGTGAAACTGTAAGGCTACCTGCTGTATTATACTGCCAAACGTTACATGAGCAGAGGCTGATTCCTGCCAGACTGTAAGGAAGAACACTGTTAAATTCCTTTTCATCCATGTATATTGAAATGGGCCATTTTTCTGAATATATGCTTCCCTTGCTGTACTCACAGATGTTAAATTTACGAGAGCAGTAATTATTTACAGGACTAAGTGGTTAACTTGCTCTTGTTTCAACTACCAGTGCTATCCTGACTAATCAGTATTTAATTCTGCATTCCACCTCTCTATTGACCTTTGGAAATCCTTTTTGCTATCTATCAGATAATAGTATATAATAGGAATTATTTTAGATTTTATGTGGATGATTAAGTCTCTGCTTTTCAACATGGTGAGAAGGGCAGACTTCTTCAATGCATTTCTCAAAATTACCTTAAAGTAGTTTCTGAGCAATAGAAGGGGCAGAATTTATTGTGCCATGTGTGCAATGATCCAAGCTACATGATACATTAATGCTTTGTTTTGAGAAGTTATTTGTTTGCTTATTCCCCATAGCCTCTCTTCAAAGATTATCCAAGAGATGCTTAACTATAGCAGCAAGGTAAAGATATGATTGCATAATAGATATGGTTTAGGATGAGTTTTAATCTGTACTGAATCTTCTCACTAAATAATGAATGATATGTTGCTGATGGAAGAGATACAGGAGAGAAAGAGCAGCTGGTGTTTTGACTGATTCTATGATATTGTAATTATGTTTCTAAGTCTGTGCCAGGTGCTTTAACAATTCTAGCAAGGATTTATTTTATGTAGATGTAAATAAATAGAGATTGTGGTTAATTTTCCTGTTTCCTGAAATAAGATTTTATAGGTGTCAGTGAAAAGTGTGACTGAGGCCTAGAAAAAATAGGAGAATTAATTGTTGGAACTGGGTAGCAAAAGTAATGGGGTGCTTGAGAGGTTGACTGGGTAGCAAGGGGTGATTTAGAGATGATTTAGCAGGTTGTTTTAGTCCATCAAAGGATCTGTATTCGTCTTAGTAAGCACATGAAAGCTGGGAAAACTTAGGGCATGAGCCCATGGTGCAGAAAATGACTGGAGTTAGCATGGGGACATATTGTATGGGTTAGTCATTAATCAATTGAAAAATGCCTTGCAGATTGATGACAGAAGCTAAGCAGCAGGGAATACAGGGGGGGAAATCAAAACAAACAGATTAGATGTAATTAAAGAGCGAGGGAGAAGATATTTACATACAAATTTTTTGACTCACCTGCTTGAAAGCTTGACCAGCATCATGCTTCATTATTTACTGAGCTACACCAGTACAGGGAACTGAAGCAACAAATCTGGTCTGGATTTGAGTATGTGGTTAAGGGTGACTGGCTGAGTGAAAGCTCCTGACTGGCAGCAGAGAGAGGCTCCTGCCAGGGATGGGGAATGAATGCACAGCCAAACCTAGGGCAGCATCCAGGGACCCAGACAGCCAGTGTGAGTGGGGCACAGAGGGCAAGAAAGGGTTTGCAGCTTGATTTAAATTTGGATATTTATTTTAATGTAATATAAGTCAGATAGCATTGGGAATAAAACCTTATTCCTTACTCCCAAATAACCATATTTAACACTGGTTGCATCCACTGAAGGCATAGAAGTAAATGGGAAAGAAACAATATTGTTCAACCCACAGTGGAAAAGGCTTGAGATTTTTGTGAAATGTGGTCATATTTTCTACTTCACAAAATGGGTTTTTGGGGTTTTTTTTGTTTAAAATATCCTCTAAAGCTATAAGAGATTATAACAAATCTCATAATATTCCATTTAAGTCTCTATGACAATGGTTATTGTGCAATTTGCTTTTCAACATACAGTTATGCTCTCTGGACTTGAGCCCTACTGGAACATGATCAACCTCAGGATAAACAACAAAGAGAGGATATAATTATATGTACTCACAGGAGATGAAAATTAAAACTGTTTTCCAGTTTATAGATGTCAAATGGGCTTGAGTCAATTAGAAAAATCATCTTTCACCATACGTTATAGCAGTTAATTAATTGTAAAGTGAGGGATGGTCACCTAGTGCAACTTCTTAAGCAGTTGTGCTTCTTTCAGTGATAAGCAAAAGTCTTAAATCTTTTCTCTGCTGCAGTGCCTAGCAGAGGAAACCAGTCCTTGCCAAAATCCATGAAGCCTTATGCCTTATCCTCCTCTAAATCCCTCCTCAAAATCTTTTTCTGCTGTGATGCTCATGAACCACTCCCATCAGTTAGGCAAGTAGTGAGCTGTAGTGGAGTCTGTTTGCTTTACAACTGTAAAGCAGCCTTTCCAATCCACTCCCACCTTGTTCATCTCTTTCATCCACTGCTTTTATCCTGTCTGATAAGAACCCTGTTAGATCTGTGATGCAGGAACTCTTTCTTATTATTGTTTGCAAAATACCTAATTAAATGGAGTCCTTTCATTTGGGGTTTCTAGGTGCAACTGTAATATAAACAGTAAATAATAACTTTGTGAGATTATCATTATCTCTAACCCAAAAATCTCAAAATAAGACTTCATTAGTAAGTGATATGCAGTGCACTGGGGTGCCACAGAATCTCAGCACCAGACAAATCCTGCCCACTAACATGGAGAAATGTTAATAGATTTGTGGAACTGGGCATGTGTAAGTCTGTACAGCTTGCTCTCAAAACACCATCCAGATTAGGAAGTTAGGACAAAAAGTATTTCCATTGTAAGATATTTTGTAGTACACAGCAAAGTATTCTGTACATACTTAGGTCTGTCTTATTGGTTTTCTGGTTCACCTGTGCCCAAAGAGCCTCCCACATTACAGAGCTTAGGAATAAAGTGTGCCCTGAGACTCCTGACATTGGGGCCATTACAGCTCTGAAAAGTGTTCCATTGCAGGACTTAAACCTTTCAGGAGAGGTTACAGGTGAAAGTGCTGGGTCATTTCTGTGTGACTGGGCTTTTAGCATGTCAACGTGGCTGTGATATTGATAATTAAGTTAAAACTGGCAATGAAAATGAATACCCAGGGCATCACTAACCCAGGAGGAGAACATTATGTCTTTTGAGAAGTCTGTGTAACTGGTCATACCTGTTCTAAAATGAGTACATTCTTTGAAAAGCATTAAAGGAAACTGACCTTACCTTAGTGCCTAATCATAATAAATGACAGACTGAGTTAATTATTACTTGGCAATTCTTTATTTAAACTTTGTACTAAGATTCATTTGCAGTATATTCTTTCATGCAGAACATAAAAGATGTAATTGTGTGCAGAGTGGGAGTGGTATTTCCCTAGGTCAAGTAAGGAATAATTCCTTTATATATTTGCCCTGTATGAAAAATACATGCATGCTGTACATGAGTATCCCAGTTTTAAGGACTGCCTCTAGCAATTGTTTGCACAAATTGAGAACAGTCACTTTCTTAATGCTTGGGTGTCACTTTTCTCCTTACACTGGTAGAAGAGAGCAAGGTACTGATGTATTTGCACAGTGCAGCAGAAACTAGGTAAACCCTTCAACACCCAGTCTTCATCCTTCCCCACCTCATATATCAGTATTTCTCAATTAGCTGGTCTGATCACTCCATCTCACAGTCTTGTAGGACCTGGTAAAAAAGTCATGGCCCAGACATTGTTCCCAAGCCATTGATTAGCCATCCCCAAGGATGAAACAAAGTGATTTTTGCTGAACTTCTATACTCTGAAACTGGGCTTCTGCCTTAAGAAAGCTGTTACAGACACTGTCTCACTGGATCACTTTTCTGACCCAAAACACATGTGTAGCATTTGTATGTGTCCCACATGTGTAGTTGTTGCACCAAGAAATGCTTGTGAATTAACAGAGGTATAAAATATGTGAAATGAGATGTAAGTAAATAAAAGCAGAAGTCATGTTGGAAAACATTAATGTAATTTTCTGAAAATAATGCAGCATCATGAGAGGGGGAATACTAGCAAATACTCTAGGGTTTTCTTCTGCAAAGCGGGATTCTTCTTTTTATTTAATCATCCTCTTGCCCCCAACTCTTCCACCCTCCAAATAACAAGCTTCACCTCCCTCTCCCATCCCCCCCAAAATAAAAACCAAAAGACAACCCTCTAAAAACTCCTGAACCTGACTTCTCTGAATAACCATCAGGTTTCTATCAAAATCAATAGGATCCTGTTAAGATTAAGATAATTCAACACCAAACTTGTAAATAATTCTCAGCCAGGCCTTTTCTCCCATCTTTAAGCACTCTTCCTACAGCTCTCAGCTGTATTTTGAGCTCAAAGCCCTTGGCCATTCCCTACCTTGGGAACTGGTAGCATCCTGGCAAGCTGGTAGCATCTCCCTGTTTTTATGCTTGTTTTTAGCACAGCATGAAGCTTACCATGCATTAGGAAGGGTAAATGAGTTGAGTCAACATCAACACGAAGGTTAAGAATGAAAATCAAACCAAATCACTTCAGTCATGGCTGGCTGATGTTTGTTAGCAGTACCTAGGCTGGTACAGGTCAATTAGAGAACACCAACAGAAGCCTAGACTCCATTCCACTTTAGAAGTTTCCATAGAGAGGGAAAAGGCAGAAAAGTAATTGTCTTTGCTCCAGGGGATCAGGAGTGATGTGTTAGTTGCACTACATACACAGAAGTAAACTGTGAAAGTCATCTCTGGACATGCTGTGGGAGACTGGAACCACAAATCTGCTAACAGACACTTTAATTAGTGCTAAAGTTACTAGCCCTCGGGGCAACTTCCTTTAGTAGCCCTTCTCTGCAAGTACCTTGGGTTCACCTACTCGGCTCTCTGGGAGTCTCTGCACTGTGGAGCTCTCATCTCAGAAGGGTCCAAGATTTGTGGCTATATCACAGAGGAATGCAACCAATTACAGAGGAAGGAAACTTGTTTTTCCAGCGGGGGGAAAAAGGATGGTGTGCCACAGAGTGCTCATTGTTTCATCACAGAGCCACTGTTTTTTCTGTTATCAAATACTTTTATAAAGTAAATGTTTTTCTAGGCTCTACTATTTTTCTGCCCTTTAGATACTCTTGTTCTAAGTTCTTCACCCTATATTTTTCCTAGTGTTTTCTTCATGTGTGTGTTTCTTAATGTTCCCTTGGCATCTAAAGTCTTTGTCCTATTTGGCTTTTTCAACAGGCTTTCTTTTTCCTTCTTTCTTTTTCTCCCCCTTTATTTTCTCTTCCATTTTCCTCTCCCTTTCCCCCAGTATTGTATTTATTTATTAACTGAACTTAAGCAGCCTCAGTTGACCACAACTGACCTTCTACCACGAGGGCATGTTATACTGGTCACAATCTAGAAAGCATAGCAGAAAGGAATTTTATCCTCTTTTCACAGATAAGGAAAACATGGCTCTGGCCAGTCAGTGTCTTGACTTAACCCATGAAAGGAAACCAGATGCTTTTTGGGTTGATATGAATAGAATAGAATAGAATAGAATAGAATAGAATAGAATAGAATAGAATAGAATAGAATAGAATATTTTAGTTGGAAGGGACCTACAGTGATCATCTAGTCTAACTGCCTGACCACTTTCAGGGCTGACCAGAAGTTTAAACCTGGTGTTAGGGAAAGTGCCTGTATTGTTAGGGAAAGTCCCACATGCCTCTGAGATACTGACAGGTTTGAGGCACTGGCCAACCCTTCAGAAAGCCTGTTCCTGTATCTGAGCACCCTCCCAGTAAAGAAATGCTTTGCAGTGTCAGGTAAGGGTTTCTCTCCCCTGACACAGCTTTGAACCTGTCCCATCTGTCCTATCACTCAATACCAAAGAGAACAGATCAGCACCTATGACAATTGCACCTTCTTAAGAAGCTGTAAAGACCAAGGAGGCCACAGCTCAGCTTCCTTTTCTCCCCACTAGACAAAGCCAAAGACTTGGCCTCCTTTCTGCAGCACATTCCTTCCGTCAGCGTCCTCTGGATACATCCAAGTACTTTCACATCCTTCTTAAATTGTGGGGCCCTGAACTGCCCACAGTGAGCAAAGTGAGGCTGCACCAAAGCTGAATACAGTGGGCTGATGACCTCTTTTGACCATCTGGGGATGCTTTTTGATGCAGAATGGAATTTAACCTCTGGGCTGTCAGGGCACACTGCTGACTTCTGCTGAGCTGCTGCCACCCAGCACCCCCAGATCCCTGCTGCTCTCCAGCCATGCTTCCACCAATTTATACTTGTGCTCAGTGTTCCTCCATCCCAGCTGCAGAATCCAGCATTTGTACTTGATAAATCTCATCTCACTAATGGTAGCCTAATGCTCCAATCTATCCAGATCCCTCTGCAAGGCCTCTTGTCCTTCAAGCCAGTCCACAGCAGCTCCCAGTTTGGTGGTGTCAGCAAACCTGCTAATGATGCCTTCCACTCCTGCATCCAGACCATTGATACAAACTGGGAGCAAGACTGAGCCTGGAGCTGGACCCCAAGGAATGCTGCTGGTGAACTGCTGCCAGGAAGATGAAGCCCCACAACCCTGTGGGCCCTGCCCTTCAGCCACATGTCGTCTAGCACACTGTGTACCCACTCACCCCACAGCTGGATGACTTGTCCATTAGGATACTGTGAGGGACGGTATCAAAAGCCTTAGGAAAATCCAGAGAACCAGATTGTTCATTAGTCCCACTCATACAAGGCTATCAGTATTTTTTTTTTTTAACCACACCCTCTATGTACACTTTCTTTTCTCTTTTGTACCTTTCCAGAGTGAACAGTACTAACACCTGGCTGCTTTGCTGAGTGGGTACCTTTCCACCCATTCAGTAGCAATGATCTCAGGTTACAGGATGTTTCATCAAATGCAGAACACCTGTATTGCATAACTCAGGCAAGCTGAACAGTACACCCATCTTGAAATAACACTAGGCACACAAGTTAATTGCACAGTTGCTGTGGAAAAAAACTGCACTAAAATTAATTATTTGGTGGTAACTATTCTGTGACTCTATCAGCAATGGCAATAATTTGCATGTTTAACTTAAGATAACATGTTCAGTGGTTGTTATTTTCCATTAATCATGTAACTGACTGGTATTTAAACATTTTTAAATGACATTTTGGAGGAAGTTTTGCACAAAAAATACCAAGCTAACACAGCAAGAAAATGTTATTCCCACTACCTCTCTAAACATTACTGACAACTTTTATCATAACTTATTAAAAAAATAAATGGAAAAAAAAATAGAGTGAGTACCCTTGTTTAATTTTACCCATGTACTGCTGTAGGGCAATGGGGAAAGGTGCATAACTGGGGGAAAAGGAGGAAGAAAAGAGGTACTTGATTGACATGTATAGATGAAGATCAAACAGTCTTTTTAGATATGTTGTCCTTGTGTGGCAAATGATTTGGTTGAGGACAGGTTTTTTGAGTTACATGTTGAAATTTATGCTCTACCTCATTTACAAAGCAAAAGGACTTATGTCCTTTTACTCTAGGTGACATTAACTCTCCAAACCTCAACTTCTAGTTCTGAGAGCAAGATAGAATCAGCTTCCTTTTTGGGAGTGGAAATGAAATAGTCAATAGATCTAATTGTTAGATTTGAAGTTTCTAACATGAAAATGAGTATTTGGCTGATGAGAGAGAAGATTTGATCTTTAGGCTTTCTAAAAATTAAAGAAAGAATCATATTTTGTCAATTCTTTCAAAACAAGTTTTGAATGAATAGGTTTTCTCAGAGAATTTTAGCATTTAGCATGTTAACAGAAAAACCATGTTCATCCTACATAAGGGTCACCATCAAAATAAAGCAGGGTATGAGTAAGAGATTATTTATTCAAATCCTGAACGTATGCTTGTATTCCAAGAAAAAAACTTACCAGTATTAAACTGCTTCTTTTAGATTAGAAGACTCCACCAGTTACAATGATGCTGTTACACAGGTATAACAAACTCCCTTCCTTTCATACCACACAAAGGGGCTTCTTCTGCTTTTATTTCTGGTGAACTTAACCCCTTTCTAGTCAGAACAATGCAGTATTTAACACTGTAACGTTACCACATTCACAAAGGCACCATATATCTGTGTTACTGCATTATCTTGAAAGTGCATTTACTCATTTCCACACGTCAGCAGTTGAATTGGGCCTGATATCTTTTTTTCCTGGGTGTCTGGAAGATTGGAATTCAGTATCTTGAGTGCTAATGTAATACAGAGATCTTGCAGGAATAATATCTACTGGAAGTTCACAGCAGCTGTTTTTCTGTCTGTATTTTGTTAAGATGCTTCATTATTAATGGAAATTCTAAGGGAGTTGTTATCCCATATTAACACATAACAAGAGATTTCAATCTATTATTGAGTCATAATAGCTACTGGCACAGTGTTTTTTTGAGTAGTAACTGGTTGGAGAGCAACTTCTGGACATGTTCCTGCAGCAACACCCACTCTTCTAGGGAAAAGGATTATCAATGCAAATTACAGGGGTGTGTTTATTAAAGGTTACTAATTTGAAAAATGAAAAATTTGCTGAGATGAATGATTGGACCAAAGGAAGATTATAAGAAACATGGAAAGCAAAAGAGGTTTTTGTTGAAAGGGTGGCCTGGAATCTGTAATTGCTCATTTCTTTAGATATATTCTAAAGTGCCTATTCAAACCTTCATTTCAAGATCAAGGACTTTTCTCAAGCTTCTTAAGTATTTGTATTAGAGATATTTAATCCATAGGTTCTTTTTCCTGCTAATTCCATCTAAATTTCTTCTGGAATGATGTACAATAATCAAAAGCCTTGAATAACCAAGCACATACATCAAAACCTAAACCCTTTCAGGAACCAAAATCTTGGTATGTCTTTGGAGGGTGTGAGCACATCTGGGTCAGGCTCTGAATGAAATGTTTTTTCTAACTGACACAGCAAAGAAGCTTTTACAATTCCATTTCATATAAATGACACTCATTCACAAATGTCCAGTATAGAGTATACTGTGATTCCTTCTGCTGCTGGAGGGTCTTCAAAAAAAGCTTTGCTGAGTGCCAGTGCTTTAGCTTCCTTCTGCTTCCTCATCTTCCTCTAGCTCCACTAAAAGAACACCAACACAACAAGTAGGACAGAGAATCAAGCATCTCTATAAACTAAACACAGAACAGAATTCAAGACTCCCCTGTCCCATGTAAATGAACTATTGATTGCTTGAGGTTTCATAGGTGCCTACTGCTATCTCTTTCTGAGCCAGTGAATAATTCCACAGCGTTTTCAGCCAAAAGGAATGAGAATCCTCCCACCAAATTTAAAATTACTAAAGTTTTAGCTCTCGTCCTGAGAGGAGAGAAATTTGGTTGTACCTCCTCATTAGAAAAGGGTACCGGGTTTTCATAATTCTGAAAAACTGCCTTGGATACAACTTGATGGAACTGGTACTTCCTTCTCCTCAGGAAAAACAAAATCCCTGGTTACATTTTATTCAAAGACAGTGCTTAGTCATCCACCTTTAGGAATGGATTCCAGGTTGAGATTTCTCAAATAGGAGGAGGCTGCTGTTCTGCTCTGTTCAGTCTAACACCCAGATATGGCTCAAGATTAAAGACCTACTGTTGCTCTTGTTGTGTGCTACTGGTTCCTAATTTTACTTCACATACAGCTTGCATTTTAAAAATGTAAATTTTCTTCTACCTTTGAATACAAAATTTTTACAAGGCAGTTCATTACAGGTATCAGAAACCTACCTCCTTTTTTTTTGGATAGCATTTTCAAGCTATAAATGCTTGAAAGATGTGTAAGGAAGCATCTGAAGCATCCTGATTCTCTTCCCCTGCTCACCAGGGAAGAGCCATGTGAGGCTTAGCCTGGGATTAAAGCACAACAGGAACTTAGAGTTCCTCTAAGAAGTCAAGTGTTGAAGTTATACTTTGGAGAAGGATGTTGTGATTTTATACTGCTCTTGTGCTCTTGAAAATGAATTAACTAAATATTTTAGGTAATCCTAAGAGCCTGTTTGGGTTATAGAAGCTAATTCTCAAGGATATCTGCAAATCCTGAGGAAGTGTCATATCTTCTCCTCCTGAAATCACTGTGCTCAGCCCCTCAAGGAGGGCATGCAAGAGTTCTGCAAGGAAGTCTTCAGTTACTTTTATTGTTCTTTATCCTGGTGAAATTATCTCTGGCCTGATCTTAGCCTTTTTAATGTTTTAGTCTTTTTAGTCAATATGAAAGGCATAGAAAATTGTGATAATTTTCTCTATAGATGGAATTAGTTATATCCAAAAGTACATTTTCAGTGAGGAGGTGGCAAGGTATAAAAATACAGCTTATGAAACTATCCTGACTTTAACCTCTCCTGGATAACAGCATTTTAACAGCATCCTCTGCTGGATTACAGCATTTTAGTGATCCCTGCTGTATTACTTTGATTTTCTGAGGTTTTAACACTAATTACTTATGGCTTTCAGCATACCCCTTCCTGTTCACCTGTACCCTACTCCTCTGTTCAGGAATCTTGTGCTCATGGTGGAATTTTTTTTACCATGTATGAATATTCTGTCTTCCTAAAGCAGTTCTCATGTGTGGGCACTTCTTCTATGAAGAAATCTTTGTAAAACTGTCCCCAGTGTTGTTAGGATCATTTCTGGATATGGTATGAGGGAAAAAAATCAGAGACTAGTAAAGCAGATTGGAACGCTGCAGAGCCTTGGAGAATTTCTGGAAGTGAAGCTGTGAATGCCTATCATTAATAATAAAGGGAAAAAGCAAAGTAGTTCCGGATTTTTTTTTCCTCCAGAGATTAAGCCTTCTGATAAATTTCTTCATATTGATTTCTGCATAGATTTCCAAATGCACAGAAAGATGATAAGGGAAAGCTCATGTCTTGCATAATGCTTCTGTATGGCATAATGCCACAATTTTGGTCTCAGTGTTTCAGCTTGGGAACCTTTGTTAGGACAGAGTTAAACATAGGCTATTTTTATGGAGAGACATTAAATATAGTTGGGATGACTGTCTTCAGCCCGTTGTCTCCCTATGGGAAAGGTTGCAATGTATTGTCATTTCATTTTCTTTGGTAATTCCTTTTGTGCAATGTGAGTTTCAAGTTACACCGAGGGTTACACTCAGGTTACACTTATTTTCTACTTGATCAGCCTTTGTTCTCTTCTGGTTTGAATGGAATTAGTCCCTAATTTTCAGTATTGGATAGCTTTTCTTTTACCTTTTCAAAAATTTATTAGGAGTCTGTGCTCTATGAACTACTTCAAAAGTCTAGACCTTCTTTTTCATATATAATAGTCTTCCTTACTGAAGACTAGAAGTTTCAAACAGGACAATACATCTTAATGTAAGTTAGTGTACAACTCTCTTATTAATAATATTGAAATATTCAGGCTACTAGAGCTGTGCTGTTTTAATCATAGTAAATCATGGTACAATTTTCTAGTAGAGTGGAAGTGTTTTATTAGTGTTTAAACTGAAATGGACAGTGATCATCATGCTATTTGTTTAACTGTGCTTATCTGCTAATGTTGCTACCACTGCTACCAGATGCTTTTTTATTTAGGTGTCTGAGACTTTAATTATATTCTCTCTTCTAGCCTTTCCTACAATTAAATAATTTGTTATCGTAATGTTTGCTCTTTCCTCACTTGAAACATTACTCCCCTCTTGTGCTGTGGCTGGAGGCTTGGTAGCCTGAGCTGTCCCTGAAATGCTCCTGAATTGGTTCTCCTCCTTCTGCTGCTTTTCAGAAACAGCAGCTGCCCTCTTGCTACACTTACATATCTCTTTGTACCCCCATTTGTTGAAAGCATGACAGTAGCCTTGGGATTTCTTTGCCTTTTTTTTTTTTTTTTTTTTCAAAAAAAGGCAAATTGGACTTTATAACAAATAGACAAATAACTTACTTATCCAAGCAGAGTAAAAAAACCCCAACCTTTCAGGTATCACTACAGCACTAGCCATAAGCCTCTAAGCATGTAGGAAGTACCAGGTGGCAAGTGTGACAAAGTCTTTACTTTGATAATGAGAGTCTCCAAATAAAACTTCAACTATGCACCTGAACTTAAAATTAAAATCAGGAACCCCCAGCCCTAAGTATTAATCTGTTCAGAAACAGCACTGGTAGGTGCCTTGATTTTTCCTAGCTAACGTACTTTCTTTTGAGGCCCTTCTTCTAAATTCCTATGTGGACACTTCTTTATTTATATACAAGTTGAAAAAAGTACCTGCATCAAGAAATCTCATTGGTTTTGCCTATGTTTTTCATAGGTGTAGTCCTGAACCCCTGTTTTTGTGGTGCATGCAATATTTCTGAAGTTATCATAACCTGAAGGTGAGGGCATCAAATAAAATGATGACCCAAGAAGATGCTGCAGCTTGATTTAGAACATGTGACAGAAGTCATAAAAGGAATAATTTTTTTATTGTATTAATTAAGTTGCAGGGACTGTTAAGTTAAACTTAAAATAACCCTTTTAAAAGTTGTTGAGGATAATGAATTACCCAGGAGGAGTTAGAGCCTGCTGCTGCCAACTAAAGTGCTTGGAGACTTGAGATAGAAGTGAACGATAAGAAGCAGCTTTCATGCATTCAAATAAATTACATGTTGGGCTTGGCTTAATCCTGGCAGCAGAATGATCTCAGGGGTTTTCCCTACATTATCTTGGACTATGATTATGCAAATATCCTTTTAATGTAGCGACTCCTTAACAGGAAATTAGTCTCATACTTGCTCATATGCTCTTGCAATCAACAGACACTTGCTTGCAAAATCCTAGTGTGTCTGAGATACAAAAGGCACATTAACTGTTTTAAGTACCAAAATTTTGCAAACAGACAATAACAGGACATGCCCAGATGTGTCAGGGATGTAGCAGATGAATCAGGAAAGAGATGTTTGCTAACACAAAAATATTCCTGGGTTTGAAAGTTCAACCAGAATGCAAATGGTGCTAAGTTTACATTTGGTTTCAAAGAATCTAAGGAAAACACCAGAAGGAAGAAAATCTTACAGAAAAGAAGGATTCAAACTGAATAAAACACAGAAATGAGGCAAAGCATGAAGACAAAAGAAATGGAACCATTGGTGTTAAGTGCCCAGCAACCTGCCGAGCCCAGGTAACGAGCAGTCGTCATTCACACGTGCTCCTTATTGAGTGCTCTCAGAAGCTGCCCTGAATGGGGACTGCCAGGGTCACCTGCTTTGTCTGGAGAACAGGAACTAAAAAAGGACATTATAGAACAGAGGTTTCATCTGGAAAGACAGAGAGCTGGCATCCTTTGGGAAGGAAGAAAGAGGAGTCACAAAAATTGTGCTGTGTTACTTATGGTAGTCTTAACTTACATTTGAGTAAGCAGGACAGCTCAGTTCCTGATTTCTCAGGTTTGTAAATTCCTTCTAGGTGAAATCCAGTTATGTAATCTTTTTCTTAACTTGAGAGACTACAAGTTTCTAGTATGGAAAAAAAATACTAGTTAGGTACTTGATATCGAAGTGGGATACAGCAGTGGTAAGTTGGCAGCTTGTACTCAAGGTGACCCCCTCCGTTTTTTCCTTTTTTACTCCTGATTGAAATAAAGACAACTACATCCTTGAAGTTAAGAGGGGAGCCTATCGAAATTAATCCCCTGATTATCCAATGGGATTTAGGGTAGTATCTGATTCATTCAAGGTCTTTTGAAACTCCCATCAAAGTGAACTGTTCAAGGCATGACCTTAAGGTAACAGTTCAATCAGCCACAAAATCTAGACATCCAGCTCTTTGTTTTAAACATAAGACCTATTCTTTCTTCTATATCCAGTGTATTCTGTTTGTAATAACCAGAAATTATCATTAGAGAAATTGAAGGTAATCTGAGGCTCATTAAGGAGCGAGAATTTATGCTCAACTACTTAAATAAATTCCTGTTGATCTGGTTTCTGGAGATTAACCCGTAATTTTATCTGTTGTAGATGGGAGAAACTTACTAGTCCAACAGCACAGCATCTTAGAGTTAAAAAATCCAACACACATATGTAAGTACAGAGAGAGTGTTTGTCAATGCTACTCTGAGTATCCAGACAAACATGCTCAATCCATTTTTTGTGCTGAGCATTAGGCAGTCACTGGTTTTCTTTGACTGCTCCAGCAGAAACTAGCAGATGCTAGATGAAGACTATAGAAAAAAAATTTAATATTTGGAATTGCTTTTGATTTCAATAGATCAAAATCCTAAGAAATAGGCAATGGCTGCGGTTCCACTAGAGGTTTCACCTCAAAAAAAAATTTGCAATGGTCCTGTCAGTATATGCTGAAACCCTTGTGCTCCCATTTAGCAGAAATACAACACTGTGCTAATCAAGTCAACCAAAAACCAGACTTTATTTACCATCCAGGACATGCAGCAAAAACCTTCAGCAGTACCAGGATAAATACCTGAGAGCTCTTTTTCAGACTCAGAGACTTAGAAATCTGCTCTTTTAAAAATCAGGTCAGGTAGTATTCTTCTGGAGTAACATTAAGCCTTTAACATTCAGCTGACTTGAAATTTAAGCAATGTCCAGACCCATGAAGGCTTAGATTAGTTGGTAGCAATCACAGGCTCCTCTACATACTGTTTCAAGTCTGTCTCAGCTCAGAGGGCTGTCCTTGGACACAACTTGGTTCTGTAAGGCACAACTTCTGTTTCACCTAACAGGTAGGAAAACTAAACAAAACCAAAGCCTGCAAGGGTTCACCTCCCCTTAGAACAAAACTTAAATACAAAGTGACTTGAAAAATGAAGCATTTTCAGAGGTTTTTTTAAACTAGTTTGAAATCAGGAAGGATTCATATCAAACTATGTATTTTCTTCTACTCCTCAGTATGAGAGTAATCTATCCAGAGTGTTCCTGGTATCTTTTTTCCAATTTGTCATCTTCTGTAAAAATAGCAAAAAACTGTCACAAA
Source organism: Toxostoma redivivum (assembly GCA_013397375.1). Taxonomy (NCBI): domain Eukaryota; kingdom Metazoa; phylum Chordata; class Aves; order Passeriformes; family Mimidae; genus Toxostoma; species Toxostoma redivivum. The sequence goes on along the minus strand of VXBI01003332.1, from coordinate 1,774,466 downwards.
CCTGTTTGGCAAAATGTGTGTCAAAAAACAATTTAGAGGAAAGCTACTGGTTTATATGTAATGTCCCACTAGTCAGTGGGCTTTTTTAATGTTAATTTTTAAATTGTAATTTCAGAATTGAAGAGGATGCCAATTGTTCAAGCATTACAGCATTCACGGCAGAACACATACTGGCATCACAACTGCTTATGGTAAGTTAAGAGTTCTATCTCTTTAACATTTCAAGATCCTGTATTCTGCAGTTTTATTTCCTTCTTGGAAAGCAAGCAGGATGTTTGCTAGGATGTTACTTTTATTGAGAAATGTTGGAACTTACTTAGCTTTTTGGATGAGCCATTTAAATGGGAATTATGTCATTTTGCCATAAGCCTATCTGGTGATACTAAACCTAGATAACCAGCTTCGGTAGAGATCAAGTCTTTGCTGCAAACATAGAAAAATACCTAGTTGGCTTATAAGCCTACTGTTCACATCAGGGAAAGAGATAGATTTAAAAATTACGTGAGTTCAGAAGCTTTGAATCGTATGAGACGTTTTCCTATTTTTGTTCTACATAACCGGAGCTGAGCTGCAAGAACTTTCTGGGCACTTGAGGAAACAGAAATAATTTCACACAATTATGAAGCCACCAGAGTTGTGAAGGCATTAATATCTTTGATGAGGGTTCACATGAGAAGGGTGCATTTAACTCATTTCTAAATCACTGAATGGGACTCCGAGCATCTATGAATCTTGTATGAAAGAACTTAACTACTGCTGTAGAAATGTGATGATTTATGGATTTTAGAAAGGCTACAGAGTGGCAAATTGTTGCTGCATGAGAAAGTGAATATTGTAACTAACACAACCCCAGAGGAATATATTTGGCAAAAAATACCTTTCCTTGTGAGTGCTCTTTTATGGTTTGTCATTATATATGCAAAACCATCAAATGTAAAATGTTCTTTATCCTTACAAAACATCAGTATCACAGAATGATACAATTATCAGCTATTCTGAAATCATTGTCAGATGTTATTTTTTGCAAAAATCAGACAGTTTAAATAAAGAATTAAAGGCCACAATGAATAGATGGCAACTAGATTTCAAGACTAATTGGATTGCCACATGAAGAAGTATTTTTATTAGTACGTCCACAGAGAACAAAAGCTAAGAAAATTACAGTCTGCTTTCCCTTCAGGTCAGTTGCACCTCTCAAGTCTTGAACACACTTCAGAGATATTTTATGCTTAAGTGAAGCAGCCTGTTCAAAGTCACTCTCTGGTCTAAAAAACAGCATTTTCACACAAGCTCTTACTGCAATCCACATACACTCAGAAGATGTGAAGTCACTGCAAAGTATTTGCCACTGACAAACAAATGTCTAATAATGAAAAAAACGTATCAATAAACATATATCCAACAACCTGCAGTTACTTAGTGATAATCATTATTTCACAATAACCAAGGCTATTTATTTAACCCCAGAAGGGTTAAAGGTTGCACACATATTTTTACCAGTGGTTTAGTAGGAAATAATTGAAACATTTTTTTCCTCCACTCCCACAATAGTATTATTTTAGGTTGAGGAGTTCATTCACCTCATGGAAGCTCAAAGAAAGTGCCAGAGATGATGGAAGGGGAAGTGGTGGGAATGCATGGCCCCCAGCAGAAAACAGGGTCAGCTGGCACTTAGCCTGTCTCAGTTCCCCCCAGGACTGAGGTCTCAGTACTCAATTAGAAAGTTGGTCAGTTGAGGCTTACACTGATGCCACCAGAAGGCCATTCCAGAAGATTTTGAAAGAAGACATTAAGTGTCATAATTATGTGAGACTGTATTTTAATGAGCAGTTTGATTAGATCTACCTTCAGGGGGCTAAGCAGAGGTCATAAAAAGCTATTATCCAAAGTGAAAGAATTTAAAGAGGTAAGACCCAGAGCAGTCCCTCAGTAACAACTACAAAATACATGCTATAAAATTTCCTTTCATTATAATGACAAATAGGAGAATTTAAAAATACATATGCTACAGGCTTAATTTTAAAAAATAATAAAAAAAATTCCATAAACATGAACATGGTATGAAGGAATCAAGAGTTCAAACAACGCTTTAAACTTTATTAACTTCTAATTAAGGGGTTGTCCTCACTTTTTTTTCCCTAAGAATAAAACCTACAATAACTTTCAGAGATGGAGACTTATTTCAAGTTTAAATGATGTAGCATTAGAGCAGGATCAACAAATGCAGGTTGTTGAAATATGAATTTTTAAGGCACAAAACCAAAATGTGACATTAGTTCTCCAAAGTTTTTCAAAGTACTTTTGCATCTGAATTTCATTCCTCCTTCAGTGGCATTCAACAGGACTTGTAAATTGTGATGGTTGTTCTGTAGTTGGGTTTTTTAAACTCTCCTTTTCTTCTTGGGTGCATTTAACAGTTAAAAGCTCCTGCTGCCATTTGTCAATCAGCTGAGAATCAGCACCCTCTTCTGGCTTCAATAGCGTGGGGTGAAAGCTGGAACTGCCATCACCACGTAAGAAACCTTTACAGGAGAAACAAAGTAGAAGCAAAAATATTCTAAAACTTGTCATAATAAATAGGCAAAGGAATATCAATGCCGGGGGCATTTCCCATGGAAAAGGGCCACCATTCGTGTCCAGGGCTTTGGGCCTGGATTTCTGCATGCTAAAATTTGGAATAGCAAAGGATTTCTCCCAGCTGAAAGCTGTCAGCACCTTGAATTCGAGCTGTCTTTGGAGTGCCAAACACCTCCTCCATACTGATATCAGGAAACTGGAGGGGTGAGTTTTGTTTCCCATGGAAACGGGATACCTTTCGTGTCCGGGGCCCTGTGGCCGGAGGGACGAGGGGGCAGAGCCATGTGACAGCTCAGATAGTCACGTGGCCTGAGGGGTGGGGCCATGTGACACCCCAGCAGTCACGTGGCCTGAGGGGCGGAGCCATGTGACACCCCAGCAGTCACGTGGCCTGAGGGGCGGGGCCATGTGACACCTCCGTCAGTCATGTGGCTGGGCCGGTAGGGCCGTGGGACACCCCTGGCTGTCNTGGGGGGCGGGGCCATGTGGCTGAGGGGGCTGGGAGTGATTCCACAATGGCGCTCATGGGCCATGAGGTAGCCCTGTGTGGCACTGTAGGCAGTGGCAGCACCCCACATACCTGCTACAGCAGAGACTCTCTGACAGCAAAGCTCTGTCCCACGGCTTCCTCCTCTAGGGTGGCCATAAAGGCTGAGGAGCCAAGTCCCCCAAGTGTTGGGGGGTCATGGTGCCTGAGCAAGCATTTGTCATTAGCTCATCCTGTTTAATTACACCACTGCTGTGGTCATGAAATTCCTTTATAATCTCAGTACTGGTACCTTTAAGCTTGTAACTTCCAACTCTCAAATGTTATGCTACCACTGCGTTTTGCCATACCAAGTTGTACATAACTTATGTGAGAATTGTTTCAAGTATCCTTCATGTAAAGTACACCCTGATCATGTTATCTATGGGCTTTAACTTCAAGAATTTCTTATGAAAACTGTCAAAACTCATCATTGCTACAGTAGAAAACAGAAAGTCAATACAAGGTAAACAGGTGACACTTACTAGTGAAATTCAAACCAACCAAGTCTGTTGAAAAGGAAAAAACCTAACCTCCTAAAACCTCCAGCCAACCCACCATATAATCAGTAATATCACTGAGATGATCTGAAATCATACCTGATCCTGCAGGCAGAACAAATGTAGGTGTTCAGACATCTCTGTACAGATCAGCTCCCTAGGCTCTGGCCTTTTTAGTCCATTGGCTTTTCTGGTAATGCTTGATATTGTTTTGTTTTAAAAAGAAATCACACTCCATGCTGTACATTGGTACTAAATATGCAATGGACAAATCTAGTTATTAATACATATATTTTTTATTTAATTGTGTGGAAAAGAAGCACTGTTTCAGGCATAGACACAACTGCAGTGGTAATGGAGCAGACTGGGAGAAGATGAGCAATATTGACGTTTCCTGAGTGGAGAGCAGACTGAAGTGATTGTGTCATCTGTAGTCTCTCCCTCCAAACAGATCATCCTTACAGGTAAATTCACACCTAAGTATAAATGTTGTTGACATTTACAAGATCCCATTTTCTCCCACTGGATGTTTTGAAGGATCTAGCCCATGCTGCTTCATCTGCACTGCGATATCAAACAAGTAGTCATAACATTCACACCTAAAATAAATAGGGAAAAAAATGCAATGTAAGTAAAGCTCAAGTCTTACCATGTTTTATGAAAATTAGTATTTTCCTTCCTTAAGATTTTATCACCAAGATGACAGGCTGACTGGACAGCTCTATTATTGTTTATTTCCAGTGTTGTGGAATGGAAAGTGCCATTTTGCTACATAATATTGATTTGCTGCATTTCCATCAGCAGATGAGGTACATTCCAAAAATGGGCCTAGGGAGGGCTACACAAACAGTACTGGCAGGTGTCATATAAAAGCAGAGATAACCTGTGTTTCATATGAGGAGGGACTTGTTGACTTGTCTGAAAGGAAAACGTTGGCAACCCTATCAGCCAGCATTGATATGAAAGGAAAATCAAGCATTTGATTTGATGAATCCATTCCCCAAAGTTCCCTATATGAGGCCTTAATATTCTGAATCATAGTCCATGGGCTGGAAATATACATAGAATTGAATTCATTAAGCTCTTAAGGCAAGAGATAGCATATTCCTGAATTGTACTCACATGGTTTTGGCTTTTTCCCATGTCTCTCCCCATACATAAACGCCATGACGTCTGACCAAGACAGCACAAGAGTCTGGGTATTTTTCCATTGCACGTGCCATTCTCTCCTTGAGATCCTTCTCTTCTGGTGTGTTTTCAATAATAGGAACCACTAGTGTATCATGATATCTATAAAAAAAAAGCCATGTTCATGTATTTAAAAAATCCCTGTGCTTGGATGTATAAAACTTATCCCTAAGAAAGAGATTATCCTCTGACTGTGTAAAATGTTAAATTCTCAGCACTAGATTTTATGCTCTTCTCTTGTGAGTCATGCTGTAGCATAGGAATTCTCAGGAACATGTCTCACTCCCAAACACATATTACACTGGCAATACCTGAGCTACACTCGAGGCACAAAAAGAAAACAACACTTTGATCTATTAGGTGTAGCTGTTGATTGCCATATCACTTTGTAGTTGGGTCCCTCTACAACTTTTTCAAACTTTTAATCCTGTACTGGCATCATTTACAAGCTTTACCTCACACTAAATTATTTAAAAGAATCATATCATGAAGAAGGAAATGAAGCTGTTTGCTGGAGAGCAGAAAAAATTAATTTAGGTAGTCCAAAAAGCCCCTGGAAGATTGTCCTTCTAAGGCATATAAATAGAAGGTAGAGTCAACACATGAAAAATAAATTCTCTGTGATGGAGTCATTGGTGGGCTACATGTGATCTTAAGAGAGCCTGAGAACCCCAGTTCCAAAGACAAGATGATGCACGTTACTCAGTGGAACTTGCCTAAGAGTTTCTTCTGAAGGAGGACTGGGATATTTGGCATTGTGTGAACCTTAATTAACACTAGCAGAAACTTGTTTAAATAGTTTTAATAAGTCCCCAGTTCAGGTTCAGATTTATCATTGAGATCACATAGATATTTCATGAGTGGATGCTAGTAGTACTTTCTTTTGTAAAACACACAAAGAAAGCAACGGTAAAAGAACCCAACAACTTGTATTTTAAATCAAATATTCAGAAGATAAAGTCTCATCCCTTATAGTTCTCAATGCTGATGATTTCTCAAGGAAGGCTATAAAAATAGTGAATGAAGAAAGTGAAGTGGCATTTGAAGCTTTATTTTGACTCTTACAAATTCTGATCACTAAAATTACACTTGGAGTGTTTGTTACTAATGAGGCCAAATGAGTTAATGGATTGGCTTCCTAGGTTCTGCTTTCTGCTTGAGCTTGGAAGCTGCTATAAATACCATAACTGATTCCTAACCAAGACCATAAGCTTTCTATCAGGATCTAATATCTAAAAAATGTCAGGAAGACTCTGAATGAGCTAAATACTCGATATCTCTTTTTTTTATTGAAATGTAAGTAGCCTACATTTAGTCAAACCTTGATGTAAAATATTTTGTGATAGTCTGACTTTCGAAGCTGTTTACTACTGATCTAATTCTCCTTCTATGGAAATCAAAGGTAAAACTAGTCTGGGATCACTGGAGTCATATTTAGGCCAACATATACATCTGATTATTCTATCTGTAGCATTTTCCTGGACAGCTTCCAGAAAAGATTTATGTAACTAGAAACAACATGCAATCGCTTTTTTGAAAAGTATTTTGAATCCAAGGTCCCATTTTAATTTTGAATTCAATGGAGAGACTTGTGTGAGGCAAGCCAGTGGAATCAGTCTAGTGTGGATGAATATGTGCTTATGGGCCGTATTCATCCTGGAGCTTTGATTTCTTGAGGTTTTCTGATAAATTAATAGAATGACACAGGAAAACTTGGAGCTATGGAATCTAATAAATACAGTGTTTTCTGACTAAGGTTTAGGACTGCTTGAGAGTTCAAAATGCATCTATAAAAAATTGTTGTGGATTTTTAAAAAAACAGTGTTGTTAGACAATTCAATACAAGGGCTTGTATTTTACCACATTAAAAATGCACATGCTAGTGATGACAAGAAAGTAAGGTTGCCAAGTCAACCAAAATGGAATAAAATATACCTGGGCATAAAATCACATATGGCTTGCTCGCTTGCCAAAGGGCAAGAGTTAGATACAAAAATTAACATCAAAAAGTGGAAAGAATTTAGCATTTCAATTTCTCATCTCCTTGTCACATGTTATATAAATGTTGTTTGCAGATCCCAATTCAACACTCTGTGGGTGGAGACCTCAAAACAAGCCATCACACATAATTTGGAATAACTCAGCACTTACCTCAGAGCTCATCCTTGAAAAGTAATAACATTATCTTTAATGAGCTGTTTATTCTGAATTTTCTTTCAAACTCTGTCAAGTAAATTTGAAATCCTCTATTCTCTTAACATGCCCCAAACTAGCACAGGCAGTGATACGTGAAGTCCACCCAAATGTAGTTTGTACATGCTATCAATCCAACCTGGTGTTGGCTGGCTCCAGTTTCAGCTGAATGTTGTACAGATGTGCTAACATCTCAGGATGTAGCTCTTTATTTGGCTTCTTCCTGTAGCTCAACAGACCACAGCAGCCTTGGCATTGTAAGATTTTATCTCAGATCTCTTCCACAGGCTTCAGATCTGACAGAAAGCCAGGGGTGACTCATTCATTCCAGAGGTCTTTTTACTTCTTATTTCTAATACTTTATATTATACACTTTCAAGCTTATAACTCAAATGACTTGCATTTAAATTGCTGAAAACAAATGATCAAATATCATGCCTCTTCTCCTAAATATAAAGAAGTACCTGTAATAGCCTCCTGAAGTACATTTCTGGATTCCTTTTATCATCTCCTGATGAGTAATAGAGAACTCACTCCCTGGGTAAAGAAGGGTAGCCATAACAGCAGCCTTGGAATGTGTATGGATCACTGCACCTGCCCCTAAGAACAGGAAAAGGAAATTTAGAATTAATTAAAAAATGTATCTATAAAGAAAATTTTATTCACATACTTGATTAATTTCCTTTGATTAGGCATCTTAGCAAAAGGTGATCTACTGTATGACAGGAAAAAATATACAGTAACCTGAATGAAGGTATGAGGCAATTACTCACATATAAGGGATAATTATGGGTTGTTTTAGGACACTTGTGTTAACTTTTAGTGAGTGACAAATTCCAGGAGAGACACTACTTGTACAAATTCAAGCAGAAACACTACTTGTACATTTCTTTACATACTGCAATGACTGAGACACTCTTAATTTTATCAGAGTTCTGAGGTTATAAAGAATTCCCAAACTTATTTGTGAAATGAAAGTTTAAAGCCTTTTACTTTTTTTTTAATGTTTTCTTCAATTATCTGCTGACTCTCCGAAAAAACAATCATTATCTTATTGTGTCATGATGGAAAGATAGGTAGACAATAATTATAATCTACTTATAAAGATGCAATGTTGCTATTCCTTGAGTACACATGTAAGAGGCTTGTGCAGGAAGAGTAGACTCCCTAAATCCTTTCTAAAATAAAGATGTAAATTTTACACAACATCAAAAGCTCTCTATTACTATCTACCTACTATTACTGTCTACCTGCAAAAGAAAAGTTTCACACTGTTTTCACCTATTCCTAATTTATAACAGTTAATCTTAGCCAACGGATTCAAAAGGATTTAAACAGTAATAGCTGAACGGCAAAACCACTGATATAAAACTGCTGTAATCCCAGGCTTCCCCTGCAATTTACCAATATCCTGCAATAAAAATCAGTGCTGAAAGGATGATCACAGACATAGCTACAAGAGAAGATTAAATTGCAAGTGATACTGACAGGATGTTACTATGGATTATATCCTACTGTACATATACCTTTGCAAATCAATTTATTTTAAAGTTACATGTTTATTTCACTGTAACTTCTATGTATAAAGAATATGGTACTGAATAGTAATTTTGGATGTACATATACAGTGTTTCAGTCACTGCTGAACTGCAAACATTGCTGCATACCTCTCATGGTGTAGGCATTCATAAAAAGAGGTGTGCACTGACTTTTCTTTAGTTTCTTGTGCAGTGGAGGACCACTGATGTCCTGTTCATTCATGTCACAAACAAACATGTCTTCTGGCTGTAAGAAAGAAGGAATTATTTTGATCTGTGATAGTTTTGTTTGATATTTGACCTCAAAACAAATACATACAAACCGTGTATTTAATACAGAATGTGATTTTAACTTTTTAAAAGCACAGTGATGCTCCACATTTATTCCAGCTTCTAATAGTACTTACCAACATTGTGTAATGGAAATTAATATTAAGTACTCTTTTTCCTCAGACTGATACCATGCAGATATTTGTAAAACTACAATTTTCTCAGAAAGGATATAGTGTAGCTCAGTAACAACAACAGATCAAAAGGAAAAGTAGTAACTGATTCAAAATAAGACATGTAGCTGTACTTTTCCTTCCCTACTTAAAAGAACCAACAAACAACATGAGTTAAAAATAATACATTTACCTTGTAGAACTATTTCTTTTTAAACTTTGCTTTTAGTAGCTTTACATAAATGTTACCTTTGCATCAATTAGCTATTCATATAGTACAAAGAATTGTTCAGGACAGTAATAAAATTTTAGTGTTATTTTAAAAACCAGCAGAAAACACAATTGCAGACTTCCTCACTGACTCTGCTTAATCCTCTGTTACTGCAAGCACAGACCAGACCACCATGGTTATCTTACATACCTTTGCCTGCCTTACTTCTTCACATCTCTAGAAAACACTGCTGTGAGACTCAAGTTTCTATCAGTGAAGAAACTCCTTTCTCTCCTCACTGTATTTATCCACAGATTTATGAGATGACAAATCCTTTCCATGCATTACTCTATTCTGGGGGAGTTCCATACTGTCATAAAATAGGTATCATTTACCATTCCCCCCTCTTCTTACATTTTGGGGCTTTTTGGAAAGCAGACAGATAGACAAGGTCACCTTTCCATGGGGAAAGCCCAGTTATTTATTGAGAATATCAAGACAAATATTTGCAATCACTCACACGAAAATAAACAGCAATGAGGTGTTAATGTCTATTTACGTGTGTAACTTGAAACTGTAGCCAGACAGGTAAAGCCAACCAAACCTGACAAAGAATAAAGCTGGACTGGAATAATGCTCCACTCTCACATTGCTTTGTGTTAATTTAAAGCAAGGAGAATGTCAAGACTATTCTACACTGGCCACTGAAACACATACTGGCCGGCTATGATAGTGGAGTACTGGGAGAAATCATCAGTTGTTTCAGGAATCAGCAGTAATCAACAGTATAACAAGTTTGTAACTTCACATAAGGAAAAATGAAACTGTAAACAAAGGCACTTTCATCTATCTCAGGATGAGCTCTGAGGTAAAAGTACAGTTTAACACACCTGTATTCTTTCCTTTTGGACTCCTGAAGGAGCAATGTAGATTTCATCCCTGGGAACAGATGAGAGAAGTCAGTAAGCACAGTTGGGCAATGACTGTTCCACTGTACAGGCATTTGAGCTCTTGAGCCACTGAAAAGGAAATAGCAAATCTAGACCCTCACAGTTTAAAAACTTTCTTGCTATTTCCATACATTGACAGGTAGATAGTTTTCAAAATAGAACCAAATTGTACAAGAGCAAACAAAATCTCTAACTTGCAGGGGCACAAAACCCTGCTTTCAACCTGACAGATATCTAAAAACACATGTAAGAAGTGCAGCCTTATTTTTTCAACAAAGAAAAACAGTTTCTGCCTGCAGGAAGTCAAATTTCTAGAATTCAGAATAAAACTTAAATGAGAAATTGCAAGCACATACTAATTTGTGACTAGGCAGGTGACAAAACCATTACATAAAAATCCATAAACTATCTATAAACAGTAATAATTATCTGCAACATTCAACATTGTAAATACTTTTTTTTTTCAACTGTGCAGGTTAGGTTTCTAGTGCAGTTCCATGTTTATTTGTGTTGATAAAGAGATAGCACTAATTCAGTGCAGTTAAATGACTAAATTTAAGTAGAAGTGCATCACTTCTTGCAAGGTCTACATGAACAAAAAACTGTAAAAACTGATTGAAATGAAAATGATTTCTAGATGGTACTGCATTATTTTCATTATTAGCATAAAACCCCCAACTAGATTCTCTCTCTGAATTGCAATCACTATTTGGCTTCAGCAGTCACATACTAAATTCAGGAGCACAGAGACATCTAGTGAATAATTCGTCAAGTTACAGACACATTTCCAGTGGATCATGGGATGTTTGTAGTTCTGGGCAAGGGTCTGGAGCACAAGTCCTGTCAGGAGCAGCTGAGAGAGCTGGGGGTGTTCAGCCTGGGGAAAAGGAGGGTCAAGGGAGACTTTATCACTTATCTCTACAACTGCCTGAAAGCAGCATGGAGCAAGGTGAGGTTGGTGTCTTCTCCCAGGTAACCAGTGACAGGACAAGAGGAAATGATGTGAATTTGCATCAAGAGAGGTTTAAATTGGATATTAGGAAAAAATTTCTTCACTGAAAGGATTACCAAGTATTGGAATGAGCTGCCCAGGAAAGCAGCTGGCTCACCATCTCTGGAAGTTTTTAAAAGACATTTAGGCATGGTGCTTAGGAATGTGGTTTAGTGGAGAACTTTGCAGTGGTAGGTTTAGGGTTAGACACTCAATGATATGAAGGATTTTTACCAACCTAAACAATTCTGTGATTTTAGTTCTTCCAAAAATAAAACTCTTAAGATGATGTACTTTTCATAGTGGTAAGATGTCTGTGAAGCAGAGAAAAATGTGGCTTTATCATATTTGTAATTTTTGACATTCATGAATTAACACTGCTGGCATGGCATTGATTTAGTCTTGATTCATTTGCATGAGCAAGATGAGAAATCAAGTGGTAAATTCAGTTACTTATGACACAATTTTTCTTAAATCAGATTTTTTCCTTTTTTAGGACTAAACCAGAAAGAGAAAATCTGATGACAAAGACTTCAAATACAAGATACTTCACAAGGAATTCTACATCCATTTTTAATATGCTATGCCAAGTCCAAATTGGCTTTTTTTTTCCTTGATAGTTGATATGAACATCACACTGAGTAAGGCTGATTAAGATTAGCTGGTAAAAACAGTTGCTATATTTGAATCAAATTTGAACTTTTCCTTTCTAACAATGCCAGGTAAACAAGCTATAGAACTACTAAGGAAAACTATATTACTGCATTGTCTGATAATGCCATTTGTCTTGCCACAAACAACTGAAGTTGCACTGGAATGACAAAGATAATAGGCTACACTTAACTACTGATGGCAAATTAGTGCTAGAAAGATCTTCCCACAGACAACTTTAAAAACAAGAATTTCCCCTCTTTTAATTCATCTCATTATTATTACTGTTGTTGCTTTGCTTGCAAAATCAAGCAGGGAGGTGAAATGACCTGCACAAAATCCAAACAGCACAACTATGAGCATTTAGGGTCTTTTGTTCATACATATATATATAATATACATATTTGAATAGCAATGGCTGGTTATGCATGCATGCAAGTGTATACTAGAAAAATGAGAGGTCAGATACCTTCAAAATCGTGTCACAACCTTGTGACTGGGTACAGAATTGCAGGCACTGTGCAAGGCTTTTTGCAGAATGAGGACTTATCTTTTTTTCAGTGGCCACTGAGAGGAGCTCTATTTCCACTAAAAGAATTGGAGATTATGAATAGGTGGGAGACAAGCAAATTAAAACACAAAGCAGTGCTTCTTTGTAGGAGATAGAGACCAAAAATTGTTGCTGTTACCTCTTGTGCTTTAATTATATGTAAAGTATTTGTCTCCTTAGAAATTACCTCAGTAGAACAGTAATTTCCTTCTTAGAGGAAATATCTGGCCTCCAAAATGTCCAGGGTGAGACTGATCTTATTTAACCACAGGCATTTGAAAGCCATGTACCTGATGTAACCCACCCTAAATTCCATAGTCAATAAAATTAAAAAGGGGGAACACATAGTTCTTTAAAGACAATTCATCTACCTTAAACAAAGGTAGGAAAAGGATGGGAAAAGGTCACTCTCTGAAGTTGTCCCTCTCCATTGAAGGGTCTGCAATGATTAATTCAGACTATTCACCTCTCTCCTATGTGGTTAAATTTGGCATACTGTTAATTTCCCCCTCTAACTTCTTGCTCACTCTTGACTTGGAAACATTTCTTATGGAACTGAAATGCCCTCACCAACTACTGAACATAGCCAGCCTCTCTCTCACCACATTATTTCTCTTTCATCATTACTTACCCATGTTTCAAGCTGATTCCTCCACCAGTTCCCGTTACCCAGCCTAAACCATAAAACAGTCTACAAAGCTCTGGGATTAGATTCCTTGGATGTAACCCATCCTAAAAAGAAATTAAATAAATTAATGAAAAAACATTAGAAACACCTCAAACCTAAGAATTCAAGCTCTCAAAATGAGCTTAAAGGACTAGTACTTTCATACTGAAGCAAAATGGTTTAATTTATGCTAATGAACTTCAATTACAAAATAATTGCATGTTTACACAACGCCCTTTATGCTCTGCCAGGGACATCACAGCTTGAAACAAACAAAACCCCCAAATAAGGGGCATGTCTGACCATCTTTCACAGGAAAGGTCTCATCTAAAATTTATTTGAGTGCACTGGTCCGAGCATATTACACCAGCAGGATTATGTTATGGACTATTGCACAAAAAAAAGGAAAATAAATGCATCTAACATTATCCATTTTTAAAAGCTTGACTAATAGTTTTCTTATTAAATCAGTTTTTCTGTAGGTTTATTTTGCTTGATTTACAAATTTCAGTAGAACAGACTTTATTAGTCAATATGTATTTTTAAACAGCACTTAAAAATACCACAGAAAATAGATGCACATTATTTTATGAATTTTACATTCCTACATTTTTACAACTCAAAGTTACTTTACATGCAGTTTAGTCAGAAGGCAAATTACATCATTTTAATATTTCTTTAAAAGGAAAAAAATCTTGTATTTTTTCCATATTCCATTTTTATTACAGTAATATCTGGATCTATATATTAACCAAAAGTATCTCTAGTGTCAGAGGTAAGATTTCTATCTACATTATCACAGTAAAGCAGCTGCTTTTATGGTGTGCCTTTTTTATAGGATTAATTATTTTTATTGCAGCAACTAGAAACTTAGTTTTTTTGAAATGACAAAGGATTAGCTGCTCTACTGCTCACATCAGTCACTAACGCCCATCAAATAACATTTCCAAGAAAAATATTTTGTTTAGCAGAAGAATCCACATTAGGGGGGAGTATTTTGTCAACACCCACAGAATAGAGAGAACCAAAGCAAAAGCAGCACACAGCAAAAATGGTAGGCAGGTGGTTACTTGGTGCCAATACCTTTGCTGAAATGTTTAGAAAGAAGTGCTTCAGCTGGTGTTGGACTTGTAGAAATAAGGGTGGGGAGGCAGCATGGAACAGGAGCGTGAGGCAGTGGTTCTGAGGCAGCAGACTGGGAAGGTGAATTACTGGGGATGGCAGCCTGGGGCACACTTCACTTTTGGAATCTCCTACTCTAACCTCATCTTTACAACCTCCAGTGCCAGTGAGTCACAAGACTTGTTCTCTCTTAACAAAGATCACAGACATGCAGGTCTTCCCTTTCACCTCTGTGACAATGTTTTATGTATTATGACAACTCAACCTGCTGCTCTTTTTTTGCTTTGTTTTGTTTTATTTATGATGAACTATTCTTTCCCTCTTTCCTGACAGGCCACATTATGTAGGCTGCTGATACCTGTCATGTCCCTGCCGGTTTTGAAGCTTGGGCTGGTCTCTCACCACATACAAACTGGAGAGGTGTTCTGAGCCCTGTGCAGGAGATGCTTCCATGTGCTCAGTGTTTACTGTGCTTGATGAAGCACAGCACTGCCAGCTCATGTTCTGGCTGTGATGACACATAAAACCCCAAACAAAGACCAATTAAAAAAAAAAAAAAACAAGAGAAAGCCAAACCACAAAACAAACCTGAACAACTCCAGTTAACGTAAAGAGCCATGAGTCCTGTAGATGCAGCCAGACAGCTGGCAACATTCTGGAAACTGCAGTAAATTTTATAACGTGTTTACATAGAATCACAGAATAGTTAGGGTTGGGAGAGACCTTTGGAGATAATCTAGTGCAATCCCCCTGCCAAGGCAGGGTCACCTAAAGTAGGTGACATAGGAAAACCTCCAGGTGGGTTTTTAATATTTCCAGAGAGGAAGACTCCACGATCCCTTGCGCAGCCTATACCAGTGCTCTGCAAGCCTCAACGTAAAGAAGTTCATCCCCGTGTTGAGGTGGAACTTGTGCTTTAGCTTATGAACATTGCTCCTGGAATGCTGGACACTGAGTCCGTCAGGATCTTGCTGGCTGAATTTCCTCCTGGCCGCCAGGGCACACTATCAGCTCACAGTCAACTTGCCATCCACCAGTACTCCCAGGGCCTCCCTATAATTAGCAACCGCGAAGCTGCTGGCTAATTACCAAGGTTCAAGAACAGCCTCAGCCCCCGCGATGGCGGGGAGCTCTCGGAGCGGTGGCGGGGCCCCGCCGCCCCCCGGCCCGCGTTACCTGCACCGCGTCCCCGCCGGCGGCCGCCATAGCAAGGCCAGCGCGGGGTCCTTGCTCGGGGGCTTCTTTGGCGGCTGCGCGGGCGCCTGCGGAGCGCCGGGCATGCCCCGACCGCGGGCACCGACACGAGCCCCGGCGGGCGGGATGGAGAGGCCGCTGCCCTCCCCTCGGGCCGGGAGCCGGCAGTGACTAGAGGCCATGCGGGTGCGCCCCAGGACGAACAGTCAGGCTGGGCGCGGGTGTCCGTGAGGTTGTATTTGCCCGAGCATGAGGCGATCGAGACGGCCAATCCCACGGCGGGTGCAGGCGGGGCACGGGCTCGGTGAAGCCCCCCCGGCGCTGGGGGCGTGCCGGGTTATTTCAGTTCAGGCAGTGAGCGAGGCAGCCCCGGCGCG
Organism: Toxostoma redivivum; assembly: GCA_013397375.1. Taxonomy (NCBI): domain Eukaryota; kingdom Metazoa; phylum Chordata; class Aves; order Passeriformes; family Mimidae; genus Toxostoma; species Toxostoma redivivum. Next base: position 1,758,788 of record VXBI01003332.1, on the reverse strand, counting down.
GTCGGGGGGTGGGGGGCAAGATGGCGGCGTCCCTGTGGCTGAGCGGCGGCGGGGAGCGGCTGCTGCGGCTGCTGCGGGCCGGGCGCTCGGCGCTGGGCGCGGGGCTCTCCCTGCCCGGCCGGGCAGGCTGGAGGCACCTGCACGGCACCCGGGAGCTGCTGGGTGAGTGGCGGGCGGGTGCCCTGCTGTAGGTATGTCTGCGGGGACCTGCGGCGGAGAGAGGGTTGACCCTGGCTGGATGTCAGGCACTCACCGAGGCTCCTCTGCAGCTTCCCTCCGCAGCTGGGCAGGGGAGAGGAAATACAGCAGAAGGTTCATGCAGTGAGATGAGGACAGGGAGGGACCACTGGTCGATTACTGTCATGGGCAGAGCAGACTCGGTTTGGGGATATTGAGTTTATTGCCAGTCAGAATCAGAGCAGGATACTGCGAAGGGGGAATAAAAATACTAAGCACTTTTCTTTCACCCTGCTCTACCTCCTGGCTTGCAGCTGCACAGGGAGGCGGGAATGAGGGTTACGGTCAGTCCATCCCGTGCTGTTAATGCCGTGCTCAGGGACAGGGTCCGAGTCCTTCCCTGCTCCAGCGTGGGCTCCGTCCCGCGGCAGACAGTCCTGCGTGAACTTCTCTTGTTTTGGTCCATGTTTAGCAGTTCCACCACATTTCTGTCATCTTATTCTCCTGGTAGTGTTTCAAATAACTGGAGAACGGTGTGTAATGTATCTTTTATGTCATTCTATTTAGTTTTCTAATGGGAAAAATGGAGTTTATGAATTGCACGTCTAGCATCCTTTCCTACATAGAAGCCAAAGTGTGAAGTTATGACAACACCCTTTCAAGATGTATATTTCAGGAGTATCAGGCAGATCATTTACCCTTTGATATTTTCCTCTGCCTCTAAGAGATATGGGAAGAGTTTATGGATCCTGAAATGAAATGTGATCTTTCCCTACTTGCTCTGTAAGTTACAACTTGTAAAACATTTAAACAATGGTCAGGTGCATTGTTATGAGGTCCTGGTGTGATGCTGAGCATGAAATACCTGAACTCTTTGGAGTTTAAGTGCACTTACTAAAAAGTGAGCTTTCATTAACCTCGTGTAATAAAACTCAGTAGTAGTTCAGAGACAGTTTAATCATTGTGGTTTAGACCTCAACATTCCCTTCCTTCCAGCAGTGGTTGCCTTTGCTGATTTGCAGTATGAAAATATTTTCCTTTGTAAAACTTGCTGTGTGTGATACAGGGAAGTCTATCCCTTTCTTGAAATAAATGTTTGTTTCCAAATTTTATTAGGAAAAGCTTGCTTCTTTCTACATAGAATAGTATGCAAATATAATATAATGTATAATGATAAGCTACTCCTAAATTAGCTTTATTATTTAACTTTTTAAATAACTCTTGTCTGCAGTCATCCCAGACAATCTATTGTGCTTTTTATTTTGAGCTGGAGTTAAATTTCTAAATTTGGGTATGCAAATGACTAAAATCTTTTAATTCCTTACGGTAAGCTTTAAAGTGTTAGGGTGGATAGATCACACCTTTAACTCATTCAAGTTTTCCTCATTCAACCCTTCTAGTGTACTTACAGCTTTTCAAGGTGGTGTATGTTTTGGTGACACCATTTTTCTTAACTTTAATAAAGACGAAAAGTCATAACTTCTCTGGTAACATACAACTCATTTGAACATAAAACTCACTCTTGGTTCCCAGTTTGACAATGTAAATATAAGTAAATTTTATTTTAGCATTACGTTTATTTCTCTGCTTTTCTGTTTCTGAAAAAGCAACTATTTGAAGTATTGGTTCATGTGGATCTAGTTTTTCATGTCACATGAATTTTTTGTTTCTATGTTTCTGTCCTTGTTTGTGGTGCTGATAGGGGAAAAGTTGTTTTGCATAATTAAAACAGTTCAGAATGGAATTCTTAGTTTGTTGGTCACAGAGAAATAAGAAAAAGAGAAAATAGAATAGAATGACCTCTTTATCTTAGAGGTGTGTCAGTTTTTGTTTTTAACGTTTCATAATTTTATCATTGGTGTTAGGTTGCAGTACATTTTTCAATTCTCTACTGACTACAGAGTGTGTGTAGGAAATGATGAAATATCTCTCTGGTGGGACGGGTTCAGCATGCATTGAATGCCTTCCTGGAGAGGGAAGGCAGTGGAAATGTTGCCAGATTCAACTTGATGGTTAAAACATGTCACCAAGAGCAAATTCTCCTGGATACACAGAGAGCTGTCTTTAAAATAGCAGTCTCATGGTCATATGAAGTTTGTTACGGTTCTTATTAAGTCTTCCTCCTTTTATATTCAGATAATTGATGTGTAATAACACAGTTGCTGTTGATACACGTAAAAATCAGTGGAAGTTCTCAAGTTCTCCTTGCTTATGGTTCTAAATTCTAATATGCCCATGAGCTCAGAGAATCTTTGAGATTCTGTGCAAATTGCCAGAACTTTTTGCTGACCCACAATTGCAAAGCAACAATATTTCCTTCCCAAGGTGCTTATAAGGGCTGCCTGTGCAACAGTGCAACTAACTTACATGAATGCAGTGACTCCTTTTACTATCCCCCTTTTTTAATTTAATGAGGGCAAATAATATTTGGTGAAGGTAATTCTACATTGTAAGGCTGCTTTTCTTTGAGGAGGCACATTTAAGCCTGGCTTTTGTATGTGTATGGTCATTAACTAGAAAGCAATTGAAACAGCTTTGAAAGACTTGTTGTGCCTGGTGATTATCTTGTGCTTTTAATTGTGACAGCACTGAACTTCTCTGGGCATGAGCATTAAATGGATGCACAAGGTCCTGCCTTCTACTTTGTATCCAATTTTATTTATTTACTTGTCCATTTCATGGCTACTTGGCTTCTGGAGTTTGTCTTCAAACTTGATAAAAGGACCAGAATGGATTGTATGTTTTGAGGCAGTTGCTCATAACATTGAAGGGAAAATGTTACTGTGGCACAAATTTGTTGCTCAGTTTTGTATTTGTGCCAACGTATGAAGCATATTCTGGGAAATGGATCAAGTAGCTCTTTTTGGAAGAGAAATGTGTACCACCGTGTTCAAAAATTAATTTTTTCCTCATTAAAAATGTGGATTATTTTCACTTTTTAAAGTGAGGTCTGTCCTCAATAATCCTAGATATTTATGGGATATGGCTTCAAAATAATTTTTTGATTGTCAGACTTGTCAAGTTAGACTGATGAAACTGAGAACACTTCTTTGCATCCTATAATGTGTGTAATATGTCTAATGTTTTCTACTTGCTGTTACTGAAAAATTATTTTTGAGTATATGTATAGTATAAGACAATTGTTAACTCATACTTTAATTTGTCAGTCATACTTCAAATACTACAAAACTTTATTTGGTAAGTGAACACAGATAAGCATTCACATACATAACATGGTTCATTTTTCTGTATATTAGTCCTAGATGAGAAGTTGCAAGAAACTTATTAAAGAAAATGGATGGAAGTAATTCAGATGGGAATTGTGAGTGTTACAAGGAACATTGACTGGATACATTTCTAAACATGACAGTAATAAGTAATATTAAACTGAGACTGCCATGGAAAGACTGAGACAAAAAAAGGTGTATTTGCTCATGCAGTCTTCTGGGAATGTCAGCCTTGCAATTGAGCTCATTTCCACAAAACTTAAGTGTTTTGGTAGCGTGAACTTGATTGTGTTGCTATCTTGGGGGCTTTAGGAATAACTAACTCACTTTCTGCTCTTGGTACATTTTAAAATGTCAGGATCATTGATGGCTGCTTAAGTCATTAGAGGTTTGCTACAATGTTTCCAGTTCACATTTTTAAAAAATTATAGAGTGGTTTGGGTTGGAAGGGACCTTTAAAGGTCATCTAGTCCACCTCCCCTGCAATGAGCAGGGATAGACCAGGCTGCTCAGAGCCCCATCCAACCTGGCCTTGGTTGGTCCCAGTGCTGGGGCGTCCACACCACTCTGAGCAGCCTGTTTCTGTGTTTCGTCTCTGTCATTGTAAAAATCTGCCTTACACCCAGTCTAAATCATCCCTCTTTCAATTCAAACCATTACCCCTTGTTCCATTGCTATTGGCTCAAGAAGTCTGTCCCCATCTCTCTTGAAAGCCCCCTTTAGTAACTATTGAAAGGCTGCAATAAGGTCTCCCTGCAACCTTCTCTCCTCCAACAACCCCAGCTCTCTTGATGTTTCCCCATACAAGAGGTGCTCCCTCCCTCATCATTTTTATGGCTGTCTCTGGACCCCCTCTGGCACATCCATGTCTTTCCCGTGCTGAGGATTCAGGAGCTGGATGCATTTCTCCAGGTGGGATCTCACCAGACTAGAGAGGCAGAATCACTGCCCTTGACCTGCTAGCCACACTGATTTTTATGTGTCCCAGGCTATGTTTGCCTTCTGGGCTGGGAGCCTTAACCTGCCACATGACAGCTTTTCATCTGCCAGTACTTCTGAGAGTCACCAATGGCCATGGGGGCATTGAGATGATGACCACTACCCTCTGGATCCAACCCATTCCTCTCTCATGAAACAGTCTACCCATCAAATTCTTATTTCATCAATTTGCAGAGAACAATGTTCTAAGTCCAGAGGGGTGACATCCATAGCCTTTCTTTGCTTACTGGTGTAGTCATTCTATCATATAAAGCCACTAGGTTGGTCAGGCAGGACATGCCCTTGGTGGAGCTGTTCTGGCTGTCCTGAATCACCTCCCTGTTCTCCATGTGCCTTAGCACAGCTTCTGGAAAAAAAAAAAAAGGGCAAGGAAGAAAGCTAGAAGAATTTTGGGCTGAAAAGCATACAACAAGGAAAAAACTAAAAAATTATTATTTTCTATGAGTTTTTTTAGCTGTTTCTGACTATTCCAAGCAATACAGCAACTGGGAGAAATGTGGTGTTGTTTCCTATTGAATGATAACAATCCTTAATGCTGGGAATATGAAGCAGAAATGAGCCTTGCCATTGTATGCAGTATACCTTCTATGTGTCTGTTCTGTAAATGAACACAAGTTGAGGCATAATAGTTCAAGAAAGAACCTCAAAAATCAGGTACTGGAAAGCTTCTTTTACAAAATTGATCTAAAAAGATGCCTTTTTTGCCTCATAACTATATTTAAAAGTACAGAAAGGTAGTATCTCTCATATTAATGTCAGAATATTCCATTGGTCTAGAGGATCAGATGACAAGAGGTGCAATTTTCTGTGCAGCCAAGGACTGTGTTGTATCCTGAGCTATGCCCTCACAAGAATTCCACTAACATGGCACACACTTGCTGTTACACAGTGCTGCTTCTGCACATGGGTTTACTGAACCAAGATGAAATCAAGCAATTTCTGTAAAGTAGATATAGTTTTCTAGTAAAAAGGATAAATAAACATTTAAAAAGTTTATCAGTGAAAGAGGCAGATCATCAGTGTCTGGAATATTGGGATCACAAAGGCTTTATTTAAAAGATATGCTTGAATCTGGAAAAAATTTCACAGCCTGAGTCAAGGAGGAGAAGGAGGACAGGCGATAGGAGGATGTAGTGCTTTTAGTGGATTTTGAGATGATCAACAAAATTTCAGGTCTAGGAATTCAGGGTTTATGAATTTCCATTTCTCTTGTAGTGGAAATTGGATGTGCTTTTTTTTTTCCTTTGAGCTCTTTGGTGGGCATGCTTGTATGTAAGCTTAAAAAAAAAAGAGCATCACAGTGTATCTTTTGTTCAGTTATCTTTCGTGCACTTTTAGTTTCATTTGTGTTAAGCAATTAACTGAGAAAAAAGTTATACTGAAAAAGTACTCAGTTGAGATAAGCACATGCTTGTTTTGCAGGTACACCTGGTATTAAACTTCTTATGCCTGCACTATCTCCAACAATGGAAGAAGGAAACATTGTGAAATGGTTAAAAAAGGAAGGTAAGATAGCATTTTCTGTGGTCACATTTTTTTTGTAATTTTTCAGCTATGTAAATCTATTCTGTAAAAATAAGATAATTCTTCCTGGTTATAGATCAGTATTTTGAAGCAAAATGTTTGGTGTATGGATGCTGTTACTATGAACTATACCTGCTTTGAAATTAATTCTTGAAATTTTTTTTATGTAATTGTCTTCCAAAAGCTTTCATTGGTCATATTTTTGAAAAATTTCCATTCAGTTGTTCCAGGGTGTGAGTGTGTGTGCTGTTTTTAATTCCTAGTGTTATCGTGCTGCTCAGCAGCTTTGGAAGTCTGAGAACCATTGACTTTGGGAAGAGTCTCTCTCTCATTATTCTGCTGATAGAGAATAATCTCTCTCAGATTATTCTGTTATAGAATACCATGAAAAATAGGGTATTTTTTAGTATCTTTTAAAATATCTTAATTATAGTCTACAGTTAAAACTGAGAGAAATTTTAATTACTTTCATAACCCTAGTACCAAAAGGGGAAATTTTTCCCTAAAAGAACCCAAACTGAAAACCAACCTACTCATCCAAAAAAAGCCTGAACTCTGTGCTCTGACAATTATTTGCTTCTGTTAAAATACTTTGGAGCAACTGGATTAAAAATTCTGTCGAGTTTTGTCTTCATGTAGGTTGTATGTAAATGAAAAATGATCTGTAGAAGAGTCAGCAGTTCTTGTTCTGTCAGGAGATGTTTGTCCTGTTTAATCCTGCCCTGTCTCTTCTTCAATTTAATATTAAACCTGAATTTTAACTGTAGTTTTGCATTCTAGGTAGCTGTTGGTATAGGATGCATTGCAGGGTTTAGGATAGCAGCAGGAATATATCTTGTTCACAGACATTTTTAGATTTGCTAAAGAGGTGAATACATCTGGAGAAAAGAAAATATCTTAAAGCTTATTATCTTTGACAGGCACAATTTGCATAGCTAAACACATTTTGACTATTGTGCCTAGATAAACCTTTTCCTTTGGCTTATTTCAAGGGTTGATACAGCTCCATTATTGTGTTCCTGGAGAACTTTGCTTTCCTACATTTTCAGTACATTTTGAGAGGTGGCTGGAAGACAGCTTCTCACTCCAGTAGTGGATTTGACCTTTTGCTCATGAAACTTTTAGTAAGAATTTCTGCAGAATTTACTGGAACAATTCAAAAGTTCATGTCTATTAAAAAAATTTGCACCGGTGTTCTTGAAACTTGAAGCTTCAGTTATAGTAAAGTCCAGGATGATGCAAAGAGGAAAGAATGATCCAAAGTCCTTTTATATTTGTTAGGTGTCAATAATTGTAAAACATTAAATATCAAACAGTAGCCTGTTTTACAGTAATTACAGCATTCAAAATTTCAAGAGAAAGCAAAGAGAGCATGGTTGAAGTTGAATACATTCCGGTTTGCTCCCCAACATGAATGAATCCATTTTCCTCATAAAAACGTGTTAGAATGTAAAAGCAATACAGTGGGTTTTTTTCTTTCCACTAGCCTTCCACCCTAACACAAAAGAAAAGAAAGCTTCACACCTATTTTAATGAAATTAAAATCAAATCTTAATTGATGATTAGAGTTTGAAAGAAAACTATTTTAGTATTTTTATTGCTCTGTTCTCGCTTTAGAAAGAAGACCAAACCCAAATATAGTATTTTGTCTTATTGGCCACACCTGTGACCATAACTAGTTCCTATCAATACTTTTGTTTCCTCTAAGAGTCTGGACAGTAAACATAAAGACAATATTAAAAAAAAAGAAAAGATAATTTTTGAAGAAAATAATGAGGCGATTTAATGCTTACATGCATCTCTGTAAGGGACGCTCTTAACTACTTAATTCTCTAGAGTGTTTGCCATGTAAAAGTTGTGTTATTGCTGAATATAAATGTTTGACAATTGAATTATCCAAGAAAATAAGTCTTTTTAAGCAGTTGACAGAAGCAAGCTGCTTGCATATGAAATGTTTTTTTCACTATTTAACCAGAAGGGGTCAGTATAATACTATTTTGATAATCTTTCTGTTCTTTGTGTAAATATCAAGTGTTTTCATTTTATGGTTTCACAGGATGGACAGATAATTTCACTACCACAGAAGGGAAAGAGCTGAATTTAACTGATAGCTTTACTTTTCCTTCTCATTGTTAATGCAGTTTCATGTTGATTCCTGTGGGTAATAAAGTCATTTTCACAAAGATAAAACTACGTTTCTAAAAACTTCTATTTATTATGTATGAATTTAATGTTGATGAAAGATGGTAGACTGACAGCCCAGGAGACCAAAATCCTCTTGTTAATGTGGGCAGAAAACAGAAGATACAACATTGCTGGCAGCTTCCACACGTAGTGTAACTCTGCTACCTTTTGAGACATCAGCTCCAGGGACTTCAGTATCTGTGTTCAGTCAACTCTGATTTTATTTGCAACATTAAGAAATGCAGTTTGTATCTTGTGGTTTGGATACTTGTCTGTCAGTAGTTGAACAGAGCACTAAGGTTATTGGATGCCAATTGGGTCTCCTGGAAGGAGACTCTGCTTCAGTAGAGATCCTAACCATTCAGCTTAGCTATGGGAATTTAATCATTAAAACCAAACCAAAAACAAATTAAGAAGCAAAATACCAAAAAACAAACAAACAAACCTGAACCTCACCCAAAGATTTTCAAGGGCATTATGTATAATCTTAGAGAGGTTTGGTTCAGGCAACTTTTTTTTGCAAATACTGCTCTCCCAGTTTATAGTGTGAGAGCAAAGATACGCTCTTTCCAATCCTAATTATTAGGAAAGCTGATTTGTAATTGACATCAATTAAGAGCTATCACAAATACTGCAATCTCTAATGAAAGTAGTCCTTGTATTGCACTTGGGTGCTGAAACACTCACAGGACTTGAATGCTGTGGTGAAATGAATCCTTATGAAGTCTTATACTGCATTTATTCAATTGCCTCTCAAATTTGTGGTAAGTTTAGGGCTGCAGCAATGAAAGGAAAACAAAAAAAAAAAGTGGAGAAGTGGTTCATCCAGCTCTAAAGACTTTTCCTCTTGCTCTCCCTGTGCAAGACAGCACTTAGTTTTCTGTGGACAGCCTCAGATACCCAAGCTGAGATGTGATGTGTGACAAACACATGGATGAAGGTGTTTGATGGCTTACCCTGCTGGAGGTACTGCTGCTGGTCTCTGAGCACTTCACTCTGAGATTTCTTTATAATGGTGCAGAATGCAGATTAGGATACAGAGTTAGCCTCCTTTGTGCTTGCCAATCTTAGCTCTGTGAATTACAGAATTTGCCCAACAATTTGATTTCTTAACAGCTGAGAAGTACTTGCCTAATGATCTGATATATGGCCTACTTGAATTAATGATCCAGTGAAATTAAAACACTCGTATGGAGCCTGGAGTTTTGACTTCCTCTTACAAACTGTTCATGCTCTAGTTACTGCAAACGGGAATGTGGCTATTAGATTATTACATTAAAAAGATGAAGTATATTTCTCTACCAATTTCTGTAATAGGAATGTTTACGACTTATAAAACTATGTAGGTGACTGAGCTTTTGATGTTTTCATTCAACACAAATGAGATACAACACCTCATTTTCCCTTTCTAATTCATGTAGTCCTGAAATGGGAAATTATTTTTTTTTTAATAGTGTTGTCTCTTACCTAAATGTAGATAATAACCTGCACTAGGTTTTAATTCTGCTCCTTAAGCACAATAGAGTAGTTAAGCTAAATGCTTAGACAACTAATGCTGTTGCAGCATTTCTGGTAATGGGGAAATATTAAAATTTTACTTAAATAAAATTATAGGTGTGCTTTAGGCTTGTATGTGTTGTCTCTGTAAGGAATAAAAACTGTATTTTGTTGGAAGCCAAAACATTCAACTACCTCACAGTTTTTAATGTAATGTCAGTTTTAATGTTACACATCTAGTTAGTATTGATTTGTTGAAATAATCCAGACACATAACATCTTTATCATCTTCTAGCAGATACAGAGATTCTTCAAAAGCAGAAGAGTATGCTTCAGAATTAATCTTGGATTTGTGTAATGTAGCAAAGGCAATTTATAGCACTTGTGTGTATTTTTATTTCACAAAGTAAGTATGAATGAATGAATGCTTAAAAAGACCTGTCTGAACCATATAGGAGATTAAGCAAGCTTGCAGCTGTGCTTTCCCAAAGACATTAAAATCCCTGAGATTTTTGTTTGAATGTCTTTAATGGTGATGACACCAGTTACAGAACTGTGTACCATTGTCCTAAGCAGTATTAGATAGCTTGCTCTTGTGGCTAGCAGTGAATATGGAAGGCTCAGTATTTTATTCATGGCAGTGCTACTGAATATGGGGTTCTGGAAATAAGTGTGCACTTCCTCTTGGGGAGCCTGCTGTAAACATCAGTTCTTGGAACATGTCAGTGTTCTGCCAAAGCAGTTTGTGGTTCTTGAATCTTGGTGATTTTATTTGGAAAGATACAATTTAAGTCATGATGGGAGATCAACTAGCTATAAAATATATTGAAGGATACAAAATTACTATATTATGTGGTGAATATCTATCTTCCATGGTTAAACAAATCTGAAAGGAAATTTAGGGTAAGTATTCTGAAGTTCTCTTGTATTTTGCAGGTGACACAGTGAATGTTGGAGATGCACTGTGTGAAATAGAAACAGACAAAGCAGTGGTTACCATGGAATCAAGTGATGAAGGCATACTGGCTAAAATACTGGTAGGAATCCTGCATTTCTCAGTAGGGTAATATAATTTCAGACTGTTGTTTAGCATATTGCCTCAAAAACTAGTTTAGATAACTAAATTTCTGCTCAGCATTCACAAAAATGCACTTGCTTGCATTCCTAGGGAGAAATAATTGCTCTGTTTTTGCCATGTGTGTACCAGACTATTGGTACATGGTGCATGATTCTGTATATAGTTAATGGATTTTCACTTAACCTGATAGAATTAGGTTGTTTTGTATGTCTTACACCTGGTGAGTTGTGTCCATAAAATATTGTAGTGTATGAAACCTCTTACTCTGAGTTGCAGGAAAACAATTAACAATCAATTGGAATATGGAATTTCAGGTGGTACTTTACCCATGATGTGTCACCTCTGTGCTAGGTTGTCTTGTTCTAGTCATTCAAGGTGGAATGTTATACAAGATGGGCTGACCTAGAGAACAGTTCTTGGAGTCAATAATTTCCTCTAATTTAGATTGATTAAGCTTAATAAAAAGAACAAAAACTGGGATGAGTAGGAAATTTTCTGAAGCAGTTTCAGCTGGTCGTGTATTGCAGCTGTTTCTTCTCTCCCTCCACAGTAATTAAACAACAGGGTGAATTGCAAGAATTTGGAATAAAATTAATAAAAATATGAGAAAATATCATGTCATTTGGTTAGGGAGGTCTCATTTGGGAATATCTACCCATGAGGTATGGATCACATAATCATACAAATTAGGCATACTGGTATTAATTGCAATCCAGCTACTCAGGAAACAGCAGAACAGGCATGGGTACAAACTGGTTCCTGGAGCTGTGAGAAAATTCTATCCTAGGCACAGTGAGACATGTGTTTCTGCTGCTGTTACCAAAGCTTTTTGGATTGGTATATTAGACTTCCTATCTCTGCTACAGCTGCATTTTCTTACATCAGAAAGTATTTGCACAGTTATCCTTTGCAGAAACAGAAAAGGGAGAGTAGTTTCCTGTGTGGCAGCATTTGAGAAGCAATGTTCTGTTTGGTATCTTCCTTTTTTGTATAAGCAAAGGAAACATCCTTTGTGAAAGTCTCAAGATAGATGGGGGGCTGGGGTAGGGAGGAGAGGGGATGTAAGATGGAACTCAGCTGTAAATGAATTCTATCAGGGCTTACAAAGATTGTCATTAGTGTTCAATTTCTACAGGATAACTGGCATTTAAGCACTAGTGTATATAGACAAGAGTTTTTAAAATCTATTTCCTTCTTTTGTGTTGCTAAATTTGTGTTCAGCTATGGAACAACACATTTAATAAGTTTCAGAGGATCTATTCTGCTATGCCAGGATGAAGTCTCACATTGGATGTGTTTTTTAATCTGTGTTAAGTCTCCATGCAGTTATTTAATTAATTGCTTTCACTATTTTTAAATCTCTCTTCTTCAGTTTTGAATGTCTGAATGTCAGTTTGCTCCTAATAGCCTTGACAAAATCATGGGCAACTTATTCTGCATTTGCAGAAACTGCTTTGTTAGATAATGTGAGGGAGAGATATGGGGATTCTCTCTGTCAAAGTATTAAAGAATTAATCCTAGAGAGATACTAAAAAAAATTGAAATTTGCTAGTTTTTTTATTAATAGTAATTCATGATGGCTTCAAGTAACATGAGTATTTTAGAAGCTGTGGGCTTTTTTGTTTCCTGTCTTGTATTTCAAATGCATTGCAAATTTCAGAATTTCTCTGTGCGTATTGCTCTTGTGGCACGTTTTTTGATAGATCAAAGCCAAACTTTCCAGCAGCTACATGATATCAGTGTCATGGAGCAGTGACATTCAGCCTTAGTTATATCCATATCATCCAGTAACAATCCTAAGCTAAGAGCTAAACCTGAGAAGGAGATGCCGAGAGGCAGAAAATAACTATAATGTCTTTCAGAGTAAGGGAAGAGAGGCAGCTTTATTGGAGTAACATGAACAGATCATTATGCAAACCCAATTTTCAATAGATGCTTTTAATCCTTGGAATCTAGAAATGATGGGCCTAAGAATTAGAGTACAGAATAGACAGGCTTTTATTCCAGTCTTCTAAAAAGTACAGAAAAAACCGGATGTTTCAGAAACTAAAATAACAAGAGAGCAATAAGATCAGAAATGTTCACATTTTTTTTTCTTTTTTTCCCTAGCTTATGTGTGATCCTTGTTTGTCTTTCTGCAGCATCTGGTGGATATTTCTGCTTTGTATTTAGGTGTTCTGTAGATGTTTCTATAAGGCTTATAAAATGAGCTGTGTCAGATTTGTGGATGGGATAATAATTACTTATTGAAAAGATTGTCCTTCCAAAAGCCACTCAGAAGTTTCAAGTGTGATGTAGTTGATGGGAATTAAACAATATTTTGTGTCTCTGAGCTAGCATCTGGTGGAATTTCACTCACTTCCTAAAAGAAATGAGACAAAAATGGTGTGCCTTTTGATGCCAGCTACAATTCTGAATCATCTTGGTGGAGTTCAGTATGGAAAATTTGAGTCAAATGAGCACACTGTCTGCTTAATGCTTTGAGTTTTGCATTTAAAGATAAGGAGGTTCATTAGATTAAATTAATTCAACTTCTGTAACCCTTCTTAGTTTTTCTTGACTGTATAACCTATGTATGGTTTAGGAAGAGCAGGCTAACAGTAAAATAGAAACTCATGCATATATATTTCTTCTCTATCTGAATAGGTCTTTTAATGGTCACATTTGATTCAGTGTAAAATGCAGTAAAAGATTAAATAACTGAATGAAATATTAGAAAGGTCATTTCAGAATGATGATTATTCTTTCAGTGGAGTTGCTTCTTAAATTAACACTGATTTTCTTTTTTTTTTTTTTCCCTAAAATACTTTACAGTTCAATTTGGAACAAAACAGATGATAAATGATTGTTTAAGAACTGTAATTAATTGTTGAGGAATAGGCTTAGAGCAGGTACTGGGTGTGCAGCTGCAGTGGGAGCTGCAGGTTTTGCCCTGGGTGGAAGATGTGTTGGGAGCCCCAGCCAAGGAAGGGGCTGTGACCTGGTGCTGACCCTTAGCACAGCAAAGGCCACAGGGACCTGTGGCACTGCCAGGGGACCGGACATTGGCACACAGCAGGAGCCAAGGGCTCTGCAGGAGACCCCAGACTACCAGCAGCACAGACTGAGGGTAGGAAAGCACAGAGATTCCTTTGTTCAGGCTCCCTCTCCAGAGGCACCAGCTCCAGCTGGTTTTGTGTTACTGGGCTACAATTGAAATTGCTTTAGGGATCCAGGTGTCTGAGATTCTGCTGTGGGAAATCCAGGGTCAGTCTGGTGAGGAAGCCCTGTCTGGATGTGGGGGCAGGGTGTGCAGGGGCCAGGAGAGGCTCATGGGGTCACTGGAGCCACCCGTTCTAAAGGGCCTTTGATCCCTGCTCTTGTGGTGGGACTGTGATTGCCAGAGTGGCTCTTGGACAGTTTCCTTAATATTAGTATCTCTTGCCATTTTCTCATTCATGACCTAATTGAGAATTGGTATGGAAACCACTATGTATAAAAAATCCACTGCAGAATGAGCCAGCGGAAGTTCTGTCCCTTTTTCTTCCCATCCTTCCCATAAACACTTACTTTAGTTATGTATTTGTTAGTGACTAAAGCACTACGCTGCAGTGGCAAAAGCCCCAAGGGAATTTTACTTCTTTGTTGACTTTATCCCCGGTTTTTTTTCCTTGTCATGCTCACCTGTGCTTTGTTGGTTTGTCAGCAAAGCTAGGATTTTTTTGATTCTTCCTGGCTACATAGAACCATAGAACGTTTTGGGTTGTAAGGGCCCTTAAAGATCATCTTGTACCAGGGATGCCATTCACTAGATCAGGTTGCACAGGGCCCCATCCAACCTGACCCTGAATGCTTCCAGGAATAGGACATCCACAACCCTTACAGGCGACCTGTTTCAGGGCTTTACTGTTGGATTTCAGGAATCTGGAGTTTTTGAGCTTTCTGTGCTTCCTGGCAGAGACCCCCTTGAAAACACTGCACTGGACCTGAAACCATGGAGAAGACTTGTAAATATGAATAATAAGTTAGAAATCACAAATGTGTAGCGGGTTAGATGTGTGTGTTTTCACTGGGTGATGGGTTTTAAATTTGAGGTTTTTACAGTATAGTGGTAGCTATGGGACAAGATGGAGAATTTTGGGTGGTGTCTTTTCTTCTTGTTCATCTTCTTCTCTTCCTTCTTCTTCACGGAACTTAGGTAGTTACCTTTGGATTGGTCAGTTGAAAGTCACTCTAAGGGTCATGGGAATCTATTATTGGGTCAAAAGTATAAATAATATAGGGGTGTGTGTGTAAAACTTTTATTGGTGTGTTTAGCTTTAAAAGGCCTTGAAGCAGGCTCAGCTGGAGCCATTTTTCCTACTTCTAGCAAGCAGCTAGAGGTATTGTTGTACTTTCTGTAATTTCTGGTAAGATATAATAAACATCCAAGTCCAAACACGAGAATCGTCTCAATTGCCTTTCTAATAATCCTGGCTCTGAACAGAAACAGATGAGACTGATGAGAAACCACTAATGAGTGGTGCAAACCCAGCACACTCCTATACTTTACCACCTTTGAGTAAAGCATTTCTTTCTAATCTAAACCTGCCCTCTTTGATGGTTAAGCCATTGCCCTTTGTCCTGCCTGTATAAAAAGGCCCTCTCCCTCCCTTTTATAAGACCCTCCTAAGTACTGGGAGGCTGCTGTAAGTCTCTCCAGAGCCTTCTCTTCTGCAGGCTGAGCACCCCCAGCTGTTTCAGCCTGTGTTTGTAGAAGTGCTTCAGCCCTCTGCTTATCTTTGTGGCTCTCCTCTGTACCCTCTCTGAACACGTCCATGTCTTGTTGAGGATCCCAGATCTAGACACAGCACTCCAGCTCGAGTCTCACAAAAGTGGAGTAGAGGAGCAGAATCATCTCCCTCATCCTGCTGGCCACACTCTTGCATTTGCCTTTCTGGGCTGCAAATCCACACTGTTGGCTTGTGCCCAGCTTCTCATCCCAGAAGCATAAAGTCCTTCTACTTATTTCAGCTCTTTCTGCATCTGAGGTTCTAGGGTTCATTGAGGTTTATGCAGAGATTTGTTTTTATTGTGAGTAATGAAAATGTAGCAGTGACTCAAAAATCCAGGAGATAAAAAGCAAAATTGTAACAGTTTTTCTTCTATTCTAGTTCTGAGCTGCAAAGGCTGTGTGTATAAAAAGTTACTTTGATTTCTGAGGGCTAACTTTAGGTGTATGGGACTTGGGGCATAATTTAATGTTCCTCTCCTTATAATAGCAATTATAATTAATTTCAGTCTTGAAATATTTTATTAAAAGTAGCAATAAAACGGGATATATCTTACTGATGAATTGTCATTAATATGCCTGAAACTTTGACATCTACTGGTTTTAGTCATATTAGAGCAGACAGCGTAATATGTCACTTAATGTTCTTAATTTAGGTAGAAGAAGGAAGCAAAAATGTTCGCTTGGGCTCACTAATTGGTCTGCTGGTAGAGGAAGGACAGGACTGGAAGCAAGTTGAAGTACCAGCTGATGCTGATGTTCCATCTTCTGTGGCTCCACCTGCACCTGCCCCAGCTCCTGCAGCTCCTTCAGTTTCAGCCCCTCCTAAACTGCAACATCAACCTGGGAAATTACAGTAAGTTTCTATGTTTGTTATGAAAGAGAACTCTTCATCAGATCAGTAGAACTAAACCAAGAAATACTTTTGTCTCTTTTTACCTAGTAGTAGGCTGTTAGTTTGAGTGAGGTAATAAACCTTGCAGGCCTGGACTATTTCTTTGCTCATAGGCCCAGTAAGTCAATTTAAACAACATAATATTACTGGAATTAAATGTGCTTTTATTCTGTCCTGCAATTATATTATGAAGGATTCTAAGCTTACAGTTGAGAAGAAATTGTGCTAATACAGGATGGACAATAGTACTTATGCATCAGATGCTAGGTGTACCTATTACTTGTTCTCTATTTATTTGAGGAGAAAAAATGAACAAAGAAATGGCACACTCCAAAATCCTTCCAAGCTCTTACATTTTTGATATTAGAAAAAAAATTCTTCCTAACAGTGGAGAGCAAAAAGTTTAAACCAGTTGGTTTATGTGCTCCTTGTTAGTTTGGTTTGGATCTTTTGGTATTCTAAGCATTGCAAACATCTTGAAGCAGTGGTCAGCTCTAGAGTGTTAATCAGGTCACAATCACTTTGTGTCCCAGGATATATTGTGTTTGGAGGTATTACTCCTTATTTGTGCTTATTTTTTTCCCCCCAGACCTCATTACCTTTTCTGTCTGGTTTGCCGTGTTCTAAATGCTGCCAGCATTTAGGCTTTTGTCATGCAAGAGGAAGACAACTGAGGTCATTGCCCAGGCATTACCTGTGGTAGGAGGATGATCCTTGAAAGGATCATGTCTTTCATTTTAGTACCTAAGAACGTCAGAAGTGCTGTTTCACTGCAGCTCAGCATGTTTGGAATCAAATGATCATTTATGACCTGGGTTTTTTTTGGCAGGGACTTAATGCACCATTCTTAAAATTCAATGTCCTGCAAATATAGTCTCCTTTAGGAAATAATGAATAGGAGATTTTGTAGAAAGACTTGAAATCAAGTGTTTATTCTTTTATGAGTGTGTTGTTGCTTTGCATCTAAGATTTTAAAACATTTTCTCTAGATGTTAGCTTTTCTTCTCATATCAGAAAGCAAATCATATTAAGGTGCACTGGGTACTCTGTTACCAATGTACTGTGTTTTGTAGTTGACCAGAGAGGAAATGCAGTTTATCGTGATGTACATTAACGAAATAAGTTAATCTTACTATTTAAATAATTTATTTTTTTTCCTCCCTCATTTCTTCAGGGTTCGCTTAAGTCCTGCAGCTCGCAACATTCTGGAGACACATGGGCTAGATCCAAGCAATGTTACACCTACTGGGCCTCGAGGAATCTTCACTAAAGAGTATGTAGATAATTTGGTAAACCTACAACTTTTGATACTAGAGCAACCTCCATTAGATTAAAGCTTGTTTATTAAAAAAGCCATGTCTTTGTTCCGTTTTTCTGCTATGGATGGAGTTTAGTTAAATTTGAAAAATCTGTTGAAAAGATAGGGAGAATGTTTAGGAAGTATTTGAAGAAGCCTTTAATTAGGAAAAAAACCTAAGTATATGTTTGTATTTTTTGAGTCCCATCTTAGCTATGTGGTACTGCTGTCACATTCCTGCAGCTCAGCCTAATGGTGGCTATTGCCTCCTAAGCACCACTATTAGCTACCACTGTGGATCTCAAGAATTTTGCTTCCCAAGATGCATACAGAGCCAAAATAAAATACCAGCAGCCTGTTTTCTTCAACTCCTTTTCTTCAGGGAGTCCATTACTTTTTGCTTTTTTTTCTACAATTCTGTTCTGAAACCTGTCAGGATTTCATTTTTTCCTATTTTTATTAGGCTGGGATGAGCAATGAAGTGTAACAATAAGAAATTTCAGATTTCTGTTTTTCTCATATTTTTCGTCTCTTTGATGTTTGTTAGGAAGAAACATTTAAAGAGTGTTTGTTCACAAAGCTGTGGTCTTTTATACCTTTTTGATTATTCCAATGTAATAATTGGCACTCAAGATTTTGAGTGAGAAAGTTGAGTTTAAAAAATGTGGTAGATGCAGTGCATTTAGCCTTGAAATGATGAATTTTCTTCACACGAGAATGTATGTTATTGGTAGTGAGGATTTTGGCAGAAATAAATATTTTTGTTCTCAGTAAAATTTTTCCTTTTGACACATACCATCATTCACTTACACAGACTTTGTTGGCTGCTGTTATTTTAGTTCCATTGCAAAGACAACCAGGACCAGGTCAGTGTAACTTGGAACTGGAGCCAGAAAAGTGGCAGACAGTTTTTCAAAGCTTTTTTTTTTTTCTTATGACCTTTGGCTGAGTTGAGATGTAATAAGGAATTGAATAGATGGAATGTGCTATGTAACAGCAAGTCATCAGAGACAGTTCTTTCTTAATTATGTAAGTGTAATGGTAATTTATG
Organism: Toxostoma redivivum; assembly: GCA_013397375.1. Taxonomy (NCBI): domain Eukaryota; kingdom Metazoa; phylum Chordata; class Aves; order Passeriformes; family Mimidae; genus Toxostoma; species Toxostoma redivivum. The sequence goes on along the minus strand of VXBI01003332.1, from coordinate 1,740,109 downwards.
GTGTGTAACGAGGCTATGGCAGGTGGAAACCCTCCAGGACTTTGAGCTAACGAATTAACATTTCCTAGTTGTCATGGAGATCTAGCAAAGATTTTTCTGTAGTTATGAGAATTATCTAGCAAAATAATTTCTTTTTAAAACTGTTTTTCTTCATACAAAAGATTTGATTATTAAATGTCAATTTAAGATGAGAAATGTCTGGGGTTTTTTAACCATTCTTTTGAAGTGGGGTTAATCTTTCAGATGCCTATAGACTCTGCTGTTATATTCAGTTTGAAATGAAATATGCAGATTTTTATGGAGAGCTGCTGCAGATATTCAGGGAAATATTTCCTTTGCTGCACTCACCAGATTACAAGAAAGAAAGATAGTGAGTTATGTAAGCAAGCAAGATTCTTTCACCCAACTTTCTATCTTTAAATTCAATTCACTGTAAAGCTTGGAACAGCAGTTGGAACTTCCAACTGGCATTCTCTGTCATGACTCTCTTCCTTAGTAGAGCAATACTTTCTTTATTTTATTTATCTGTATACTTTTATTTATTTATATTTCTCTTACATGTCTGTTCAAGGTTGAATTATTGTCTTTTCTGCCTTTTTTCTTGTTGTTGGTTTTGTGTGTGATTTGTTTTTTTGATGGAGGGGCAGGGGTTTTTTATTTGTTATTTCGAAGTAATATCCTCTTAGATAACTTAATATAATTTTCTTCAAAAATATCCTAGAAAATTGGTGTGCCAGTACAAAAAATTGATTGTTTCAGCTACTACTGCCCTTTCCCATGCTATTTCATAGTGGTCTAGGGATTTATAAATACAGCCATGAAAAGGCTGGTGACTGAGAACCGTGTTTTTCTGAGGCTATGTTGCTCCCAGCTGTTTATAAGTTAGTGTGTCTTGGGATTTCTGAGCTGCTCAGGCATTTGCAGCTTGCAAAGAAGGCACAGCACACACATGGAGTACTGTTTTTCTGGAGATTAAATTCATGTGCATGTATTGAGTATGAGCTGACCCTGGGATCTCTGCTGTGTGCAGTTTGTTAGCTGCCATGTGGGAGGTCTGAGTTCCTTCTATAATGATAGTGCAATAAGTCTGATACCTGGAAGTTTCTGATGTGCTCTGAATCTCTTCTAACCATTTGCCTTCTTCCAGGAAATCTAGGAATTGAGTAAATAGGTGTAAATATGTGAAAAGGGAATATGAAACACATGAAAGGGCTTGGGTACCATTTGGTAAGAGTAACTGCCACCACAGGAAGCTTGTGTCAATCCATGCATCTCTTGTTGCACTCTTGGATCCTTGGTGCTTCTTAGATGTCTGTGTAACCTAACTTGTCTATATTAAGAAAAGTGTATTTTGAACACAAAATACTCAGTTTGCTTTCACCATTCTTTGGATTTTGGCTAACATGAAGTGAAAAGACTACACTCTTCTGTAGTAGTGGTAAATTGAAGTGTAACACAGTTGTCAGAATCTGCATATTTCTCATAATAATAGTTTGGTAAGGCATATTTTTGTATAATAAAACTCCCATATCTTTTCTGCAAAGCAAGCTGCTTTCATGTTTTTACTTCTCTTCTTTCTCTGTTACTGACCCATGTTGATAGAAGTTAAGAGTTTTGGAAAAATGTGACCAACCCTTCCTTTTCCAGTTGTAATAAAATATTTATTTACCTGACTTGTACTTAAACCTGTTTAATTTTGTTTGCTTTGATGCCTCTTCTAACTCTCCTTATATTCAGGCTTGCAGTGTTGCAGCTATGACAGTCATAACATTGCTGTACCTGTTTTTCTTAACCAGTTAAATAATTTGAAATTGATGGGGGGAATCTCTGTTCATATGTATGTATAACAAATAGATGTGAACTTTGATTTTTATATATGTGTCTTTTGTGCAATACAAGTTATCAGAAAGTCTTGAGTGTTAATCTGAAAATAAGCTCAATTTTGGCAATACATTTTCCAGTTAACACACTAAAAACTACCAAAACCAGACGGTCTCTATGACTGCCAAGTGAAAACCCTTAACAAATTTTTGGTAGCTTCCAATATGTTAACCAAAAAGCTTGCATTATATCATGCAGTACTTTTTATGTCTCAAATTGTCATGGGAATGATTTTCATTCTATCAAATCTGTTTTTTTCCCCTGGTACAGTAGTTATGTCAAATACTAAACAATTTTAAAACAAATTTTGACTAGCATGTTAATTTGGGAAAACAAGTAACAGCTTTTAATAAGAAAAAGTTTTATCTTGAGCTCATTCACTTTTTTCTTTTCAATATCATTTGTTGAAGTATGTTTTGAAGGTAAGAATAAATTGAAGCAAATCAGCAATGGTAAAAGGCATTATGTAGAGCTTTTCAATTTTCAGTTCTTGTTTCTGGAGTGCTACTTTTTAGGAAGAACTAAGAATGCATAATGTCCTGAGATTTTGTTCTTTCTATAAAAATTTAGTAACAGACTCTTGGCTGTCACTCAAGAATAGTCTCTCAAGCAGTAATCTACTGAAATTAGATGGCTTTGTTTAGTATTTATGGCTTGTGTTTCAAAATCTTTGTAGGGTTGTAAGGAGTCTGATATTTAATTTATTTTAATTTCCTCTGCCAGTTTGTGGAGTTGAACTTTTGTGTACATACTGTGTCTTTGTGAAGAGATAGAGATTTATCTGGAGTATATGATACAGGCTTTTGTTAGCAGATCTGGAGAATAAAGAGAGGAGATCTGCAACTGACTTGCCTTGCAGTTGGCAGTGCTGGTGGAAATGTGGTTATGTCTGTTCAGCCTCACAGGTGCTGGTCTTTAGCTTGTTGTTTTATGAATGCAGTGCACCTGGAGCAGACACAGTGTTGTGGCTTAGAGATGGGAGTCTCTCCTGTCAGTCATACTGTGCCCACAACAGGAAAATCTTGTGATGGTAGCTATAAGTAAAGCTATAAATGTAGTGGTATAAGTAAAAAATCCTTGGAGAATGCTTTGTTTCTCCAGTGTGGTGTTAGGAACTGTGGCCTGTATAACATCTGTGCCTGACTCTGCAAATTTAAGTCAGAAAGGTGCAGAGAAATGAGTGATAAATGTATTACTTAGTTTTCACTTAGCACTAAGTAATTACATTAAATTCAGATTATTACAAATATAACAGATGAAACAGCTTTTACTTGAGACTTTATAGCCTGAATAAATGTACTCTTTGAAGAAGAATTGTTAGTGCAATTCAACAATTACTTTGCATGCTTACAGTTAGTGATGATGATTGTTACGCTTCTCTAACACAAATGTTTTCTGTTACTGTATATTCAGGCCCTTTATCCATGGAAATTAATGATGTTTTACTCTAAAGATACCGCAAAAGTAACACAAAATTAAAATTATTTAATAATAATTGCCTTCTTAATGTTTGGTTTGACAGCAGAAATTTAAATGTACAGAAGTGGCTAATTAAATAGAATAAGTGATGTAATAGTAATACTTTGGTAATTGTTAGGTAGTTTCTTTGTTGTCAATATTTCTCTGTGTTTAATCACCAGGGATGCTCTCAAACTTCTGCAAGAGAAGAAGGAAGGTAAACCCAGTGAATTGAAACCTGTGGTTTCTCCAGCTCCTGCTGCAGTGCCTTCTCCTTCACCAGCAACAGCCGTGCCTTCTTATCCAAGGCCAGCAATTCCACCAGTTTCCACACCAGGACAGCCTGCTGCACAGGTAACCCTTCTGCTAAGATTTCAGCATTGCTGCAGCTGAGTAGTGCAGTAGCTGCTTCAGTAGCTCTGAGGTTTCTAGGTCTGGAGAGAGGAAGGAAACTAAGGCCACCCAGATGTCAAGCTCAGTGATGTGCAGTTTTTAGTATGTTTTAGTGATTCTAAGACAATGCAATTAAAACTGTGAATCCTTGCAATGATTGTCTGCATACTATTTTGTGTAGCTTGCAAATTGAAGTGATGAAAAAACTTATATTGCAGGCCTTGGAGAAACTAGAATTATGATTTATTTTTACTGTACTTGATTTGTTTGCTTTCCTGCCAGATCTAAGTGTCCATTAATGAGTTGTCAAGAATTGAGGAAGGAAAAGTCTTCTTGGTTGCCTTGGAGAGTAATTGTGCAAACTCTAGAACCTAAATAAGTTTCTGTGTTAAATTGAAATGTTAGAAATACCAGTAAAAATAATTTTAAAGAATAAATGCCCTTGCTGAAATATACATTAGTAGAAATTGAGAAGCTTTTGTGAAAAATACTTTCTGGCTCTAGAACTAAATTTGATGTATTTTTTTAGGCTGAAGTTTACAATGTAGCTACAATTGATAATATTCAGAAAATGCTACCTTTTTTTTGCACTGTACAAAGAGCCAAACAAAGAACTCAAAAGCTCAGACTTAGATCCATTACAGAATAAAACATTTCTCTGGTTGCCCCAAAACATAGGTATTGCAATTTGTGTGTTGAGAACTATTGAATATGTACTAAGGATTCTATGAATCCTTATATGTTCAAGGGATATGTGCTAAAGATTAAATATACAAAATAATGTTTTACAAAATCATTTATCTTCTTGCTTTCTGTAGTCACTGATGTTCTAAGAGATTTCTTGCAAGTTGTCCTGCTTCTAGGAGGAAGTTGGCCATTGAAACATTATTGGATATATCTGAAGGAGAGAGAAGAATAGCAGAAAAGATGCAGTAAAGCCTGTCTTAAGGAACTACACAGGGAATTGAAAAAGCAGTAGTTTACCAGGGAAATGTTCTTTTATAATTTCAATGGAGCAAAGCATAATCTGAGCAATATGCCAAGCCTAGAAGATAGAATAGTGCTTATATACGCTGGCTGAAAATAAATGCCTTAATATTTGGATTTTTTTTTTAAAACAAGGTTAATTCTGTACTGTAAAGTGAAATTATTCTGTAAAAACTATTGTGTTGATCCCAGTTAATAGGAATAGACTAGAACACTCAGTGGTCTTTGTCATATTAATTGAATGTTGGATTGCATAGTTGGAATGTATACTTTTGGGTATGTAGGGGATAGTTGATGTGGATTGGAGTCACTGATGATAATGCATAAATGCTGGAGTACTTTCAGCAAAGGGGAAGTGTGTTTGCTGACCTGACATTTAATACACAGCATGTGATTTCTTTCAGGGCACATTCACAGAAATCCCAGCTAGCAACATCCGGAGAGTTATTGCTAAGAGATTGACAGAGTCCAAAACCACCATACCTCATGCATATGCTGCTGCTGACTGTGTCATTGATGCTGTTTTGAAATTAAGAAAAGAATTGGCCAAAGGTTAGTAGTCTGATTTACTTTAACATGTGGTAATACTAGTGTGGTTATGCTAATGTATAATTCATCCTGTTTACATAAACTTCCCTAGAAGGTGTAGATTTTGTATAGGTAGACCACTATGCATTCACATAATTTTTTTTCAGTATTCTGTATGTTGGACTCAAGCTGTAGCTCCTGGAAATTATTGAATAGGACACCTTGCTGGGATACAGGAAGACAGAGGTGTTACTTTGGCAACTCACACATCACTCTGAAGTCTTTATTTTCCACAGTGATCAGGCTGCATAAGCACGTAGTGATGCTCTGTTTGGTGATGGAGACATGCACCTCCTAGACTGTTGCTAAGTCTGTAACTTGGGTAAAAAAATCTGAAGGTGTGTTATTTTACAGAGTGAAAAAACAACAGGGTGGTTTTTCTCCTACTATGCTTTTTTTTTTTAAAGACCACAGATTAAGTCTAAAGACTGAAGACATTCACAGGAGAATATAGCTATCTGCACAAGAGAAAAGTATATAAACAATTTCATGTGGATTCTTTTTAGTGTTTTTCCATTAGTTCTTTTTCCTGGTACTATTTGTGTCATTTATTCTCAATAGTTCAGCTTTGAGATGTTTCTCCTCAGTACCTCATTATCACAAGAATGAAAAATGAAAATTTTTAGGCTTCATGAGTGCTGTCATGGCTTGAAAGCTTATAGGTTCAAATGGTAGCTTTCCTAAGCCATGTCAGCTCTGCATTCAGAGTAACACAGCATTATAGTTTTAATTTACATTTTTATTGCTGTACTGATTGAGAAACTGAGGCCAAGTGTTCTGTACTAATGACTAGCCCATGCTTGTTTATCTGTTTGTGTGGTCTAAAATTAAATTTGATCAGTATATTCAGATTTCCTAGGTGATACAGGAGCTGCTTCTCCTTCCACTGGAGTTTTGAGTGACTAATTTTTAATGCAACAGTATCTGGGTCATTTTTCTACCTGTTATTTTTCCTAAAGTGAATGTCAAAGACACATTCTGATGCTGATATTTTCTTTTAAACTGCAGCAGTTCATAAGGAATGAACCAAAAAAGGATCTTAGGGATACTCAAAATTTTTCACACCTCTCCTCTTGTTGTTGATTCTTAATGAATATTTCCTTTAAATGCAGAGGTGGAAAAGCCACATGTCTTTGCATGAAATTGAATTGCAAAGCTTGTCCTGGTAGATTTTTGTTTCCTCTGATGGAAATTACAGTATTTTCTACTACTATAAATTTCAGTGATGCAGGGCAAAATATTATCAGACGTGAATCATTTAACTGTATTCCTGCTCTACTGTTGGACAGTGACATTTTTGCCAAGGGTTAGGAATGTAGTAGGCAAACAGTGTATATTTGATGACCAAGGTACAGGTTTGTCTGATGTGAAATTCTGTCAGTGCAGCACAGTAATTGCAAGTTCCATTATGTTCTGTTGGATGCTGTCTCTCTTCTTATACATAGATTACTAATCATGGCAAATGTTGCAGGCCAGTTATGTGGTAAGTGGATACTTGGTTCACTCTTTTAAATTTGTGATGACTTAAGAATGTTTCACTTGATATAATTATCTATAAATTATTTTCCCTTGCAAAAATATTTCTAAAGGTATGTGTGTTACATGCCATAAACCAGATTTGAAAATTAGCAGTTTTGCTGCTTGATCAGTTTTGTTGACAGTAGTGATGGTGGTGGAAGGGTAATGTAGTTTTTTTTAATTGTGAGAATGGTGAGTTTAATATTGTGTAAATGTCATGCATTTCAGAGTAATCTTATGGCCTAATCTGATTTGTATCTATTATCCCTGCTTCTGCTGCCACTCCTGATTTTAGTTACCAGTTTCAGTCTCCTGAAACTCTCCTGAGTGTCTCTGCATGAGATTTTTCTTGATGGATATGCTTTTTGTCCAAAGGGGGAAGAAGTTTTCTTGCTTTTATTATTGGAGTTTGAAGATAAGTGACTTTCTGTTAATGCTTCAAAGAAATAAATCTGCTGAATCACTGGAATCTTGTTATCACACAAATGCTGATAAAGCAAATCTTGTGAACAATGACTGTTACCCTTTATTTAAATTCTTCTGTTTCCTTTTGCAGATGACATTAAAGTATCTGTAAATGATTTTATTATTAAGGCAACAGCAGTTACTCTGAAGGTAAGAAAATAATTGAATTTAAAATACATATTTTAATAGTAAACTGCCAAGGAGACAAGAGAAGTATTTTCTGAGTCTATGTGGAGATACAGATGGGATCACAGTAAAGCTGGTAATTCTGTGTTGCTTATTGTCAGGATTTTTAGTTTTCCAGGTAAATTCTCTTCACTGTCTATGTTGTGAACTTTAAAAATGAGAACTTCTTAGTGAAGATCTGCTTCCTGCAGTTAACATCTACAAATTATAGTAGTTGCTTTGTCAGCAGATTAAAGCCATTGTCAAGATGATTCATCTAATCTTAGTTACATCTTATTTCTTTTACAAACATTTGTCCAAGTTATACACCAACCTTATTACTTCAGGTATATTCTGATGGCACATTCAGTGATACCTACTTTGAAATAAAAATTCTTCTGGCAACCACTCTTTGCTCATTGCTAGGAATTCTCATTGCTTGGATTACCTCAAAATGATACAAAAATGTTGGAAAGGATGTGAGATCTATTTTTCCCATTTGTGAGGATAATTTGAACTATTTAAAAGTTGAGAGAGAAAGTTATGTTTAAGCTGGGGGACTATTCCTATGGATGTATGGAATTAAGAGAGCACTGGCCTGGAAAAGACTTAACAGATTTCTAGCCAAACTTGTACTAAATATTAATGCATAATTTCTTATTTTTTAATGTATTACTTTTTTATTCTTTTGTCTCTTTTCTTCTTTTTCTTTTTTGTTGCACTATACAATCTGGTATTGAAGAATAAGAGTACCACCATACTTCCTAGGAGTGCACTTACTTTAGATAGACAGTAGAGTCACTTTTGATAGTGTATTCCTCCCATACTTTTTTTCTGGAATACTGTGTTCATTTTATAAAACTAAAAAAACTAAATTAAAATATCAGTAAATATCTCAATTTTAACTTAGTCCACCCACAAAAAAAATATCTGTTGCATTTTAGAACATCTGAATAACAGTGAATGTATCTGCAGCATATTTTATTTGTTGAGAATCATGCTTGAGACACCACTGAAAAACAACGTGCAGGTGCAGTAGGATGTCTTTTTCCATGCTTTAAAATTCAGCATCCTGTGATTTATTTTGTGGGAGAAGTTGCATTGCTTTGAAGCTTTACATGCTGGCCATCATAAGGTGGTATCAGTGAAGAAATTTGTAGTAATTTGGGGTTTTTTCCCTAGCAACACCAGACAAACTTCTGTCTGTCCTGCCATTTTTAGTTGCTGGTGCATACATTCCATGCTTTTTGGCAAAGTAAATGTAAATAAAATCAGTGCAAGCTAATTCACTTGGTAGATACCTCTGTGTAGCTATGTGTCTTGAAGGAATTTCCTTTTTCTTAACAACTGATTGCACTGTTATTCTTCTAACAGCTGTTTTGTTTGTTTTTTTTTTTTATTGTCTGTCTGTTGTAGCAAATGCCAGATGTGAATGTAACATGGGATGGGGAAGCCTGCAGGCGGCTGCAGTCCATTGACATCTCCATTGCCGTGGCAACGGACCGGGGGCTCATTACACCAATCATAAGGGATGCTGCTGCCAAGGGAATAAAGGAAATCGCTGCCTCTGCAAAGGTGGGTCTGAAATGTGCAGCAAACTGAGGAATAGAGCAGCTGCATGGTTTTCTGTAGCAGAAAATGTAGCCTGACCCAGATACACATCAGTAATAACAAAGGCAGTAGATCTAAAGCAGTTTCAGCATTACTTACACTTGAAAATTCTTACTAATTTTGCAACTCTCTTCGTTTTTAATCAACAATGTTATTTAGTCAAATGGTGGCTAGACTGCTTTTGCAATTTAATATAATTGTATTTCTTTAATCCTCAAGAGAAACCTACTTAATGCTAGTTCCATTAGTGTTTCTAGTCTTGGGGTTTGAGATTTTGGTTTTTTTGTGTTTTTTCCCTTTCCCTGAAAATTTTTTGTGTCTGGTTTTTTTACTGTCTTTGCAGTTATATTATGGAACATATTTCTGTCTGCATTTTTTTCAATATGCAATTCGATTAAGGATGTAACATTAAACTCCTCAGACTAATGAGCAGTATTTTGCATAGACCAGGTGCCAGTCAGAGTGATATGTGGCAGTTGTTGCCAGATAAAGGAGTGGTTTTTGGCAGGCAAAAGTAGAATGAATGATGAAATGTCCCAACACAAGCCTTTTTTTTCTTTTTTTTTTGTCATTAATGAGTGCTAATCAAAGGCCTGCAGTATCTGAGGAATGCAATGGAAGCAGATCCTAGGGCATGAAACTGTCCCTAAACTAGACACCACTGCACTTTGTAAATTCTTGCCTTTTGTGTAAAACTACAGAAACCATAACAGTCTGTGTTGACAGAGAGGAATGGCCAAAAAGTTATGGCAGAAAAAGATGGGTCATACTACAAAATATTAACAAATGGGTGTTTTTAAGATATTTTTCTAGTTCATATTGCTTACCTTACATTGAATATGTTGTGAAAATAATTCCTTACACTAGTAGCCAGTTTAGGAGGAAGGTCAGCTGAGATTGTGTAGGGTTAGTGATGGAATGACAAGAGGAAAAGCATTGTTCAATGTTATGTTTTCATTATTATCCACAATACCTGTAATAGTATGTGGTATGGCAGACCTCTCTTACCACAAATCAATGTCCTGCAGTTCCCATGGTGGAAATGCTGCTTGTGTGACATTCAATGGGGCCATGATAGTGAGCATTCCACTTGCCTTTCAAGTGAATGTGTGTGACATAGGTGTCCATACCAGCACCATTTTGCTTTTCAACTTCTTCACTGAATTACTGAAATAAATGCATACCTGACATGCACAAGGGGGAGGCACGCACTGGAACTGCAGCTGCTTCTCTGGCAGTCTCCCTGTAGTTTGGCAGGCACTTTTTGTGTAATTGCTTATATATCTCCTTCTGCTGCATGTTAATTTTGACTTCTTTCCAGGTCATGTGCATCCTGGCACTGTATTTTCATCATTCAAGTAATGCAATTGCACAAATACATCACGCTCATATTGATCCTGTTGTGTGAATGCTGTTTCCATGGCTATTGTCTTCACTAATTATTCAGAGATGAGAAAAAGCCTAAAATCAAGCTCAGTGTATCCTTGTAACTTTGACATGCTTACTATGAATTCTAAAGTTTTGTGCAACTCTGCAATCTTGGAACATAGTATGAACTCCTTGGGCTGTATTTGAACATTTCTTCTGTTGAATTTTAAAGAAGAGTCTCACAAATGAAATTGAGATCACAGAAGGAGTGGCCTTAAAGGCACCCTACTAAACGTAATTGAATGTTTAGCTGGGAGAAATAAATTCATTCAATCAGGTAGAAAGTTCTGAAATGGTACATGTCAGTTTCTTTAAACAAATATGTTAGGAGTACTGTGAATTTCTCATCAATATTTTGCTAGATAATCTGAAACCACCAGGGAGAATGGCAGTTCCATTGTAAAAACTGGAACAATATTTGTAAGGTGAGAGAACAGCTTATATTGAACAGCCAATATTGGTGGGAAAATGAAGTTTTGTGTCCTAGTCCCGTTGCCAAATCACTGCAGGTACAACAACAGTATTGCTCAGGTGCTTCCCTAAATCCAAAAGCAGGGACTTTTGCTGACTTAATGTCTGCATGGTACTTAAAATGCCTTACTGAAATAGAAAGAATTAGTCTATTACAACACACTAATTTTTTTCTTTTCTCTCCCTGTCTTCTTCTTTCATTTTCTTTAGGCTCTAGCAAAGAAAGCCAGAGATGGAAAACTGTTACCAGAAGAGTACCAGGGAGGTTCTTTTAGGTAAAACTCTAGCAGCATTTAATACATGCAGCATGGGTTCAGAACTGTTTTATCCTTAGCTATTCCACTGTCTTTTAATGCTTTGCTTTTAAAATCTTGCTCTGTTCAGGATGAAACTCCATGTGATAATTCTGAGGGCCAAACCTAGACTGAGTGTCTTGTATCAGGGGGAAACAATTACCTTGGTACAAGTTCATTTCATGTGTACTTGGCACTGGTTAGGCCACACACTGAGTCCTGTGTTCAGTTTTGGTTCCATCTCTACAAGAAAGACACTGAGGTGTTGGAGTGTGTCTAGAGAAGGGCAATGGAGCTGGGGAAGGGTCTGGAGCACAGGTTTTGTGAGGAACAGCTGAGGGAACTGGGATTGTTTAGTCAACAGAGAAGGAGGCTCAAGGGGGACCATATCACTCTTTACTCTTCCTGCCTGAAAGGACTGTAGTTGTAGTGAGGTGTGGGTTGGTCTCATCTCCCAGGTAATAAGTAACGGGAGGAGAGGAAATAGCCTCAAATTGCATCAGGGGAAGTTTTCATTGGATATTAGGAAAAAATTCTTCATGAAATTGTCAAGCATTGCAACAGGTTGTCCAGGGAAGTGGTTGAGTCACCATCCATGGAAGTGTTCCAAAAGCAGGTGGATGTGACACTTAAGGACGTGGTGTAGTGGTGAACGTGGCAGTGGTGCCATTTGATGGTTGGACTGTACTGTTTAATAGTTTTTCCACTCTTTGCCACCAGAAAGGAGGAGATGGTGGGCCAGCTTTCTCCACAGACAACTTGTCACAGAAGAGTCCAAGCCCTTTCCCAATATATCACTTCATAGGGGGTGACACAGAAAATGTTTTCATATGCCTGAGTGATACCTAGATGCCCAAATTTTATGGTTTAGTGGATACCAGCAGCCATTGTAACTTGCAGTTGTGAGGTTCAGTCTAAAAGACATTTGGCTTGGAATAGGGACAGGCAAAATATGACATTGCTTTGCTGGCTTACTTTCTGGCTTCAGTGCATGCAGTGCAAGAACATATTGCTGTAAAGAAATGAGACTTTTGAATAGGTGCATTATTTTTAATTGCAAAAATTCCAAACCCTTGAGAATCTGAATGTGGTCAACTGAAAACAGTTGAGATCTATTTTTGCCTTAATGGGTTTTGCCTTGGAGGGGATTTAAATCATAGTAGTTGTTGAATATAGATTATTTCTTGTAGGGAATATGTAATTTCTGATATTACTGAAACTCTTTTCTGTTTTATTCAGTATCTCCAATCTGGGCATGTTTGGCATCAGTGGTTTCACAGCAGTCATAAACCCTCCTCAGGCCTGCATCCTCGCTGTGGGCCGAGCAAGACCAGAGCTCAGGATTGTGGAAGATGAAGAAGGGAATGAGAAACTTGAACAGCATCAACTCATGACAATGACTCTTTCGAGTGATGGTCGAGTGGTGGATGATGAACTGGCTTCAAAGTTTCTGGAGACCCTGAAAGCCAATATAGAGAATCCAATGCGACTGGCCTTAAATTAAACTCAGTGAAGATTGCTTCCTGTTTTGACAACATAGATAACTATTATATACTTAGGGTTGTTTTTCTGTATAGAGGAGTAAATAGCTGAAGATGGACAGTTAAAACTATTTAATTTATGAATTAATGTGAAACACTCATGATTTTAGTCTTCTGTAACAGCCAGGTTTCCTACTGTAACTAAAAGACTTTAAAGTTAACATACCACATTTCTTTAAACACATAGTATCAATGGTACATGTTTGCATAGGAAAGTCAGTCTCATCTGTAAAAAAATTCAATAAAACTTTATGAATTATAAAAGGGAATAATAGAATAATTTGGGTTGGAAGGGACCTTTAAAGGTCATCTAGTCAAGCTTCTCCTGCAATGAGCAGGGATGTCTTCTGAGCCCCACCTACCCTGACCTTGAATGTTTCCAGAGATGAGGGATCTTCTGCCTCTCTGGGCATCCTGTTCTGTCTTTTACAACCCTCACTGTAAAAATCTTCCTTATATTTAGTTTGAATCTGCCCACTTTCAATTTTAAGCTATCTTTCCTTCTCCTATTGCAACAGGCCCTGCTAAAAAGTTTGTTCCAATCTTTCTTAAAAGCCTCCTTTAAGTTTAGAAAAAAACAGAACTTAATTGTGCAAGCAGTGTTCTCACAGAGGTCCCAGTATGAAAGGTCAAATTTTGCACACTGAATAATTGCTGATTAATTTTCTTCTTTGCATGGATGGAATGTAGGTGTAAGTAGAAAGTGTATCATCATTGGTATATATTGAAATGTAACTTGGAGGCTCAAGTGCAGTGGTCTGAACTTAAAATTAACAGAATTAGATTGGTATCTTTCTTACATATAAATATGGAACCACATATTGCATGTAAATGTATGAAATTACTGTGTTTACAGGACCTCATGAGAATATAAATTGTCAATAGAATTATGGGAGTTTGTCTTATTATGGTTTGTGCAACTGCTTTTTCCTAATGCTTTGTAGGAATTAATTACAGCAGCAGCTCAACAAGTAAGTAGCTACTTGCAAGACAAACTTTACTTAACACTGAGGTGAGAGTTTTTGCTAAATGAGTTTGCTTTTTTAGCTTCTTCTAATATAAATTACACAAACTATTAATTCGACTGTCAGCAGAGATTTTGGATTACCAGATACAGTTTACTGTGCAGGAATGGACATAACCATTCTGTATTTCCAAGAGTTTCTTATTGATAAACCATATTAAAAATTGGTTCTTGAGGCTTAATTTGCAATTTGAAATGGTTGATTTCCAGCTTTTCCAAAGCTGTTTGTCAACCTCATATTACTGTGGAAAAAAAAGACCAATTTCTATATTGTCCTTAATGTATAAGAAGCTGTCATTATTTGGTGCATCTTCTCTGCCCAGGATATTTTTCAGGCCAATTATAAATCTGATTTGCTGCTTTTCGCTTTTGCTCGTGTTGCTGCAGTGGTGCTGTGTGTTCCCCGGCATCCCTGGGTGGTGCTCCCGCAGGTGAGGGCTGCCTGGCTGCTGTCCCTGTGCCTGGCTGCAGTTCTGCGATCCCTTCCTGCGCCCTCGGAGCCACTGGAAGGCGCTGTTGTATGTAAGGATGGACTGGGATGCGTGTCCCGTCTCACCCGTGCTCACATCCATTGTGCTGTACCAGCAGGCAAGGCAGCTTCTCCAACAAACCTTTGGAGCTTCAGAACTGGGCAAGGCTAATCCAAGCTTGAATTGCAGTTTCTTTACTCCTGCCTGCTTTGCCAGCTTTGTTATTTGAAGCAGATATATTTTGTCAGTCATCAGCCTGTGAAAGGAAATGTGTGGAATTCAGACATGTGATAGCAGTCAGATCACCTTAATTCAGAGGAAATGTACCCTTTGGCAACATCTACCACTTCAGCAGAAGTGAGACAACAAATACCTGCCCATACAGATTAAATATTCAGTATCTTCTTGATGATTTGGGATAGGAACAATGGGTAAATTGCCAGAAAGGGAATAATTGGTAATGAGTATGCTTGCTTTTGAAGCAAATTTTCCTCAAAGTAAAATTTTCACAGATTAAAAATTTAGCTTTCTGTGTTTTATTCTTTCAAATGTCTTCTGACAGCCTGTTCTTTACATACCAAAGCAAGAAATTCAATGAAGACACCTACTTTATTGAGTAATTTTTTAAAAACATAAAAATGGAGTATACTAATACTATGTGCTGGAAATGTGTCCTTTAGGATACTTACTATCTTTGTATCAATTCCCTTTGCAGGAGGCATGAATCGAAACAAAAAAAAAAGGTAGCTATTTTGGACTTTGTGATTGTTGGCAAATCTTGAATTGTGTGTCACGCTTTAATCCCTAATTGCAATGTCAGAATATTGGTCTTCTGGGGATTTTTATCTTCCTGCAATCTACTCCTTATGAAATAAAATTTCTGTAATTTATCTTCCTGCTTGATGCTGTATCCTGCATGTCAGGATACAGTTGGCCCTTTTGGCTGCCAGGGCATGCTGCTTACTCATATGCAGTAATACTCTATTCTGTTTTCTCTTACATGAAGGTAGAGAAAGCAGATTTCTCTAAGCCAGTATAGCGGTTACATCCATAATAGATTAAACAGGAGATAAACCTGATAAACTGAAAGTGTCTTTCAGCATGTTATTTAGTTTAGTATAAGTTTTCAACTTTAAACTTGGATTTCTTTCTCTGTAGTCATGCTTGAGTGAAGCAGGATGTTCATGGTAGCCTGCTAGAGATGTGTAGAAACATGTCCAAGAAACACTGAACCTTAGGATTTGGGTGAAATCACGTGTTGATTAAACTGGGGTGAAAATCACTGGAAGCTTGACAGACTATTTTGCATGTTTACTTTACAAAATCTGCATCTTTCATCTTTATCAGTGAGAAACCATCACTGTTTGCTTGAACTCAGTTTGAGTTCCTTTACTTTTACGTCAATTTTGTTTCAACTAGTAGGTGTCATGGTACATAATGGTTCAGATACAATAACTATACTGTTCTTCCCTTTCTCCATAATAATGGCCCTACCTGTCAAGTTAAATATTTGTGCCATTATGAGAAAATAACCAGCTGGAAAATGACGGACATTTCTGTTTGCTCAGTACCTGTACTAAGGAAAATGATTCATGCTGTGTTAATGCCTGCCACTGTTTGTCTCCTTAAGAGAACAAGAGAAGACCCCCTTTTATACTTTGAAAGTTTTTCTCGTGGCTTACACCTAGATAGGAAGAAAGGGCAGCTGTGAACATTTTTATTTCTGCTCACTGTTGTATGAAGAATGAAGTGAATTGTAAGAACAGCAGATCTCTCCTGCAGTTTCAGGATTTTTGTATTGTCTGTGTGATGTGCATTACTTCACTTCACTTTGCAGAGATCTAAGCAATTGAAGGATACCCTCCATTGACCTAGCCATCAATTAATTCCTATTTCAGTTGCCTGTTATAAGAAATAATTATGTTTTATTTTGTAGCTTTGGTACACTTTGGATTTCTCTGCCAAATAAATTATAAGCTTACATATCCGAGGAGGCAGTTTGCTCATGCCGATGCTTATACTTGCTGTGTCATGTCCTAGTCTGCATTAGCAGCATGCACTGACTTTCTGGAGATTTCAGCAGACAGCAACATGCTGTTTCCTCCTCCTTGTCTGAAGAATCAGAGCTACCACAGATCCCTGGGTTAATCAGGAAAAGAACTTTTCCTGCACTCTTCTGAAGTTTGAAACTTTTGGCTTACAGTGAGAATTTTGACTCGATATTCTGAGTGCAATATGTTACTTGCTCGTTCTAGGATATGAGGAAGGAGTTCTACAGCACCTATTCTACTATTCCTTTAAAGTACTTTCATTTGAATCTGTGCATTGTTTGTAACATTCAAATTCCACCCTCCCTCCCCCAAGAGTATTTAGAGAGAGAATTAATTTGCAGTTATTATGGAGTCAATTCAGAAGTTAATTGCTTGCGCCCAGGGAAATTCATCAGATATTTTAGCACCTTGCATTTCCCTGTTGACAGATACAGAGGACTTGCAGCTTTTTCAGGTAAGTTTGGAGTCTTTCCTCTGTCCATTCATATTTTGAACCTACTGTAACTATCACAGTCCTCAGAGCAGGTGTCTTAATCAAGCTCATAAGAGGGACTAACAATTCTGAGTGACTCCCAGGATGGAGCAGAAGAAACACTTGTGGAAATGTGAAGTTACCTGAAACCATGCTCTAAGGTACCTCCTTGGCTGCTATCCATATGTATTTGTATGCTCTCTGACAGCTGTGGACAGAAGCCACAAACAGAGGGTTGAGGCCCTCTTACTGAATTAAATAATACTCATAGGAGTGATTATTGAAATTCACTTGTTAGGGCTGCTTCAAATATTATTCACGTGGCTTAAATTTTAAGTGTAGTCTGAGCTGACAGAAATACTTTAGCCAATGACTGCATTGAAGCAGTTGCAGGAAAGCATCTTTAATTTTGAAAACAATCCCTATTGTGGAGGGTAGAAGAGATGAAAGAAAGACAAAAGAAAGGAGTCTCTTTCACCTGTAGCATTCTTTGTGTAGCATTATCTATTTTATTCAATATCAAGGAGTTCCTGGATTTCTTTAAGCCATAAAGTATAAGCAGATGATCTGACTGTGTAATTGTCATAGGCAAACTCTGAAGGAAATAATACTTCAAAACTTTAATATTTTGTAATGCATTTAGAAAGGGAATTTTACTTCTTGGAACTCTTTTTTTAAAGGAAATGCATAATTCCCTGTGTGTGGGCCCATGTACAATCTCTGTGTATGCAGAGAAGGGCTGGTAAAGACTGTCTGCTTCTTTTTCAGCCATGTTTGTTAAAGCCTTTCAGATTTTGGCTACAGGATGAACAGGGGCAGGCTTCTGAATTCCCCTGCTAAGACTTCAGCATTTGTGCTTTAATGTCCCTGTTTCAATGTGTGTGTGTACAGGTACAACACTGGGGGAGGCCTGAGAGAAACCTGCCCTGATTACATTTGGAGGGAGTAAATTGCAACATTGCATCTGTTGCTTAAACAGGAGTGATGAGACAGGTGCAATGAGAGCTGGGAGCAAATACTCTTGGCTAAGAGAGATGCCCTGAAGAATCTGTGAAGCAATCTTTGGGTGAGAAAGCAGTCTTCTCTTGTACCTACCTCATCACAGCATTTTGGGGCTGTGGAGGGAGGAAGAGTCTTGTGTGAGAATAATTTGTCCAATGCACTTGTGGAGGTTTTAAGCTTTTTTTTTGTTGTTAAATAATAAAAAGACAGCTAACCAAGTAAAACCTGCAATTGTTGCAGAGTAGTTAACTTACAGATAAATGTAACAGTCTAAACAGTATATGGTATTGGGACTGATTTAGGCATAGGCTAAGCCATTATTTTTCTCAGTGCTTTTTTAAGCATGAGTCCAGTTTAATTTTTAAGCTGTCTAATGTGGTAATTGTCCTCCTGTGGATGTGCAATGTATGCAGCGTGTGTCTGTGTATACCATTTAAATCAAACTGGCCATGGATGCTAATTGACAATTTACTCTTAATTTCAGAATTGTGGCATCAATGCCACAGGAAATGCCATCTCTAAAATACCAACAAGCAAAACAAACAAAAAACCAACCAACCAGCCAAAACTCCCATCCTGAATAGCTATAATGCTCCACTGGGACAAGTTTGCCTAACCAGTGGCAGAAAGTGACATTAGGACATGAAACAGTAACTCTGTGGAGAACTCAGTGACTAAACAACTCTGTATTCTTGCATACCTAAAGACAGGGAGAGTGTGGAGTGTTTTTTGGGTTTTTTCAGTTTTTAGATCAATTAAATACAGAAAAATGTGGATTTGTTATAAGTGACATTTTTTTCCCTGTAGCAACCACAAGTTCTAATTAAAAGTTCTCGAATTTGTTCTTTTGACTTTGGAAGTTTTAGGGGTTTCTTCTGAAGTTCTTGTGGTATTAAAAATAATTGTTTTCATGTGGTTTGCCATGATTTTTATGGTAATTTAGAATGCTTGGCTGGAGTTTCATAAGTGAGGAACAGATTAAACAACCATAGATTGCAATTTTCTTTGCTTGAAGTTGCAACTGCTAGGTAAGTTTTCTGGAGTAGATGCCCCTGTGACCAACAGTAGGAAATGTAAAGATGACCTGAAATGTAAAGAGCCTTTTTGTAGGCTCTCAACAATGTGAGAACAGTATCTAATTTTCTTCTTGTTCAGTTTCCTTTTTTTTTCTCCAGTTAAAATTAATTTCAATGTACTGAAAGAATTAATGACCTAATGTACCAAAACATTTATAAACACAATTATGTTTTTACAAAATTCTGAATTATATATATGCATGAAAATGTTTTCATTAGAGTTCTGAAGGACATTCCAAAGAGGTTAAATTGCGCAAAATTTGTTTCAGATGTAGATTTATGTAAATAATAAAGTGTATGCATAAAGATTATTTTAGTACTGACCACCACTTTTAAAGTAAGAGGTCATTTATGTGTCATATGTTTAAATAATTTGAGGAATTTCTTATCTGGCAATGCATAATCAGTTTTTACGACAATCCCAGGAAACCTTGACTCACCTCACTGTGAATTCTGAAGAATTTGCGTTATCTCTGAAATCCTTACACAAACACACCTTTTTACAATGGAAGCATGTCTGAACTTGAAAGATATCTTCAACTTCTTTTGAAGCCTGTGAGGAGTCAGCTTTCTCATAAAGAGTTAAAATTTTTTATGAGTTTCTGTCTATCCTTTTAGTGACTGTTTTCTTGCTAACGTGCAAAGAGAATGTAGATTTGAGATAAAAATAGTTCTGGGACTGTCCACAGAGGTGCCAAGAGACTGAAAAGATTAGGATAGCAACTCCAACTACATCTTAAAAAGCTGCCTTTGGCTTCCAGTTATAATGTGAAATATCCACGAGGAAGCCCTTTGTGTTCATGTGTCTCAGGTTTCCTGGGGCTCCCTCACCTTTTTCAAGTAATCAAACTGAGAAGACACATAAAACAACTGAGCACACAGCAGAAAGCTGAAGCACCTCTCAAACGTTTACTAGCAGTCCTGGCTAAACAGGGAGAGGTCCCAGCTGGCTGGAATTCAGCACAAGTGGCACCCATCTACAAAAAAGGGTTGGAAGCAGGATCCAGGGAAGTACAGGTGTGTCAGGCTGACCCCAGTGCCAGGAAAGGTCACGGTGCAGATTGTCCTGAGTGTGATCACACAGCACATGCAGGGCAACCAGGGCATCAGGCCCAGCCAGCATGGGTTTGGGAAGGGGAGATCCTGCTTGACCAACCTGAATTTCTATTGCAAATTGACCCATTTAGCTGAGAGAAGGAAAGTCTGTGAATGTCATCTATGTGTGCTTTAGTAAAGCCTTTGGCAGTGTCCCCACAGCATCCTCCTGGAGAAGCTGGCTGCTCATGGCTGGGACAGGTGTTTACTGGGTAGAAAACTGGCTGGATGGCTGAGCCTGGACATGGTGGTGGCTGGAGTTGCATCTGTGCTGTCGAGCATTGCAGCAGGCTGCCCAGGGAAAGGATTGAGTCACCATCCCTGGAGGCAGTAAAAGTCATGTAGATGTGGCACTGCTGCACTTGGCAGTGGTAGGTTTACATTTGGACTTCATAATCTTGAGGCTCTTTCCCAACTAAATGATTCTGTGATCTAGTCCAGCTACTTGGGGATATTTTAAAGATCCCAGAAATCAGAGTGAGAGATATTTTACCAGAGAAACTAGATTTATGTTTTCCTTGTGCTGATTTCAACAGTGCCCCTGTACGTACCTTAAATAATAACAATTTCTCCACCACTACCACCATTATTATTTAATAACCAAATTATTATTAAATAATAACAATTTTTCCACCACTTCACCAATGTGAAGTCTGGATGTTCCTAGTGTTTAGTTCATTCTGCTTGTGACTGGGATGATGTAGAGGCACTTGGTTCATGTTTGTTAGATGTCGGTCTTGAAATCTCAGGCAGTTTGAGAATCTTATGGCAAAAACTCCACGCCCTGCTGCCTTCTTCTCTGTAAGTCCAGGCTGCTGTCCCTTTTCAGACATTAGGTCCACTTCCCTCTGGCTCTGGATAATCCCTGCTCCTGCTTTTTCTCCCTGAAGCTATCTCCTGTGCTTACCAGCACTGTGGCAGAAACTAGTTGATATTTATCTTCACAGTTCTGCAGAAGGAGTAAAACAGTGGCTTTAAGTAAGAATTGGTGACTATTTTCTATGTATCTGTGTATGCTGTATTCATTTGCCTAGCCAGAAAACTCTTTGAACGCTTTGTTTTGAGCTAAGTACTGAAAGCCTGTGAAGCAGGGAGAAATATTAAGATGACTTTGTTTCCTCCTTTGTAAACTGTTCATGTAATCCAGCAGGATTTGCCACTCCTTCAAAAGAATTCCTTTGTCTATCCATAAACTGGTTTAAAATTCTTTTAGATTCACTAAAGCAGGACTCATAACATTATGTGTTTTACATTGTAGAACAGGGTTCCTCTGGCTGCTGCCAAATCACTTTGTTGGAGACGGTTCACTGACTGATATATAAAATACATTGCTGAAGCTAGCATGGCTTATAATTTTCTTTTACTGTTTTAATTTTTTTCTTTACCCCCTCAAGCCATGTTTTGATTGTAGTGGCCCTTTACATTTGGTTTTAAAAAAGAAAAAAGCTACAGGAGCAGGGGACAATAGTTGCTTTTCAGCAGTGGTAGCTGGAGACCAGGTGGGATATCCAAAGGTGTGTAAAATAACAGAGGCTTGCATGTAAACAACAAACTCATTGCTGAGTTACATCACGAAGCACAGAGAGAAACCACTGTTAGGTTTGGACTTGCCATTCCTTGTTTCCCCAGAAAATTAACTTGAATTTTTTTTTATTGAATGTTTGTTTTTTTGACAGGACCTCTGTACTTTCTCTGTAAAAGGTAAGAAGTAATTTTGAATGCTACTCTGAACTGGATAGCAAAAGTTTTGCTAGAAAACAGCTTGATTTTATTATTGTTCTGGTAGGCTTCAGATCTTTCATAACAGTGAACTGAATTTCAGTGGAATAGAAACAGGAGACACTTTCATCTTCACTTTTGATTAAATCTCATCCAATCTTCAGCATCAATTACTGTTATTTTTAACTTGGAGATTTGGATCATGACTTGAAGAGTAGGAAAGTTCTGTCTAGTAAGTCCTGGCACAAAACTAACTGCATATAGATGACTGTTGAGTTTTAATTTTAGGTGCCCAAGAAACTCCAAACTTCAAACGTAATATCACCCCAGATTTCCAAGGACTGCCTGCACACCAGGTGCTTACCAGATGATTTACTGATGATATGAAAAAAAACCACAGAAATTTTTGAAAATCAGGAACTGAAAAACACGTAACTGCTACTAAACTGTATAAGGTATGTGCAAACAGTAAATTAGAAGTGTGCTCTGATATTGAACACACCCAGCCAAGAAGACAATCCTCTTCTTCATTGAGTATTTAGAGTAGAAATAACAGTTAAAATTAAATATTTCTCCTCAGTATAAATGCTTTACATAATAAATTAATATGAAATATAGTTACTTCTTTGGTATAATTTTTTTTATTTTCCTAAATGAAAAAGCCCTCAACCTAGACATAAAAAATGCAAAAACCTCACTAAAAGTATACAGACTTTTGCAGCATACGTCACTTTCCAAATCCTAAGGATAATTAGCTAGGCATCTCTTAAACACTTTGTATGTACACAATAAAACATTTCTTTAGTGAATAGTAGGCTGATACTGGGGCAGGAGAACAGCAGGGGAAGAAAGCAAGAGATGCATGCACATGTTGGTGCTGACTGCAACACACCAGCTTTGTTGTCTTAAACCAAGAACATCATCAAACCAATCCCTTTGATCTTAAACACCAAAGCAAATTAATTGCTATAAAAGGCCACACAATGGATTTTTTTCCCACTGCCATTCCAGCTGATTATTTCAAATAAGAATTAACAATTAATTAACATTATTGTAATTCAAAATTAGGTAATTTAATCTGTAATTAGGTCTGATTTTTAGAACAGACGAGAATGCAATTCTAACTGTATTCCAAGGAAGATAAATTGACTGGGGAGGGAGTACACGCCCCAGGCAGTTGAGATAGAAAGTTCAGAAGGAGATCGCTAAGAGAGTTATGGATTTGCAAGAAAAGAAGTATATGCCAGAGAATAGAGATGGATATCAAAAATGGAGGTTCAGGTGACCTGGCTGGCACTGTAGGAAGCAGAGCAGGTCTGGAGAACCAAGGAAGGAGTTGCTTTAGTATTTGTTCACTGTCCACTTGTGTATTCCCCATGACAACACTGTACTTCAAAGATTTTCTGCCTTTACCTTGTCCAGCCATGTTATTCAATTCTGATATTTCAGAGAGTCAAATCTTTTATCAAGATATCAACACCTTGTATGGCAGATTCTTTTATGAAATTGCTCTTGTGATCTCGCTGGAAGAAAACATAATCTAGATTTTACACAGAAGACAATCTTTTCAGAATTATTAACAGTAGGGTGGAGGAAGGCATTTATAATAGCTAAATACATGTTATTGTATGTCATCCCTAAGACAGAATGATTAACCTCCAGTGGGGGTATCATTCTTTCTTTCTGGAACTTTGGAAATAGTTGTAACTTTCCAGGCTGCACTTCAACAGTGTACTGTTTATTATTAATCTGCTGGAATTTTAACCAGGCATACCCTCATGTTCTGATGTTAAAATATTCTTTAGCACCTATTTCATCAAGCAAGTTCAGTTTAATTTACTGTAAAGTAAGCTCTGTTTTCTGGAATGCAACAAAGGGTGTGGAAAACTGTCTAAATATGCCTGCACTAGGGACAGAGAACAGAATTACATAGGAGGAAGAGAATTGCTGATACCTAAAACAATTTTTTAAAATCCACCTAGTAACTTACTCTATTACCTTATAATGGAGTGATGCAGAGAAGGATGTCTGGAAAATAAGTCATTTGCAATTAAGTATGGACATAGATACATCACTTATAAGTTTCCAAGTTCTAGTATGGGGAGAAAGAAACAGGAATCAAAGTCTGTAATACAGCTGTCCCCTAGATTCGGAAGAAGCTTGGAATTCTTGTTGTGACCTGAATTTTCCACGGGGTCTTTTTTTTTAATCTTCAGCCCATAATAGAATACATTTACTATCTTAAACTTTAAGAATGTCAGGATTTCCATCCTTGACATTTAGATCCATTGCCAAACCACCGAAGTAACTGTTACCCTTAAAACAGCAGATTAATGTCTATGGCAGTAAATAAGCTAAGGAAAAGACAGCAATGTGTTAGAGAGAGTCAACACTGCTGTAGCTTCTTGAGAAAAGTTCCATTGTGCTTCATAAGTAATGCTTCATCTCTAATGTTTACTACAGTGTCACTGCATCTCACCAATTCATTATTTGCAGTCTGTTTCTGAGAAAGAAAAGTGCTGTCATTGCTCTTTTGTCTCAGCAGTAGAATGATATGATTGCTAACATGTTTCTAACAGCACAAATGCACTATGACCTGTGAGCACCAGGCTCCTCTCTGCAGTTTTCACAGACTCCAGAAAGAACAGAAGTTTTGCTGTGCTGGGTGAACTTGTGGTGGTCAATGAGGCAAGAGCTATCAGCTCAGTCTTCAACTCAGGGGTCATTGAAGTCAGGGGTAGATAGCCAGAACAAGGGGCACGTTTCTGCTGAGTACAACCAGAAAATGGGTCTTTGATAGTTGTTTTATTTCTGTGGAAGTAGCCATAAGGCCTCTGTTTGCAGATTGCTTTGCAGAGTCTACCTGTCCTTCCTGTTGCCAACCTTTCCAGTTCCAGCAAGCTGTGTGTACCCACTGTTCTATTCTCCAGACTGCCTCATCTTCTTTTCTCATATCTCTTTTCCTACCTTCTTCCCTTGAGGCAGTTTTCTTCCTTTGCTCTGTTTTGGCATCTGTAAGTATTTTGCTGAATGGGTCTTATGCTTATGTGATGACATAGTACCCCCAAAGGAACCATGGTAAATCATAAATGTGATATTGCTGAAACCCTTAGAGGGCTTCAAAAAAAGACATAATCTTTATAAATTTGTGTAGAAGAGAACTGTTAAGGAAAACCACTCTTTTCAGGGTGCTTAAATGAATTTCTGAGGGAGTACACTGCCTTGCAACTGCCTCACTTTGACCAAGAAGTCAGTACAGAGAGAAGATACAGAAAATAATCCTGTTAAGCATGTTACTTGCAGTAAAGTTCTTACTTGGAGAAATAGCTCCAGAACTATTTAAACTCCTCATGAAACTTCTCAGAGTGTAGAAAGTCATCTGTTAAGAAAAGCAAATTACAGGCATTGGACCCTGGCTGTCGGTAGCCTATCTCCTGGAAGAGACCCTTTGGATGTACATAGATGTACATACTTTTAATTATGGATTTTCAAGGGTCACCTTCACCTACAGGAATCTAGACCACTGTTGTGCTTTCTTCTGCTGCTGCCAGTCTCTGAATACAGAGGTAAATTAAGTTATCTCTGTGGAGTCTTTTCTGAGTACAGAAATGCTCAGGTGCAGAGAGCTTAGATTCACTAGAACAGGAGTTCCAGTCACTTGTTTTGGTGTAGCAATTTAGTCTGGGAGATAACAGTTCACCTCTGCATCCTGTTCTCTGTAGTGTGGTATGACAGATGAGCTAAAGTAAAACAGGAACAAGACACATGAGGGATCTAGTCAAAGTTAAACACAGAGGTGGGGAGAGGGAGGGAATTTTCCGGTGATTGCACCCTGGCTCATGAGACTTAATTATCCAAAACAGTCTGATAACTAATGAAATTGTTTGCATAGCTAACTCCCCTGATTAGTTCTCAGGAGGTGTGTGCCTTTCTTTCCACTGCAGGGAATTTCTTGTGTAAGTTTCTTCCAAAGGTGACAAATACCACATTTCCCTAAATGCAGCAGGCTCTGAGAAACAAACTCAGAGAATCAAGCTCTGCGTTCAGCAACTGAATTTTCAATTTCATATTGCTTGATAGTTTCAGCTGCTACAGGAGTTTCTTTCTCATTTTCAATACATACCTTGTACAAGTTACTAGCTCCCACTTCAGCACATGTTATAATTTTAAAGTACACCTTTTTCAGAGTAAACCTATTCAGCTGTGGCACTTCTTTCCATAATTTATCTCTTTAAATCTCTGGCACTGTATAAGAAAACAGGATTATCACAACTACTTGTTTAAATGGCCAAACCTTTTTGGAACACCCATCTTTTTGTCCAAAACTTGTTTGGATTGTCATCTAGATTTGGATTTGTTTTTTAATAGATCAGCAAAATGTAGTGTTAATGCACAGTGATCTAGACTATAAATTGTTCAGTACACAGAGCAGGTAGTCTCTTGACAACTCCAAACTCACTGGTCAATTAGTGTGAGATCTCTTTGGTAAAGTAATTTTTAAGACCTTCTATTTTGGTGTTTGTTTTGATAATCTAAACGCATTTCTGGAGACTTAATGGAAGAATTTTTTTCCTTCTGAAAGTAAAGGACTCAGCCTGGCATGGCAAACTGAGTGAAATCAAGAAGGAAAAAAAAGTAGATGGTTAATAGTTCCTCTTTATGCTTGTCACATCTCCTTTGAAAGTAACTGTTTGAAATGTTGACTGCAGCCCCGTATTAACATGGGGGCAGAAATAGAGATGAGTTAATCCTCCCAATGACTTCATGTCATGCTGGACTAACTGCATTTTAACAACAGAAGTCATATTTTCAGAATGAAATGTGCTGCCTCAGTTCACCTACTTTCCAGACATGGACATTTGCTAATTCAGACAATGCAACATTTGCTGCTGTCTGTGTGCTTATACATTGTGTTTTCTGCTGCCTTAATAGAGATGTGGGACCATAATCAGGAGAGCACACTCCAGTGATGTTATTTGACTTCTTGTCTGAAATTGCCACTAATTGTGGATATAGAAGAAGGAAACAGACTACTGCATGAAAGCTGACAAAGATCAGAAAGGCATTTTTCGTCCTTCTCAAAGGAATAAAGAAGAAGAAACCACTCGCCATGAGAACAGCGTGTAAAGCTCCTCGGTCTGGGATCAGAGATATGTGCAAGGAGGGTTCCCACTCCAATGAAATCATGTGGAGTAAATGTTAGCTACACATGAAGGAAGGTTTTTGTCATGTTTTTATTATGATGGTTCTTGCTTGGTGGACTTTGAATGCAGAAGTTGATTTTTTTTCTTGCCATCCAGCGTTTGAACATTATGAAGGGGCAAATGAGACACTCCTGACTTTCAACACTCTCCTTTACAGATTTTGAGAGAATATGTGCTTCCAAACAATATGTGCTTCACAGTTTTTTCCAAAAAGAAGAGACTTTGGTACATGCTTTTATAAGAGATTTTCCATCTATTTTGCATATTCCACATATATTCCATATTTCCACATATGTTTTGCACACAGCTGTCCCAGTATTAATGGTTATATTCCTAATTCATGCCCTAGGATTTCTTAGTCTCTTGGGCTGTCAAAATTACTGAAAATATTGGAAGTTAATGAGAGAAGTCTCAGATAAAAAAGGAACATCTGGACATTTAAGCATCCTCAATACATGGGCAATTGGGCTAGAAGTCAATCTGGTTGTTTAAGGCAGAATTATAGAGGCCAGTAGAGAAGTAATTCTTAAATCTGGCCTTTTTTTCTGTGCTTGGAATTCTACCTTAGTCATTTCTTGAGTTATATGAAAACTTGAAATACCTGGTTAGAAACTCCCTTCTGGGGTTCAGAGGCCCATTTGCCCTTCGAGTCAGGATTCTGGCTCAGAGGGGTGGAGTTTTTAGCATGCATTCCTCTGAAAGGAAATGTGACATGGACTTGCTCAGGAATAAGCCTATGCCTTATTTATTATTACTTCCTCTAAATAAAAGTCATCTTACTGTTCAGTTTTGGTGGAACAGTGAAATTGATATTTCCCATCAATGGTAAGAAATCTGACCACGCTTTTAACTCTCAAGATCTTGGTGAATTTTGTACTTGGACTTTCTGAGCATATTTAGTAGTGGGAACCAAAACCATTTAAAGGATACAAGCCATAGGTCTAATCTCTCTCAAAGCTGAAATTAGATTGTTGGCAGTCACAGCCTTCAGCTGAGACCACCCTGAATCCTTGCTGGTTTGGATGGGTCAGTTTTGGTTTAGTTCTTTGTAGATATACATTTCTTGGGTTTGCTGTCTAACGGTGAATCAGTGCCCTGTCATTTCAGGTTTTAGAGAAAAGAGGACCAAACATTTATTTGTGAAAATAGACATAACTCTTCTGCATGCAGCCTGGTCTTCAGTGGGGAATGATGCTTCCTGCAAAAGAAAGGTGCAAATATCTTATATTCTCTCTTCCAGTTGCAATACTTGATGGGAGAAGGTGGAAGTGTTGTCTTCTAAATGATTGGCACCACTTTCTGTAGGTGTTTCTCTATGAAGTGTAGCATCAGAGAAGTAAACATTTGGAAGTGCCAGAGGAATTGCAGCACACCATGGCTTCACTATCAGTCTTCCTGGGTGGAATAATCCTGGCCAAAGATGACGTGTGTGTCAGTGAAGGAATTTGCCAAACACTGAGTGTGGTGGTTCACAAGTGAAGCCAGGGGAAGCCTTGGATTGTGAGGAGCTAGACTGAGATAATAGCAAAGCCTGTGTGCATGGGTTCCATGAGGATGATTATCCCCCTGCCACAGAGTTTTCCATGATTATACTACATAGCTGCAATCCACGCAAACGTTGTCCTGCTATAGCAACATGACTCATTTGTTCTTTTAAAGACATTTTTATTACATCAGGGAGACAATTTTTGGAAATCTGATAATTTTCACTGAGTCATTTAACTGTCTTGTCTTTTCCAGATGTGTCTGGTTATCTTCTGAGTAAGCTTGGAGAATGTGAGGCTGAAGGATTGTTGTTGGGGTCTGTCTGTCTAGTGGCAGAAAATACCCTCAATAAATACCAGGTAAATACCAGGTTTGTATGATGTGCTGGCATTATTCATGCACGTATTAACTAGGAAAGAGAAAAATTTAGCCAAACAGTAAATTTTATTTATTTATTTTTTTTTAGTAAACTGAAGAATGCCCTTTAAACAAGAGACAGCTCCTCTTTCTCAAAGGACTTTTCCAGGTTGTTTGCGCTTGGAAAAATAATTTTTAAATTGCTGCAGAATAATTCCATGACAAAAGTCCCAGTACTTTTGTGCTATAGGAACTACACTTTATGAAAAAGCAACTTTGTATCACAACAGATAAATCATAGGTAGTAAGCTTTAAAGAACTTTAAATGTTGATATGATAAAAATATGTGGTTGTCTATTATCATGTTGAATATTTCAAAATTATTTTTGTTATAACTATGCAGTCCAGGGTATTTTCTCTGTATTTTTGGAAACTTCTTGACTAAAGTTTTTTACCTGAGCTCAGAATAAAAGAATTCGGTTTTACACCTATTTCTATGTATATATAATTTTATTGGAGAAGTTTATAATAGAAAGCTATCTGTGTGAGAGCACGCTGATGTGTGTGTGCTATTTAACAGAAAAGACAGATTTTCTTGTTTATAAAACATTAAACCTGCAGTAGTCATTTGTTATAAATCAGAGTAAACAAACAGATAAACAAATCCCACTGGGTAAATTGAAACCAGTCCTGCCTGCATGCTGCCCATATGATTTGTTGTAAATGGACAATGATATACCCTTGTAACTGGAAAATATAAAAATTAGAGTGAGGCAAGGCTAGGTTTGTTTTCTTTTTTTTCCTAAGTGTTTAAAATGGCTGTAAGGAGAATATAGGAACTGATTTTTAAATACTGTTGTTGTTTTGTTGTTTCACTGATGTAACTATTCTGCAAAAACAAAAATAGTGTGCTCAAAAGGAATTCAGGCAGTGCTTGCTGTAATTCTCAGTTTCAGGTAAATCTCAGCCAAAGCACTTGTGGAATGGCTCGTGACTGTCTGGAAGCTGGTAGGAGTTACAGTATGGAAAGGGAACAGCAGGGAACTCCCCAGGCTCGGTGCTTGGTAGCTTAGAAACGCTGATTCCCTTAATTTAAATTGCTTTAAAAGTGTCTCCTCCACCTCTGGAAAACTGCACTAGGCCAGCTTGGAGCCAGCAGAGCACTGCAGTCTCGGGGCTCTCTGCTGTGTGCTGGCACTGCTGGCATTCCTGAGTGGAGCTGCCAAGGGGGAGGTTTGCTCAGTGCCACAGCAGGCAGAGCAGCTCAATTCATCCCTGCTTGCTATTAATGCAGCTCTCACAGCATCACCATAACCAGCTCCCAAGAAATAACATGCCTCAGCTTGCAGGGCTGCCTTTAGTTTTACTTCCCTGCTTGCAAAAAGGCAGCTCTTGCTGCAGCAAACAGGAGTATCTGGGGCTGTAGTTTAATCTCAAAATACACATAAACTTTTAAATTAAATAATTCTTTCCAACACTTGCTTTATTCTAGTGCACTTAAAAAAATAAAATAGCATTCTTTTCTGTTTGCTTTTACATAAAATCAGATGAACCAAACACCTGTGAAACCTGGAACAGAAGTTGCAACTGTTGACAGTTATATGGTGTCTGCCTGGCATTTAACTGCAGGTAGTCAAGATTAAAATAACAACAGAGAGCTCCTAATTAACACATCGGTGCTGTTTTGGCAACCAGGAGCTCTTAAAATATAAATCCACTGGATAAAGCTCTCTCAAATCTTGTGTCCACTGTGCTCCAACTTCTATATAAAAGTTTGTTTTTGCAATTTGTTTTCTGCATTTATTCACATTTGCTTTATAATATAGTGTGTCTAGTACCTCCACAGAATTTTGCATGCAAATAATTTAAGATTTGATTTTTCTAGGCATTGATTGATCACATTTAGCTGGTGTTTGGACATAGAATAATTGAAAGAGCAAAGCACGAGTTAAATCACTCTGAGTTTTGTTACGGGGAGGGTACCACAAGCTTTAATCCTGCTGATGCAAGCCAAAAAACAAGCAAGCCTACAAGAAGACACAGAAGCACCTGGGAAAAAAAATAGCATAGAGAGTGCAGGTACAAAAATGTCTATGTATGTGTCTGGGGGCTGGTTTTGTATTTCTTAAAAGCAAACTTTTTAAAAAAAATATTTTGCTATGGAAAAAGACAAGTTAGGATCTTTAACACTTGAGAAAACAATCACTTGTTTCCTACGTGTTTTCTCTTTTTTCCCCCACTCACTGAATCATAAACTTGTTTTGGAAATTTTTTCTATTTTTTTAATCATTACGGGAACAGGCCAGAAAGGAGCAATAATTATATAATGCATTACAAAATAAGGTACTGTTGAAACCAGAAAAGCAGCAAAGCAACCTGCTTGTGGTTTATTTCCTGGGTGAGAAAAACAGCTTAGGGTGTGACTGGGAAGAGGAGGTTTATGCCATGGAAGTGTAGCAATCACCACCCATGAGTAAGAAGCTGTTGAAAAATGGACAGTGAAGTTTTGGGGTGCAGGTGACTAACACTGGACCTAATTTCACTCTCTGCATCCTGCCCATGACTCTGAGAAGGGTTCTCCATATATTTTGCCCATCTGGCTGTGCGTCTGGTTTTAGCCAGGATTAAATCAGCTGCACACAGAATGCTAATGATTAACTTGCTGTGACTATACAATGAACATTTCTTTGCACTTAAGAGCTGGACCCAGAATTCTGATCAGATTTCAAGTCACTATGTTCTTCCTCCTTCATTCTAACATATATTCATCTGAAATAAACAGTAGTCAAAACAATATGCTTTCAATAATTTGCTGTATTGCAGTGACAAATTTATCCTCAAATGTAGCCTGCAGTTAGAGTGAATTGATGATGATGGACTGCTAAATAAATAGCAATTGTTGTCCATTATAAGTACCCATAAAATAAACATTGACTAGATATTTCTGTGTGAAACTGGTGGATGGAGAAAATGTATTTAATGTGGTTTGTATTTTACTTGACAGTTTTAATGTTGAGATGTGAATTATATAGTATACCTGATATGAATGCCAAACAGCATCCTAAGTTAGTTTGCTTCATGCCAGTCAAAAAGTAACAACAAAATCCCATGATTCATTAGCTTTATAAAATATGAAGGACATTAAAATAAAGTTCAGGTCTCTTAATGAGAAAAAACTGGTGGTGCTTGGAATATAGTGATCAGGAAATTAAAAGAAAGGAAAACCAGAAATATTGCTAGAATGGAAAGTAAACCTAATAGGAAAATGAACTTCACTATTAGAGGCTACTATGTTAATTAAATTTCTGATGAATAATGCTGGATTGACAGCTTGGAATGCAAAAAGATTTTTAATTAAGAAAAGAAATCCTGCTTACTTGAACAGTACTTTAGAAATGGCATTAGAACAGTAATATTGAGCTCTATAAGTAGAATAGGTATAGAAGTGGATTGCTTGATTATTGGTACGTGAAAGAATATATGTTGCCAGGTCTCCCTCTCTTCCCTATTAGACTGCCACATTTTGCTCACTTCAGGTATTACATTAGATGGTCCTTTAACTTCATTCCTTCCTTCCTTGAAAACTTCAAATTTTTATATATGCCCTGCAGGATTTTTTCTTGAAAGTCCATCTATATGGGAATCATAAGAATCTTTACTAGTTCATGTTTTGGGTGGTTGTCACCTATATGTAACTTGATTGATCTGCCTTTGGTGCTTGCTAATTAAGAAGAAAAACATTTAAAACACCTGCAGAACCCAGGATTTTCCCAGTTTGGAGTAATTTCTCACTGTCAAGGTAATTCTGTTACAATCTGCTGATGTGAAATGAGATAAAATTTTTATTAATAGTCCACAGAGCCTTCCTTAGTTTCTCTCTCTGTTTCTCTCTTGGCACATGTGATCGGCAATCTTCATCTCCTTGTGGCTCTGTAAGATCAAAATTCCTGCTGCTTCTATCAGGACATCCCCAGTTGATCTGGGATGTTGGAACTGCAAAATGTGGAGCAGGAGGAGAAAATCTTCCACAGTGAGGCATGGGTTTATTTCTTTGACAAGGATTTCTTCCCACTGAGCAGTACAGAAGGAATGTTTACTGTGTTTATTTTTTTAAGAGCCCAGATACTGGCTGAAAATACTGTAGCTGAGGTATTAAAGTGACATTTTCATTTGAATGGGCCTCTGCTGCTCTGCCTTGCAGTGGTGCCTCACAGTGAAATTGGTGTTTGGAGGAGAAAATCACAGCAGAATTTTCTAGGCTTGCTTGGAGATGGGTGTGTGCAGGCAGAGCAGTTTTACCCCTTAGCAAGAGGCTATAATTATTCTAGATGAAGGAAATAAGAAGTTTGTTGGTGAGAGATGCTCCAACATGTGAAAGTGGTATGCATTCAATTCTGTCTTTTCAGTAGAGGTTCTTAGAGAACACAGCCAGTTTGACTGGGATAGCTTCTTTTGCTTATATGTGAACTTGGTAAATAATCCAGAAATTCCAGGGAAAATGGGGGATTCTGGGGGTGTTCTTTATTAATCTCTCTCCTTAGTCATATGTGAATATGCACATCTCCATAGCTTAAAACTCATTGCTTGCTTATTTCTGGTCTCCCCACTGTCACTGTCTTTAACCTGACAATAAATGACCTAAGATGCCCCACTAAGTATCCCAAGAAAGCATTTCAAATTAACTAGAAAAGGAAATAAGCTGATAATTATAGACATGAAGTTTGAAGAGATCATTAAGACAGTCCCAAAGCAGTAGGAAATAGCAGAAACAGGTTTATCTGTGCTTCCGTTCTTTTTAGCTTCTTTATACATCTGATTACAATTCTCTTTTTCAGTGCATATTACATGCTTCCTTCACTCCTAACCCTCCCAGGACCCCAGGGATGCTTGCTGCATGACATACACAATACTGCTCACTTAACAAGCATCTCTTCAGTATTTTGCTTATGCCTCATTTTTCTATGATTGGTGTTTTGGGCTGTGTCTGATGACCAAGATTTGCTTTGAGACGACTTGTACTTTTCTATAGTGCCTGAATGCTTCAAAAGCAGTTTTTCTTCTCAAAGGCCCCTGAGACAAGTAAATCTTATCACCTCCAGGAGGTTTTATGATTAAAAGCAACAATTAGCTTGATTTGAGACAGTGTAGTTCTGACACATCTGAAACATGCAGGAAATCTTGTTTAAGACTGTGTAGGAGTAAACTGAATTTTGTACTTTCAAAGTATAGCTCTCTCAAACTTCACTTGCAGCTGTGAGCCAATGAGATGATTTCTTTACTGGAGCTGCAGTTCAGATAACCAGAAATTAACATGCAGACTTCACTTGTTTTAGAAAAATAAATTATGAGATCAAGCCATTTGTCCAGTTTCAGGCAGAAAATATGAGGCAGAGAAAGGAATTCAGTTTAACCTTTAATTCTCAATCCTTAGCACACCTTTTTGTCCTTGGTCTAATTGCTGTATTCCTCCCTGTCTCTGTGAGAATTATAGCTGCTACCAACAGAGTAATCATTTTTATTTCAGAGCTTTCCTGCCTTCCCAGAGTATTTTGTAGCATGCATGCTGAATAAAGTATTAGTTTTGAAATTGTGAAGGTGGTTTCTTTATGTCTATAAGGAACAGATGCATTAACTGATTTATTAATATACATAATAATGCTGGTATTTCCTCATTTTAATAGAATCATAGAAAGGCTTGAGTTGGAAGGGAACTTGGAGAGCATCTGATTCTGACACCCAGCCATGTGCAGGGTCACCTTTCACTAGACCAGATTGCTCAGACCCAGATTTGCCTCAAACATTCCCAGGGATGGGGCATCCACAACTTTTCTGGACAACCTGTTCCAGTGCTTTACCACCTTCTGAGTCAAGAAAGTGTTCCTAATAACAAATCTTGACCTCTCCTCTTTTATTTTTAACCATTTTCCTACCTGTGTAAAGTGTGACTCCCTATTTTTATAAACCCCCTTCAAGTACTGGAAGGCATCTAAGGGGTCCCCCCCTTCTCCAGTGGAGCTGTCACAGTCTTTGCATTAACTGTTTATCTGTGGTAAGCTGATGCTTGTAACCAGACCATTGCTAGAGAAAATGAGGGAGTGATATGTGACATCTGACAGTGAGTCACCATTGTACAGTGACCAATTTCTAGAAGGCTTTTACTGTTCCTCCAGTGGGACATTGCTTCTGGCAGGACAGAAGGGGTATGAGTGTGGACACAGCTGCAATATTTATTTATTTCAACACAGAGATGAGCTCTTCTATTCCTTCTGTTCTATGCTGTGATCTCCCTCTTGTTTTCTGTCCTTCTTACTTGCTTCCTTCCTTAGCCCAGGCCTTCTCTCCCTGCCAGGTCTTCCCACGTGCTTCTTTTTGCAGTCCACTTGCATATAGGTCAGCTCTTGTCCTCCCCTTAGCTCTGGCAGCTTCTTTATTTCCCTGGAGTTTGTGTGGCTGTTTTGGGGATAGCTGTGCTTAGCCCTGTGCTTGGGCATGCCCTGTGGAGATGGAATATTTGTTAATATCTGTTAATCATGGCTGCAAAGAGCCACTGGGTGTGTATGGGAGTCAGCTACTCTCAGAATTTCAGCAGCACTCAGAGAAGTCGATTATGGCTTGCTCCTGATGTAACAACCACTGCCATATAGAGCTGTAAAGTATGTGGGTGTTAGAAGAATTGGGTGAAAAAAAACAGTTTCAGAAGTATGGATATTTGAATAAAACAGATTTTTCCGATGTTATGCTCGGAAAAAGCCCAGCTATTCTGGTTGAAATTTTCCAAAACCTAAAGTTTTGGAAAATTTGGAAAGTTTTTTGTTTACACAGCAAACACACAGAAAAAAAATTCATTACAAAATTTAGTAGACCTAAAAATATGATTTTTAAAATAGATATAGTTACATGACTTTAATAGGTAGAACTATGTATATGGTAGCTTCTAAACCACCAGCACATGGAACTATGCCTCTATCTACATAAGATTGACCTGGAACCCAAGCAATAATCTGAAATTATAGGACTGTGTGTTTTATTTCAGATCTCTGAACCTTAAAACTTATTTATTTCAGCATTTTCTTTCCTCACTAAAAGGCGATTCCCAATATAGCCAGTCTTGCCTCTCGTTTTCTTCCCCTTTCCTTACTATAATAAATTGTTTTTTGTGATCTGCAGTGTTGAAATGAAATTGAGTCCTGCCAGGCTTCCTTCAAAAAGAGAGATGTAGGAGGATACTGGAGCTATTAGTTAAACCTCTTATATAGCATTTGTCATTCTTTTTCAGCTGTGCTTTGTCATTTTCTTGGTAATTACTTTGTCATTATTCTTGGTTATAACATGACCTAAGAGTACTTAACAAGAAACAAAACAAAGCAACAACTAGATGCTAGATTCTTGAATGGAGGAAGAAAAAGGAAATATCCTTGCAAAGTTCTGAAACATACAGGCAGAGGAAATGAACCAGGTTTCATTCTCCTTCGGTAGATTCTGTTTCAAAGTGGTGGGCAAAGATGAAAACAAGTCTTGGAATTTCTCCAGCTTTCTTAGGATTTCTGCGAGCAGCCAGTGTTTCCTTTGGATTGCCTGAAGTATTTTCGAGGGGGTGCTGTACACCCTCATACCAAAATAAGTCAAATATACAATAGTGCTCATAGTGCACAGCTCTGGTATCTGTTGCACAGTTATTTGTACCTAAATGTACTCCAGTGTTAAATGTCACTGGAAAGATTTTATCCTTTCTCCACTGGATTTTTTCCCCCCTTCTCTTATTTTCCTACATTTCTCCTTTTTATTTTTTCTCTCTCTTTTCTGCAGCCCTTTACCTCCTCTCTATTACTCATTTTATTGCTCATGTCAAACTATAGATAAAATTAGATTAGATTAGATTATTGAGCTTCTATGTCACTACTTGTAAATCAAAAGAATACCTCTTTGTTAAAAAGAAAAAAAAAAAAAGGAACAATCCCCAACTCTCCGCCACATAAAAATTCCCTGTAGAGCTTCTGAAGAATTTCTAAACCCTTCTATCCCATTCACAGAGAGGCACATGCAATGTCTGTTCTCATGTCTGTGAAGGAAAAGATGGACTCATGTGCAAGAATATGAATTCAAAATCCTGTATTTGTATTTTCACAGCTGACCACCACACACCTCATGGTGAGTATTCAGAATGTGACTTCCAGGTCTTGGGTGCACAGGAATAGAACTGCAAGGAAATTCATGACAAAAAATGCTGTGTGAGAAAAGGACAAAGAAACCCTTTCTAATATCCTCTCTCTCCCAACACCTCTGCAAAGGAAAATTAATTGCTATTTGTAATTTTTTTTTTCTGAGATTAAAAAACTTCCTCTGCAAATCAGCACTGCAGCTGGAGGTTACTGCAAGTCCATAGGCACTCTTTTTCTGAGCCAAATGGTCTTTGGCAAATGCTGCTAAAGCAATTTTTTTCTCACCAGTGTTGACTTTTCATTAAGATATCTAATATTTGTTTGAGCTGTCATTATTATAATTATTTAGAACTTCATGATAAGAACAACATTTGAGATTTGAAGTGCAGATTTAGAAACCTTGGATAATTGCACAGTAACAAACTGTTCAAGATTCTTTGTACTGTGTAGGTACCAAACCACCTTTAGTGCCTTTTTCCATGTTAAGGAGTTGAAAAGAAACAGTCAAGTAAAAGACTCCCAGTGTTTTATTTTCTAGATTCATACAAGACATTGTGCTGTGCCCACTGTATATTCTTTTCTGGTTAATGCTTGTGGTCCTCCTAATGTATCAAGGTGTTATTTTATGATGTATGACATGGAGACATCATAGAAAAACATCTTTCTTTATCCCCAAAATGTTCACTGGACTGTAAGAAACAAAGCAGGGAGACTAAAGCTGGGAGAAAAAATCAAGCAGTGCAAAAGTCAGTTATCCAAATGAGGAGTATTACAATTCTATGGCTTCATTCAGTAATGAGATTATAAATCATAAATATGACAGTGGAAAAAAATCAGCATTGCTTTTTAATAATGCATGTTTGGTAAGGCTCACATAAACTGCAAAAATCCTAGAGTAAGGCATGGCAGCAAAATTACTATTGTCTGGACTTGGAAGGAAAAAGTGAAATGACATCTCAGAGGGAATAGTGATAAGAGTCTGCAAAAGCTGGAGCATATTAATGCCAAAGAAGAAGAATTTATTATGATGTAGAGGAAGTACTATAAGAATTAATGACCTGAAAAATTTGGAGGAAGTATAACTATGAGACTGCAAAATGCTTCAAAGTAGACTTAAAAAATGAGACTGGGCACATGTCTAAAAATTATAGTTGAGGAACCAGCCTGAATATCAGAACTGGATACTCTATGGTCATATCTGAGCCTTATAGACTTCCTGCCACCACGGTGATTTTCTGCCAGTAACCTCATCGCTCCTACAGAACTGATATGTTGCCCTTCTGCCTGTTCTATTACTGATCATGAACTGTTCTGTGGTAGGCCATGTAAAAAAAAAAAAGATAAAAACCTAAGGGCTGACTTACTAAAAATAGTCATTAATTCAATACCAGGAGAAATCTCAGCAATGATAATGAGAAATATGAACTTTAAACTGAGGAAGAAACAAAGACTTGTATGGTCTTGAGGCTCAGTATTTACTCACCAAGAGTCTAAATCAAGTAAATAACTATACAATAAAATGCAAAGGAATGTGACCAGTGGACAGAAAGTCAGCAAAGGGAATATGCAGATGAAAACAGGGAACAGCATAGGTACTGAAGAAACTAGGTGTCATGTCAGAGACTGGGTGTAGTCAGTGAGAAACCAAATATTTATACACCAACACCACAGCATAGTAACACAAGGGAGGAAGCTGAGCTGGTGGGGGAAATGAAACTAGACAAGTGGAGGACAAGAGGAACATGGTGGAATAACAGTCATGTTGGTACCAGTTGTTGGCACTGAGATGTGTGCCATATGCAAATCCCTTTCTTTATACATTGTTGAGGCAGATGGAGAATGCAACACACTCAGAATATTATCAGAAATAAACAAAGAAAAAAGAAGTAGTGTGGCTTTAGTGGAATAGGTTTTAATCAAAAGTAAATCCATTTTAAAATAGTAAAATAAGTTATTGTCTGCTAATAAAATAAAATCTGTGTAGATATTTTCAGATTTTTAATAGTGTTAGAAAATACATTTGGAAATTGCATGATTGATATTCTTGCCTATTGATTTATTTTTCCTTTCCTGATAAGAGTTGAAAAATAAGTCTTAGTTACAATGATGAGCTGTGTGTATTTGCACATAAAGAGACATGGCACCAAGAGCCAGGCATGAGGTTTAACATATTAAGAAGTGCCAGTTGGGTGTAGAGCAGGGGGGGTGAGCAAGGCATGCCTTGCTCCTAAATCCCACTGCCTTTGGAGCATTGCCTAGACCTGGGCTGCCTGTACTATTGCCTGTAGTTTCCTGCTGGGCACAAACCTAATTGTACTGCTTTGAAAGTTCCACTTCAGAAGTGAGGGAGCTCCTCAAGTGCTGGGTAGAAAACACAGGCAACAGAATCCTTGAAAGAAACTGGCAGTGGAGGTGCCACCAGAATACAGCAAAAGAGACTGAGTAAAACATAAAGCTAGTTCTGTTTGCTGCTGCTTACCAGTCTGAAATCAGCCTGGAATAACTCAAAAGATGCAGCAATGGACATGAGCCAGAAGTGATAGTGGCTTCTGGTTTCCAGACTGTGCTCCTGTAGAGTTGTTAAGGGAGAACTTTCTAGTCTTGACCTGTACTCATTTTTAATATCATTTATTTGAAGGAGTTTTGCATGCAAACTTTGCTGCCTTTTATTTTTTTCCCCCCCTAGTTGCAGTAATTTTTGAAAGAATATTTTGGCATACTATTGAATATTATTCATTGGAATTCAAAGCATATCTGAATTTTGGAAGTTACCCCACTAGTCTAACAGATGTGGTAAGCTATTATTACATTCTAAAAACTCTACCCTTAACCTTAGCCCTCTGTTGTTTCTGGGTGGGTTTTTGGACAGAGGACAACATTTTTTTTATTTGAATGCAACTGTGGCAAAGAACTTCTGATCTGTTGCCAGAACATTATAGTGTGTTCCTCCTTGGGATAATAATCCTTTAGGTTTTATAGCTTCTATTTTTGCATAAACAATTTGTAGTTGCAGAAGTGCACAAGCATAGTCATTAAAATCTGGTTAATATGGGGCAATATAAGTGTGAGGCTTAGACAGCTTGTGGTTGCAGAAGAGATAATGTAGATTGTTAATATAGATTGTACTGTACAAATGGAAATGTGGCGTAAAGCTTTATTCTTCCTTTGTGAGTTTTTTAGTAATCTAATCCCATTTAATCAGACCTGATAGAGACACTTTTCACCAGTAATTTTTAACTAGGAACAAACTCTGCAGTATTTTTTCTATGCCTGAACTAAATAGGGAAATAAATTGTGAAGATTCAGTGTTTCCTGGGTAGCACATGGGAGGTCAGCCGTGGCAAAGGAGAGATTTAGCATAAGCATTATGGTCCCAATCCACTGAAGGTCAAAACCATGAATTACTTTATTCCTTGGCACAGCACCAGTACAATGAACAGCTCTTTCATGAATTTATGGAGTGAAAACAAAAAGACTACTGAGAGAATGCAGGAGCATTCTGTGTCTTCATCTAGAACACTGCCTGCCATTAGTTAAAGCTCAGCTGCATCTTTGTGCTCCTATCAGTGCTCCATGGAAAAGGTACTTGTTGGTTCCCAGGGTGGGAAGGACTGCAGGGACATAGTTCTGAGGATTCCACACCTACTGCATTCCTCCATGGAAATCTGAGAGAAAGTTAGTGCTGTACAGGTGTGTCACTATTGGTTTGCCTGCTGTAGGCATTTTAAAATTTCTTCTACAATTTTTAACCAAATAGAATCATGAATTCTACAGTGGAATGATCTAGAGCTTTTGGTGTAAGGCATGAGAGGGGTGATAGGAGCTATACCCCAGATGTGAAGAATCAACCTTTCCATCTGTTGGCTCTCAAAACCCTTTGGTTGCTATGGCAAGGTAGTTTCCTCAGGAAACCTCACAAGTTCATTGCCTCCCTAGCTTGCTGTTCTTTTATAGTGGGAGCAAATAGCCTTTACGTCATTCAACTTCTTTTTGCTTGGTTCTTTCTGTTCACCCCACAAACCACAGAAATGGGAAGTCCAAAATCTGAGAGCAACTTGTTGAAGATAAAGAGTTTTCAGTGAGATCATGTTACACATAAATACACAGAGTAAAGCAAGCCATATGAATTATGTCCTCCAATGAGTAACATGCTAAGTTTGACATTTCTTGCAATAATTTTTTAGTGAATTCAAAAACTGAAGAGAGAAGAAGAAAAGGGGAAGGAAGGGAAGGGGAACTGAAACACAGAAATCGGTCAAAGAGAAAAGTTTTAATTAAATAATCCCTGTTGCAGTTGAATAGATGAATTGTATGAATGAAGTGGCTTGCTTTAATAGTTGGCAGGAAAAAAGTGATCTGCATTACATTCTCATAAACAGTATTTAAGGACAATTTAATTGAGAAATTGCTGGAGGCCTAGCAGATAAAAAGCAGTCAAAATAGTTTGAAATTTTTTTTATTCTAGATTATCACAATATTTTAATAAAGTGAGAGTGTTGATTTTCAAACTGAATTCTCAATCCCTTTGATAAAATTTTAATACGACCTTTGCTAACTATTTTTCAGCTCTTATATTAGCAGGTGGTAAAGCAGGAACAGCATAAAAGCACATAAAGTTGAGATCCACTTCAGTAAAACTTGGAAGAAAATGAATGGAAGAGATTTCACGGATGCAGCACATGTGTGAAACAAATTCTGAGTAACTGACTGTCAGAAAAAAGTAACTGTAAAAAGAGAATCAGTAGAACATGGAGAAGTCTCTAGAAGACTCTTTGTTTTCTTGGCTCAGTTGTTATTTAATATTTTCCTCTTTAATGAGTATTAGAATATAAAGCCATTTCCAGTAAAGTTTATGGAAAAGAGGGTGCACTAAAGAAATGTTCAGCCAGGTCCGTTATTCAGAGTCCTTTGCAGTTCACATGGGGAGCCTGTACGTTATATTTTCATACAGCTGCATGCAGTATTTTAGAACTGTAAGCAGAGAACAGTTTACTAGACAGGAAACTGAATCCCACAAACAGCAGTGTGCATTTTATGACTGATGGCTAACTGGAAATGAGATTGTAGTATAATTTTTGCCCTAGACCACACCTACATCTAAACTATTATTCTATTTTCCTTTTTTTTTTCCTCGCTTCTATTGATTTGATAATAGGATCTTCTAAACAAAAAATTCACACAGTGGCATTTGAATTGTTTCCTTCTTCCAAATGTAAATATTTTGATTTTTTTCCCTTCCTGTTTCAACACTACATTGTTCCAGACTGATTCAGCTGTTTCATTTTGCTCAAAGTCTTGCTCAATTAAGTATTAGCTTTACTTCTAATGCAAAATCATCACTTTTTCGAAGTGATCTGTAACTTTCCATTATTAGGGCTGAACCTTTAAGATTCTTTCTCCCTGGTTGCTTGCAAAAACAAGACCAAAAACTTTGTAGGTTTTAAAGACCATCTCCTACTAACTGTGGGAGATGCTTGATGACCTGTTTGACAGTCCAGGTGGCATTTAAGCTGACCTTTAGACCACATAACATTTTCTCCAGGAATTGCAACAGAAACAAAACACTGAAAATGATGAGCAGAGTGGGTAAATGAGACAGAAATGTGCCCTTGTGTGGAGGTTTAAAGCCCAGGTGGAAATTAAGCACCACATAGCTGTTTACTCAGCCACCTCCTCGTTGGAATGGAGAGGAGAATTAAAAGTAAGGCTTGGAGGTTGAGATAGGAACAGTTTGATAACTGAAACCAAAGGAGAAAAAAAAGATTAATGTACAATACAATTGCTCACCACCCACTGACTGGTGCCAGACCCTGTTTGTGAACCCAGATTGCCCTTCCCCTTG
Organism: Toxostoma redivivum; assembly: GCA_013397375.1. Lineage (NCBI taxonomy): Eukaryota > Metazoa > Chordata > Aves > Passeriformes > Mimidae > Toxostoma > Toxostoma redivivum. The sequence goes on along the minus strand of VXBI01003332.1, from coordinate 1,697,354 downwards.
CCCTTCATTCCAGTTTTTGTACTGGACAAGACATTTATGGTGTGGAACATCCCTTTGCCCAGTTCGAGCTGCCCTGCCTGGCTATGCTCCCTTAGTTTTTTCTCCTTGCTGCACCTCCTCACTGGCAGAGCATGAGACACAAACAAACAAAGTCCTTGATTTCAGATAAACACAGCTTAGCAAAATCCAAACCTTCAGTGTATTATCAACATTATAGTCATTTTTAATCCAAAATACAACACTGTACCAGCCACTGGGAAGAAATTAACTCCCTCCCAGCTAAAACCAGGACACCTTCCTGCACAGAAGGCAGTGATGTCTTGGGCTACATCAGGTAAAGAACTGTCAGCAGATCAAGGGAGGGTATCCCTCCCCTCTGCTCAGCACTGGTGGGGCACAGCTGCAGTGCTGTCCATTAACAGGTCTGAGCTTCATGGAAGATTACTCCCTTGTCCCAGCATTGAGTGCAGTGACAACTACAGCTGAACAATTTTTTAACTAATATATCTCCTCCCAGACCAACAGATATAATCAAGGATGGACAGAAAATCAGCACTGGTACATCAAGACCGAGGAGCAATACATTATGTATTCATCTGACATGGAGTGATGTGGAAATAAATAAGGTAGCATAAACTAATCTAGAAGAAGAAATATGGAGATCCTGGAATCGAGCATGTAAGTAGATTATTTTAATCTTTATTGTTATAAATTTCAAACAGAAATATCCTAATACTCCTCTGGGATTAAAGAAAGCGTTACAAGTAATCTGTTTAATTGGTAATATGGCCTTTCAAATTGCTTCAGTTTACCATACTGAAAGCAAATATGATGAAATTCCTACAACTGATTAAACTCATAACTTTAATAATGTTCTGGGCAAATGAATGTATCAGTATCACACACAAGCATTATTTATATTAAACAAGAATGCTAAACAAATATCATAGAAAACCAAAAATGAGACCATATAAACTATGAGAGCTTCTTTGAAGCAGTAGTTCTGCTGCTCCTGCCCTTTTGGATAACTGGAGAATCTTTTCACTAAAACCTTACAAAGCTTTCATTCTTCAATTTAAGAGCCCAAATGGATGTATATATTAAAAGGGAGCTTTTTCTGGGTGGCAGCCACTTTATTTGTGAGATCAAAAGAGGTGTGGTGGAATTGGTGCAAACTTTGGAATTCC
>VXBI01003332.1:1673999-1695880 GCA_013397375.1 Toxostoma redivivum | reverse complement strand
GTTTCCTTCTTCCAAATGTAAATATTTTGATTTTTTTCCCTTCCTGTTTCAACACTACATTGTTCCAGACTGATTCAGCTGTTTCATTTTGCTCAAAGTCTTGCTCAATTAAGTATTAGCTTTACTTCTAATGCAAAATCATCACTTTTTCGAAGTGATCTGTAACTTTCCATTATTAGGGCTGAACCTTTAAGATTCTTTCTCCCTGGTTGCTTGCAAAAACAAGACCAAAAACTTTGTAGGTTTTAAAGACCATCTCCTACTAACTGTGGGAGATGCTTGATGACCTGTTTGACAGTCCAGGTGGCATTTAAGCTGACCTTTAGACCACATAACATTTTCTCCAGGAATTGCAACAGAAACAAAACACTGAAAATGATGAGCAGAGTGGGTAAATGAGACAGAAATGTGCCCTTGTGTGGAGGTTTAAAGCCCAGGTGGAAATTAAGCACCACATAGCTGTTTACTCAGCCACCTCCTCGTTGGAATGGAGAGGAGAATTAAAAGTAAGGCTTGGAGGTTGAGATAGGAACAGTTTGATAACTGAAACCAAAGGAGAAAAAAAAGATTAATGTACAATACAATTGCTCACCACCCACTGACTGGTGCCAGACCCTGTTTGTGAACCCAGATTGCCCTTCCCCTTGCCCTTCATTCCAGTTTTTGTACTGGACAAGACATTTATGGTGTGGAACATCCCTTTGCCCAGTTCGAGCTGCCCTGCCTGGCTATGCTCCCTTAGTTTTTTCTCCTTGCTGCACCTCCTCACTGGCAGAGCATGAGACACAAACAAACAAAGTCCTTGATTTCAGATAAACACAGCTTAGCAAAATCCAAACCTTCAGTGTATTATCAACATTATAGTCATTTTTAATCCAAAATACAACACTGTACCAGCCACTGGGAAGAAATTAACTCCCTCCCAGCTAAAACCAGGACACCTTCCTGCACAGAAGGCAGTGATGTCTTGGGCTACATCAGGTAAAGAACTGTCAGCAGATCAAGGGAGGGTATCCCTCCCCTCTGCTCAGCACTGGTGGGGCACAGCTGCAGTGCTGTCCATTAACAGGTCTGAGCTTCATGGAAGATTACTCCCTTGTCCCAGCATTGAGTGCAGTGACAACTACAGCTGAACAATTTTTTAACTAATATATCTCCTCCCAGACCAACAGATATAATCAAGGATGGACAGAAAATCAGCACTGGTACATCAAGACCGAGGAGCAATACATTATGTATTCATCTGACATGGAGTGATGTGGAAATAAATAAGGTAGCATAAACTAATCTAGAAGAAGAAATATGGAGATCCTGGAATCGAGCATGTAAGTAGATTATTTTAATCTTTATTGTTATAAATTTCAAACAGAAATATCCTAATACTCCTCTGGGATTAAAGAAAGCGTTACAAGTAATCTGTTTAATTGGTAATATGGCCTTTCAAATTGCTTCAGTTTACCATACTGAAAGCAAATATGATGAAATTCCTACAACTGATTAAACTCATAACTTTAATAATGTTCTGGGCAAATGAATGTATCAGTATCACACACAAGCATTATTTATATTAAACAAGAATGCTAAACAAATATCATAGAAAACCAAAAATGAGACCATATAAACTATGAGAGCTTCTTTGAAGCAGTAGTTCTGCTGCTCCTGCCCTTTTGGATAACTGGAGAATCTTTTCACTAAAACCTTACAAAGCTTTCATTCTTCAATTTAAGAGCCCAAATGGATGTATATATTAAAAGGGAGCTTTTTCTGGGTGGCAGCCACTTTATTTGTGAGATCAAAAGAGGTGTGGTGGAATTGGTGCAAACTTTGGAATTCCCTATAAAACCTATTATATTTTGCTTAAGCAAATTTTTGTGGTCTTGTTTATTGTTTTTTCTGAAATGAATATAAGAAAGGTTATCAACAGCTTCAGTGGTCAAAATACTGAATTTTTAAATCATTACTAACTCTTGTTATTTAGAAAAATACAAGCTAACTCCAAGGACATCTTACTGTGGAAAGACCAGGTTTATGCTTGAGACTTTTCAAAACAATGGTTTCATTCTTGGTCACTGAAATAATTTAGTTTTGCTTAAGGTAGGCTGGCAGAAAAAAACATGTGAAGATTGTCAAATTATCATTTGCATTAGTATTTATGCAGATATCATTGTCTGTTTATAAACCCCAATCTTCTCCGATCCTGTAGAAATTAATTTCTTTATTACCATCAAGGTAAATATGTACAAACTAGCAAAATTCCTGCAAGTACTGCAATTGCATCTTCAGATTTTCTCAGCAAAGTAGTCTGTCTATTTTAGCTCATTTTTAAATTGGACATCTCTGCATGTCACCAATGCAATGTGGCTTAAGCATGCAAATTAATACGTTGGTCCTGGCAAAGAAGAATATTTTCAATAATCTGTGTTACCCACTTCTTTGCTGGGCTCCATTATTATTGTCATTCCCTTTGCCATTAATTGTGTAAGAAATCAACTCTCAATGTCTGAAGTTTTTTCTTGAATGCTGTGAAACTATTGTCACCATGTGCACTCCCTCTCAAGTCAATGAGGCCACATACATCAGCATAGAGCACAAAATAATTTATTTCCTCCTCTTTAAAAGTGCTGCGAAGGACTTTTGCAATACTGACCCACCCAGTTATTTCTAATTGCAGTAGAATATAAATTCCTTTCTCTGGCCAACAAAGTAAGAGAGAGATGATGAATAAATAATTTAACTACATCTTTTCAAATGAGAAATTCCATTTTGGAGGAATGGTTTTGTTTGCATTGCATAGATGAATATCTAGGCCTACCCTTTGAAGGAGAAACTATTAGGCTCAACAATAACATTTCTGCACTGATTATCCCTGCTTTACTTTCCTGTTTAATCAAATATTTTTTCCATTAAGATCTGAATATTCATAAATGGGAACATAAATGTAAACACATATTCTTATAAACATAAAATCAATTCAATTTCTGGATCAGATTTGAAACTTCTTTGGAATACAGAGTTCTAAGTTGAGAGATGCCTGGGAGGGATTAATATCCACTTTGCTTAAAGTGCTCAGGGAAATGGATATTTTATGCTCAGGTTTTGTGTTTTAAGCCGGAAGAATTGGAGAAATAATAAAATAAAAAGAAAGAATGTTGTAAGTAATGGAAAAGGAAATTCTTTAATTATGGTTGTGATCTCGTGGGTGATGGAAAAGCTGCAGTCATTGCTGCTTTGGGAGTACACGTCTTACATTCTGCTAAGTGAGGGGAGAAATAATCTCATCACCATCAGTAACTCCCTCTCTGACCATGTGTTCTGTGCTGGGACAGTAAATGGGTATGCCCTGAAGTGCTGGGAGAAAATATAGTGTCGAAAAAATTGTCTTTCTAAAAAATTATTTTGACCATGATGGTAAACGGAGGGATCCTGTTTTATACTATTCAATATTTATAAGTGTCCCAAATCATAAAGATACATTCTTGTGTATATATCTAAAGAAAAGTGAGGGCATACAAGAAGATTCTTTGTTTTAATTTTTACTTGATCAGGAAGATAAAAGGGCAAGATATTGGGCAGAAAGTTTCTCTGAACTAACATGTTAGTGCAGCTTCTTTTTTTTTTTTTTTTTCTCTTTTCACAAAATTCTCCTTAATCCAATGAGTAAATCAGAATAAAAAAGAATTGTGCCATTGTTGAATGGGTGGAAGCACAGGCAGGAAGAAGAGTACCTTCTTGTACAGGATGATATTATGTAAGGTAGCAAAGAGTTTTGTTTCAGAGATTCCTTAGGAGACAAACAATTGGCTTTCTCTTTGGGAATTGTTTTTGTGTTGAGCACTTTTATTTGAATAACATGTGTAGTCATCAATGGTTTCTCAGCAGCAGGTACAAATAAATGAAGCTGCCTGGAGTAAGAAGTAGGCACTTGGTGAGGCAGGATCATGAGCCACTGCTGACTGTACAGTAACAGAGGAAGCTGCACTCCAGAGGGAATGTGACAGGACATGTCTCTGCATCCAGTACCTGCCACCACGTGCCATCAGTCACTGCAGATATCTTGGGGATTGCCACATGCTGAAGTGAGGCTGCTCACTGTGTGGAAACACCAGAAAATATGGCTATCTCACTAGTGAACACATCTTCTCCTAAACATTTTAAAGAATTTTTTGAAGAGAATTATATAGACTCAATTTTTAACCTAACTTCCTGCCAGGAAAAAAAAAATGTTTAACACGAGTTTGGTAAAAGCCAGCTAAAGACAGAAAAATGATGACACACTGACTTCTTAAATCTAGGCAAGAATGTTGGGTACTTTTTGTGATGGAAGTGATGAGATTACTCTTGTCACGGGGTGAGGGCTGGGAACAGGGCCTCTAAGGGAGTAAAAAGGGGAAATTCAAAAATTAAAATAATGAGATGTCAGAAGTTCCTTCAGTGAGTTATTAAGGGGAGTCACTGGACAAGAATGCAGATTTTAAATCTTTTGGATGAAAGGGAAAAAAACCCAATCATGTGCTTCTGTGTAGTTTGTATGGCTACTGTGGCATTATAGATTCTAGTGGGACAGAAACAGAGCCCTGAGATACAGGGACATTCTCTGAGATTCCCACTGCACTAAACAGTTTCTGACAGCAGAAAAATGCAGTAATGTGGTGTTATAAAAGGAAAACTTACTTTACTTATTTTGAGTCAGTGGCAGAAATAAAGACTTAGTCATTAAAATTGCTTGAGCTATAGAGATTTGACCAAGCCACACCTCAGTTCCATCAGGAGTTTAGAAAGCAAGGGGTTCTGCTCTGAACCTTGTGACTCAACTCCCTTATCCTTTTGCATCTTTTGCTTTAGTGTAAATCATTCTGAATTGATGCTAAATCAATTTTCCTTTGTCTGTTTCATCCACACAGTAAGCAATAGATGGAGCCTTGCCAGCAAGCTTTTTTAAAGTTGCATTTTTTATAAATTTCTATTAAAATCTGTTTTTCTAGTACCTCTGATAGTGATTCTTTGAGCAACCCTAACCCACTCTTTCATGAGAAATTGGCATTGCTGGCAGGATCCTAAATGGGGATTCACAACAGATACAGAGAAGTGTTTCCTTAATTTGGGTTAATACTGGATTCTATTATAGTCCTTCAGGATTTTAATGCATTTTTGTTTTTTCTGTTTTTCTTGTAGTCTTGCTCTTTAAATATGTGATGGATGATTCACAAAGTTTCCTGTTTTACACACACACACTCAAACATACATAGTGCTAGAAATATATGTACACACACATACAACTATATTTGGATGACTACATGCTACTGTAGAGGTTTCAGCCTTTATTTGCATCTCAAAACAGATATGAAGAAACTTGGCATCACAACTGTATTTTTTCCTTTTTCTTTGTAAGGATCATTAATATGATGGACATTTACAATCAAGTCAGAAATCATATTTCTGTTGTAGTTTCTCACCTTTTAAAAGAAATGTCTCCAGAAAAGTGGAACACCATTAATAGTTGCATAGGAATTCAAACAGCATAGCAACTGTGCTATGAGCACAGAGAGATACAGAGCAATATTTAAACCAACCAATCCTTGAATGCCAGTCTGGCTCTTTCTGTAATCCACTTGCATAGCTGAGACTCTTGTCTCCCTTAAGAGGATGCTGAGAATGTCTTCAAGTTTAAAGTAAATTGTAACTAAAAGCCACCCAAATAAGCAAACAAACAAAAACCTAACTAAAAAGAAAAACCCAACAAAAAACCCCCAAACCTAGTGTAATACACAGTTCTGCTGCTTCTCATCTGATGTGCAATTTATTGACTGTAATTGAGAGAGTTGGTTGCAAAATACCTGGCGTGTTATTTATGATTTTCCTTTACTCTTCATGTAGCCACATGCAGAAGAAAGAATTTATTGGACTAAGGTGGAAGTTGAGAAATAAGTATTTACTCCTTTGGAAAATGGAATTTATTTATAAACCCCTCACATGGCTTCTGATTGCAATTCAAAAACTTTTAAAAATAATGAAGCAAATGTGTTTGATGTTGAATTAAAAAATAAAATTAATAAATGAAGTTTTGTTTATCCAGAATTAGGGTGGGTAGGAGGTGGTTACATGCAAATGATTACTGATTGAGACAACACTGTCTTAATTGCTGGGTGGAAATGAGTTCTCTGTGTCCATATAATGGTTTTTTCTCCTTTTTAGAGCTTGAGATTTTATGACTTGTAGCAGGTTTCTGAATTCTCTCCAGGCTCCCCCTTTCTCTGCTCTGTAGAGAAAGGTTTGTACCTCTTTCCACATCACAGCAACCATCAGAGATGCAAATTCACTCGTGTCCTTGATTTAACAGAGAAGGCAAACTGAGATTTATAGAAACTCATGAGACTTTGGAATTTCTTTTCCTCTCTAAAATCTGTCAGGTTTTAGGATATACATTGGGAGAAAAGTCAACAAAGTATTTGGCCTAGTGAACCAGATTGGTTTACTGAACATTTCTACATTTGTAAGTGTTCAGCCTTAGGCATGATTTTCAATTCCTAAACAAAACTAAACTTTACAACTGAAATTGGGAAAACAAGCTCCTTGATTTTAATACTTCCAGCATGGAATGGACCAAACTTCCCAGACTTTAATTTGTATCTTATTCTCCTTTTACTGTTAACTTTGAGGTCATTGACAGATACAACTGTTGCCTTTTGTGTTGGTCGTAATTTTTTTGAAGGCAGGCTGAAGATCTGAATTCAGACTGCTTTCCATGCTTGAAGATTGGCTGACAGACAGTACCCAGATCACAAAATGGTGAAAGGATTCAAAGTGTCAAAAATGGTGTTTGTCTTGGAAAAAAGGTATTTTTACACTGACACAGGAAAGGAATATTTACTCAAACCAAAAATTACCTTTTAGCTCTAAGAAGACAGATCTGTCTTGAAGTTTTTACATTCAGGATCCAAAGCCTAAACACAGATAGGATCAAATTCTGGCTCTGACTAAATGGGTAAGGCACAAGTTGGAACAAAAACTTTGGTGAATTTGAGTCTCTGTCTGTAGGGAAGAAGGGCTGAGGACAGTACTGCTGTGTGAGCTTGTGGTCTGTCTCGAGAAAAAGGAGCCACCATCATGTGAACTTCTGTAATTCCCCCTTTTCCCCCCTCTGTTTTCTATAACTTCTCTTGTGACTCCCAGATTTATAAAGATGCTTCAGTGTTGCTTGTATGATCAGTGTTGTGTGGCTGAAACTGTTCATGAATGATCATTGCAAAGAACATTATATAAGTACATTTGGCTTCAGATCTCTGTCTCCCTAGGCTTGATATTTTCAGTGACACCATATCTCCTGACAGATCTTTTACTTTTTCCTTACTCTACTACCATACTTATAGCAAGAGATCATTATATATTTCATGTTTCTGGGCTGCAGCTCAGAAGGGATTCACTGACCTCAGTAGAATAATGCTAATAAGAAAAGAATGTGTTCAGCCCAGTCCTTATTCCCTTGTTTCAAATCCCGTGTCCCTCTCATTTATAATTTCTTTTGCTCTGTACCACTCCACTCATAGGAATTTCTGAAACAAGTGAGAGCTGCACAGTTATTAATTCCAATATTCCTTTAGCACTGCCTGACACTCTAAAAGGCAAATATTATTTGCAAAGTAATAGCTCAGCATGCAAAGCACTGAAGAATATGTAATAGCACAGCAATGAGAGTGTACTTGACCTAGGAGATCACTACATGTCTCTTTATGAGAACTCTTTTTTGTACAAATGTTTTTCTTTAAAATGCTTGTGTCTTGAACTCTCCATGCAGTGCTGCATCCCACGTGTTTTCTCTTGTGTTAGAAGCAATTACTAAATCTATGAGGGAGTAGAAATTATTCTAAGATCTTGATCCTGTGAAGTTTTAATGGCATTGCAGAACCCAGAGCATAATGCCCTCTTTCCATGACAATGTGTCTGAGTGAAGTGTTTCTGTTTCTGTTGGTGTAAAAAAGTCAGAGACAATGTAAAATGAATCACATAAATTCATACACAGACCATTCCTGATTTTTCAGTCAGTAATTTGCTACCTACTGATAATATCCCATCTGTCAGGGGTGTTAAATGGATAGTTGAGAAATGTAAAAGTAAGATGTCTGTGAGATGGTTAATAACACAAATAGAGAAGAGAGGGGTTAAAATACAAATGTTCATTCCCATAAATAATTAACCTGTGTTTCAAGAAACAGGAAAAGCTACTAGCTGAGTTTTAGACTGAAAGCTGTGTGACTGAAAGCACCCCTTGTCTGCAGCAAAGTCTCTGAGGAGTGGCAAACCCTACTGTGGTGTGACTAATTCCCAGTACTGGTTTCAGTGACTGTTCAGATGCTCCAAGTATAGCACTTGAGATGTGGGATCCTCTTAAGTGAATCACAGAGTCATAGTTAAAAAGCTCTAGCCATTTCATCTATTCCTCTGTAAGGGCAAGCATGTTCTCAAAGGCTGTTCCACTATTTAGCTGGTCTCACAACAGGACCTTCCTAAAGTTCAGATTAATTTCTTTCCTGTCTGAATTTTACCACTTACTCCAGTTAAGCCTCAGGAGAAATTTTTCCTAGTCTTGCTTGGCCAGACTTCCTGCTTGGCAAAGAATTTATTTGGCAAGACCAAAATCTATTACTGAATAGGCTTTACAATCTGTTGGCTTTAGGCTTTAAATCTGTTACTGATTTTTGGCTTCAGTTGAAATCCACGCCACCAAAATCTGAAATCTTGCATATCCTTGCCAAAGAAAAAGAGCAGGGAGCTGAGGAAAGCACAGACAGCTCCTTTGATAAACTCTTTCTTATCTGACAGGTCACAAGCTGTCTTCCAGGTGACTTGTGACCAAATCCTGCAATGAGATGTGTTCTTTAGGTAAGCTCACCTCAAGGGATGAGGGACACGACTTCAATTTACAGCAGAGAGGGCAAAGAGCTGTACCCAGCTGCTGCTTCCACATGCTGTAATTACCAGGTATGTAAAGACACGAGTTCCTGAAAGCCATAGATCACTAGCAGAGTGTAGCTGGTCCTAGCTAGTTGGGCTTATCTGCAAGGCTAATTAGCTCAAATGCGATGCCAAACAAGCGAGGCTACAATGTTTAGAGCTCTGAGGCAGGCTCAGCTGACAGCAGGCTGGAGCTGCCTTTGCTATGCAGATGTGCAAATGCATGCTAAGCTGCCTGCTCCCTGAAGGAAGGAGGATCTGGATTCTCACACCAGAGTGTCAAACAAAGCCATCAGCCATAGGTTCACTTTCTCTCTCTGGGCTGGTATTTCTCTGTTTAAGCAAAATGGAGCAACTTCAACGTGACTGCTCGAGACACCCAGGGGACCAAATGCCCACTAGCAGCTGTGGTCAGAATGTTTAGAGCAGGTAAAGGCAGCCTCAGCCTCCTCAGGCATCCAGGAAGGGCTTCTGGCTGCTTGTGACTAGCAGTGTGTGCTCTATTTTTACAGTTTTATTTCTATGAGTGCTTCAGTTAGTTCTCTAAAGCTATAAGAAGTGTAAAGTATTCTGGAACTGCCAAGTTCAGCAAGGACTGGGCCATGTGAACTGTATTTCAGATATATCTGTCTGTACAGAACTGTGTGATTAAGAAGAGAGGAAAAACTAGCTAGACTGGGATTGAAGAACCAAATTTGAATACGGGAGGAGAAGTTAAAAAGGAATCCTTAGATAGTTGAGATAAGCTTTAGCATCCTTATATCTGTATTTGAACTAGACTCTTGAACATTCATAGCCTATCTCACATCTGTGCCCCTTGAGATATGCCTTGTATAATTCATCACTGAGAGTGTAATATATTTGTCAGAGATCATGTTGATGTTATCTATCCTAATACCAAACACTGACTCTCCTCCTGTATATGGGAAAGAATCTCTGCAGGAGTGCACTCAACAAATTCCATTTTGTCTCAAGACTCTCAAAAAACTGTTTAGTATGATTCACTTTCTGTGGTATTGTCTGGCAGTTCCTGCTTGCTAGACAGTGCTGTGTGGAGTTTATTATAGTACCAGATCTATCAGACTAGCAGAACTGTTTTTTATTCCTTCTATTATCTCTGCCTCTCTACCCATTCCCCTGGGGAAAATTTTCATTAAATTATTGCAACAATTATGGAAGGGTTGGTTTTAGAAAACAAAGCGAGGGGAGTATGAACCTCAGATAAATCTTCATGTGTGCAAACTTCTTTATCTTAGGACAGGAGGAGGGATTTTGTACTGCTGAGACCTTGGGAACAATGGACAGCAGATAAATGCAGATTCTCTTGCTAGTTTTCATATCTGTTTGTATATCATTGAATATACAGTGATATATAGGCTGAATTTGGTCTCATATCGTGTATCTTTGAAATATCTGGTGACTCAGACATAGATAATTTCTTGTAAATTCAGAGCAAGTTGGCTGAAACTTTAACATCTGAAGGAGTCTTAATAGCTTTCCAGATCTGACTTGTTCAAAAAGCTGCTCAGACATGACCTGCTTAATTCTTCCAACACTTCAGTAAAATATTTAGACAATATAAGTAATGTTTTAGAGGTGAACTAGTAACCCATAATGTATTTATTGCCAGTTGTATTCCTGCAAATAAAATGTTTGTGAACACATTGCACATATTTTAGACATTCACTATTCTGAAGAACTGATGAATTCATGAACAAATATTTTCTTCATTAGTGAAGCACAAATTATTGAAAAAGGAGTTTTCAGGAACCAAAAGAGTTGCTTAGCTATGATGATCATATTATGTGTAATTTGATGACTGTATTTATATAAATCACTAACACAGTTTTGTAATATACAATTGCATAAAACATTGAATTTCTTTTTTTTTTTTTTCCTGTATAGAATTTCTATCTGGCTAATATCTGCTGCTGATAGATCCTGTCAAACATCCCTCAAAAGGTTACCCAAAAGGACTGCAACTGAATGCAAGCACATTTTCAAAATCCTATTGAAAGTAATCTTTTTTCTCAAATTTAGTTGGTTATTGTCACTCAGTATTACTAAAGAAAAGACAAAGCAAATAAACCAAATTTTGGTAAGTAAGAAGGATACATTTACAAACACAGCTGTGTTGTTCTAGGTATGAATTTCTTGCTAATGAGAGAAATTTAATCCATAACTGAACTTTTACCAGCTATGTAATAATATCCCATATGAGTGTTTATTTTTAGTTTCTAAAATGTTGGCTTTCATTGGTACTTAAGCCAAGTTAAGTAGGCAATGAACGTGCAGTCTAGTGTGACAATTCCCAGCTCCAAGAAAAACTCATTGTCTCGTAACAGCAGTCAGCTCCTCCCTTACCCATTTCTGTAGCAGAAATTCAGGCACATGGGGATGTGCAAAACCAGAGTTTCTGTCTCACTAATTTAATGAATTCTATTTTCTGTGCCTCTGCCCCAGCCTGACAGAAAACTCCTGCCTTCAGTCACCCAGAGTTACCTTCTGTGCTTGTTTACACTACAGAGAAGGGAACTTCCCTCAGAAGTCGTGGGCTTTCCTACTCGACAATTCCAACATACATTATGCAGAGCCCAGAAATAAGGCTCCAAGGGGAAAAACTGGGAGGAGTTTCCTTCCTTATGCATTCTCCATCCATGGAGGGGCACTTAGTGCTGCCTGGACGTGAGACAGCTCCTCAGGCTCCCTATTTTCCAGCTGAGCTCAGGGAGAGCAGCCCTGGCTTTGTCTGGGTATATCCAGGAGGTGCCTGTCAGCCTCCTCACCCTTCTCATCCTATGATGTGTGCACACCTGCACCTTCCCTCCTAGAGCCACACTGCAAAGAGCTGGAACCCTTGCCTCTCTAAACAAACATGCTTATTATGGTCTAAAATTAAGATGCTTTTCCTTCCCTTCCACCTTTCAAAGGAATCATAAAACTAACAGGGAGACTACTGAAATTTACTAAGTTTCTATTTATATACAGACAGGGTCTGGTTTTAGTGCTCTTTGTAGCAGAAAAAGATAGGCTTAGCTGCTCATTCCCACACTGCTATGTTTAAGACACAGTCTAAATGTGGATATGTTGTGTGTGACTGTGGCAAGAGCGGCACAAACAGATCTGGTGTGAACAGAAATTATTCAGCTAAAATTCAGGCTTTACTTTTGTTAGATAGGAAAATATTTTATCTGTGACTATAAATATGATGTAACCCCTCTATCCCCTTAGAATATATATATACACACACACACAGGGGAAACACATTATGAAGTAGGCAGAGTTATTGTAATACAGATACTGGGACTGAACTAAACACTGTTTGCAGCTGCCTTGATTCAACATTTCTCAAAATCGATGGAAAACCTCCCTTGACTTTGAATGGCTCTGGTCAGGTGTGTATTAGGCACAAAGGCCCCTTAAGCATTAACAGTTAACAGTTTGGTTATGCAAATATGAAGTGTTTCCTGAGTTTCCTGAATGTTTGCCTTTTGTAAAGCTCATCTGCTCTTCTGGGGCTTTAAATGTTTGATTTAGTAATTCCAATATGCTGTATGGAAGAGAGAGTGGATGAGAAAGAATGGGGACTAAGAAAAAGGAGAAATTAGTGGAGATGACAGAGAGAAGTCAAGGTTGAAGTCATGAAGCCAAATCAAGTAGAAGAGAATGGAAAGACAGCAGGGAGGAAAGAGTACACCCAGGAAATGGCTTAGTATAGGCTTGATTCACCTCTTGTATAACAGCAAATAAAAGAAATGAAAGTAGGAGTGCAGAATGCTGAGCACAAAGAGGGCAGCTCAGGGCTCTGTATTCCCACTTTCATTTCTTTGGCTGGAATGTATCAGTTCCAGGAAATTCTTGCATGGTGTTCTGGGAGGGCCAGCCAGGGGCAGGAGGAGCAGGGACAGACAGAAGTGACCTGCAGAGAACAGGAGAGTGCCCTTGTCCCTGTGTTTCCCTGGCATTCCCCCAGCCCAGCTGACAGCTGTGGGGGCTCAGCCGGTCACTGATGGTCTCTGCAGGGCTGGCCCTGCTGGGGACAGTTTCCATCTCCAGCCACACCTCAGGGACAGCAGTGGCAGAGCTGTCCCTGGGGACTGGGGCTGGGATGCTGCCTGTGCTCTGGTGGGCAGCCAGGGACTACGTGCACTGCCCTGGTGCTGGGAACAGGAAAAATGATGGAGCCACTTGGTCTGACAGAATTCCCGAAAGCCAGCCCGAGCCGTGCTGGCTCTGGAGGCTTGTGCCTGAATTGGATGAGTGAGTTGTTTAGGGATCTGGGGCAAACCAGTAGAACAGGCTGATGAATCCACACGGTAGGTGCCAATCTGGGTTGCTGCCTTTTTCAGGAGTAAACAACTGGGAGCCATTGTTCATCTTCCCCACTCTCTGCAGGACACAGGCTGTAAATTACATCGAGGAACAAAAGCTTGATGGGAGTAGAACCGGGCGCTCCACTTGCCAAGGGAGTGCTTTGCCCTCCAGCCAGAAGAGCAGCTTTTCTTGCTCAAACCAGCACAGGCTCTTCTTGTGCTTCCCATCAGCACTCAGAGCCCAAGAAAAGTGTGCAGCTCAAGACTGCAGCATTTACAAGCCTTGCCATTACAAAACCTGTTTTCAGGATTGATAATGAAAATTAAATCTACTCTGAAATTGAATCCAGTCTGAAATGCAGGAAACTAGATTGCAGTCTAGGGACATGGAGGAAATCTCATTTAAAATAGCATATTTTATTGATATTATAGATAAGTGGGTATGAAATCCTCCCTGCTTCCCCAAATCTGATTTTCAGCCAGTCTCACAGATCATCTGTAGTCTACACAAAATGTAAACAGCCATGACCAGAACTACCTAATGACATTTGTGCTTTTTATGTTCACTAAGACCAGATGTTGTTCAACTCCCTATAATCTTGAAATATTCACCAAATTGTGCTCAGAAAATGATTTTTTAATTTTAAAAAAAGTATTTCTGTTGATAATAGAGGAAAAAAATAAAATTAGGAGCTGTATTTTTTAAAGAAATTTTGGGGTTTCAGAAGACAAACGCCAGCTATTTTCACAGAAACAAAATTCTAATCTATCCCTCTTTCAATTTCTCCCATTCAGTAGTGAAAATAATCTCCATTGATACCTTTTTTTCCATCAGAAGTATAGGTTCATTCAGGTACATCCATTTTCTTGTCTGTCCACAAAATAAAATCTAAATATTCATTCTAAGGACAGGCTGGCCCACTGAGTTCAGTGGAATTTTGGTCTTTCAATTCAGCTAGGCCAGAATTTCATCCTTTATGTGAATTCCTGCAAAATCCCCAACTTTTTATAACACTATAAGCCATGAATGTTCCTTTTCTAGGGCTCCAACATATGCACTCCCTGTTAGGATTTTTAGCAAAATTAATTAGTGTTGGCTAGAGTTCACATATGTGATAAAATCACAAATTAATTATTTTGGTGTTCCTGTACTATATTTTACCATCACAGATTCTGTATTCACTGTATCAAATGTGTCACAGAAAAACACTCTTTTAAATGCTGGGGTTTTATACCTTTTCAGTCTTATTGTTTCATTCTCTTTTGAAATCTTCCTTCATTAATCAATTTACAAATTTTTGGTGCCAGTAGTTTAGCTTCTTGTTGCCAAGGAAATTCCAAATCTCAGATATTTAACTGTACTGACAGGCTCAAAAGGGATGCTCTGCTGCATTTCTGCAGCTGAAGATTTGCTTCAGGATTTTTCTGTTCCTATGTAATAAGGTTTTCCCAAACTAAAGGAGAAGTTATGCACTTCTCACAAAGAAATCCCCAAAACAAAATGAAAACAAACCCAAAACCCAAACCAAACAGATTTTCCAGAGTCATACATCTGCTTTGACTACATTTTCTGGGCAGCATTATGCCCTGCATGTCTACCTGAGACTGACACAAGCTGACCATGTTTGTGTGGGAAAGAAGGAAATATTTTTGTGTCATTTTTTTTTTATTTTTGTGTCATTTTTTTATTGGAATGCACATGTGTGTCCTAGGCTGATGTGTAAGCAGGCAAATGGCATGAGGAATGGCCAAACTCACGTCCCATACTAACAGCTCATTAACTTTTTTTGTGATTTATCACATGAAAGGATGTAATATTATCAATTATTTTTCTTATGTAGATCTGTCTTTTCCTTTTGCATTAGGCACTAGCACCTGCATGCACGTGGTCTAAATGTGTCTAATCTTAGCCCAATTTTTCAGGGCAACAAGCAAGAGAGAGTCTTTCCAAAGCAGAATACCACCCACCCTTGCTGAACACATGCAGAAGTATTCAAAAGACTGAGATGAATAACAAGTAATATTTTGGTATCTAGAAAACAACCTATTAATAATCAGGTGTCAGAAGGGCTAGAATTAGAAACTTCAGACTATGAAGAGACTAGGAATTTCCAGTCCTGGCTAAATAAGACTATGCTTGTATCCCCAAAATGGACATTATTCTCCCTTTACCTGTGCAACAAAAACCACTTTTTTTTTGTTTGTTTGTTTTAAATTCTGTATCATTATGAATACAGGATACTAATGGAGAGGCAATTTATATTCATCAAAAATAGGACTGAAAATTTCTTGAATTTTAATTAAATGTTTAACTATTCTGTTTCATCCATAGGACGTGAATTTTAAAAGTAATTTAACAACTGAAGAAAAAGATATACTTAGTAAATTTAAAGCATCCATTAACTGTGTGTTAGCATTTTGAAATCCCACTAAGCTTTATTAATGGATTTTGATGCCAAAACATTTGTAGATATAAATATACGGGATTTTACAGAACTATTTCTCTTTCTACTTTAGACAATAAGGTATATGGGAGATTGTTTTTAATTGTTTTAATTTTAAAGCCATTTCTTAGGAAAAAAAAAGTGGCATATTCACTAAAGATAATGTATTATCTATTATTTCAAAGTTGCTAGCTTTGTAATAAAAAGATTCCCTGTGTTTAAAGGAAAGATTTTTCACTTTAACTTTGTCCCATCAGATATTCTAGACTGGTAGGAAAAGCCTGTTGTAACCTGTTGCTAAAAATTTGGCTAATTGAGGAAGGGATAGCCAGCCATCTCTAAGACAAAACACAAAAAAGAGGCAAAGTCCTGAAAACCTCTTTATGTGACCTCCCTGTGCTGTGGCTGCAGGGACCTGTCTGTATTTTTCCACTGTTTGTGTTAACGGAGATTAAATTAACGAGAAAATTCTTTCAAGTGGGAAGATCGACAGGATGGTAATCTGATATAGGACTATTCATTCTGGATTTGGCAAGGGAGGCTGAAATTGGGGCATTTCTGGCTGTCAGTCATGGCCACATGCTGGCTGCTGAAGGTGAGCAGTGGTGACCCTGAGCAGCCCCTCATCCCAGGGCACAGGAACCACTGTCCCCATTCTGCAGCTCCAAGGAGAGCCAGTGCATGGAGACACCACGGCAATCTCCAAGGCGTGCAGGAGACAAGCCTTGTGCTTATCTACACAGGCATTGAGGTTTTCACCAGGGGTTTCATGAGGAGCCAAACAAAACCACACACTGCAATGAGCACATGTCCCTCAGGAGCTGAGACCTTGTCTGAACTCAAGGATCTCGTGCCTCTTCATCCTGTTTCTCTGTTTCTCTGAATCGGGAACAGGAGGAAAAAATCCTTCTGTACCTCATGCCACCAACACAATAAATACCAGCCTTAGTCCTCAGTGTCACTCACTTCTGGCACTGGCATTATTCACTGCTCTTGTTCATTCATTATTCTTGTTGGAGCAGCCTGTGCAGGGACATCAAGGGCAGAAAGGGCTGTGGGAAACTGAAGTGCCTCAGTTTACCTTCTGCAGGAGGTTATCCTCCAGAGCGAACAAAAACACTGCAGGAAGCTTCACTGCAGAACAGGCATCTGACTTGCTCTTAATTGAACTGCAAAAAGAGAAAATGGTGAGATAAGAATATATAAGCAAAATATTTTGGGGAAATATCTAGGCTGTTATAGATGCTTTACAAGGGTTCAGAAACTCTAGTGCTTTAATGTTCACTTGGTTTGCAATAATGAAAAGATTTTAAACAGCAGGAGGAAAAGCTTATAAAAGTGCATTTCTGAGGTAACTCAGGAGAGACTACACAAATTTTCCTACAAGCACACTGAGTATAACTTTTGACTAGACTTGTGTAGGAAGAGAAGGTTTAGTGGCTCTTTAAAACTCAAGTGTGCCTGCTTAGTCAGTACTAGCTCTCCTTCCACTCCCCCTTCTTCTGCTGCTGGGTAACTTTTGTTGCAATATGGGTGTGACTTTTGATGGAGCTTCCCCCTCCCAGTTATGTCATTACTTCAGTGCCTTTGAATCAGAATAAAAAGTGCAGCAAACTTCAGACTCATTGACTGCAGGCTTAGCAAGCGTCGGGGCTTCTCTTCTTTCTGCAGCTTGCAAGGATCTTTGGATTTTGCAAAGCACTTCCAAGAAAGCAATGGCCACCTTCTCCTTATGGGCAACTTTTGGATTATGTTTGCTGAAGCTTTGTCTAACAGAAACAGGTAAGATTTTTATGAATGAAAACACTTATGATTGTTAAGTTAATGCTTCAGACAGCAAGTGCACTTCTGCTAGGTAGCTAAAAGCTTTCTTTCATCTTTATACTTTTATTATTCCAAGTGTTTTCAGAGATGTTTCAGCAGTGTAATCTCAGTTGTGCTGGTCTGTACGATCACGGCAAGCCGTGTATCGCTTGTAAAGGGCAATTCCAGATCTATGAAAACTGAATTGCAGAACATTAAAGAATGAGGTTTGAACTAAGAGCAGAACTACACTGGGGAATTCGGGATGGCTCTGGAAAAGCTCAGCTCGGCAGTGTGGCTGCTGTTCCAAACGCAGTTTGCTCTCCCAGCTCCACTCCGGAGCAGCGAGAGGGGGTGGAGGGAAGGGGTGAGCCCCCCCAGCTCACAGCTGCCTTCTGGAGCTCACATGAGCTGAGCCAGCAGCTGGAGCAAACTGCATTTGGGCACAGCCTGGCTGAACAGGAGAAGAGCTGCAGGGATCTCTGCTGAAATTCGGAGAGCTTTTATGCCAAGCATGACTTTCTAAGGTCTCTCTGAGGCTGACTGATGAGCTTCTGGAACAAAGAGGGTTAGAAGTGACGAAGTTCAGTTGTTTACCACTTGTTTATCACTTACCTATCTGCAGCTTGGTTATCTGCTTCAAATATTTGCATTTTAAAATCTAAGGTTAATACAGAGAAAAAAAATAAAAAAGTTATGTCCAAAGTGACAAAAAGCTTTTGAAATTTCACATGGTTCAGGCTCAACCACGTTTTAGGGGAATGACCACACTTTTAGCAGACTATCACTGAGACTGCAACTACCTCTAGGCATTTTGTGGTTATGGGTAACAGTTGTGCTTCTATAATGTTCTTGTACTCATCAGTTCCAGGAGTCTAACAAAATGCATTTTTCATGGCCATCGTCACCCAAAGGCTCTGTGTGTGTGTGCATGTGTATGTATGGTAAATATATGTCTCATTTTCTTGAGCAGCAGGGGATACTTCTGTAATGGTTGCAGGGCTGCCAGGCTGTGAATGGGTGTGTCAGAGGGAACAAGCTCCCGGTGCATCTGTGATAGCTGAAGCAGCCTCATTGCTTTTCTTTCTAAAATCGTGTGTCCATTGTACCAAAATGCTCTTGCTAAGATCAGGTATATAGACAAAGCCTTAAGAGAAAGGACAGGGCTACTGTAGGCAAATAAGGTATGTCTAAGATGTGTTTAAATCCTTGGTTTGGTCCATGTCTGTGTACTGTATAAATATTATAACAGCTCGACTGATTTTTACTTCTGTGAGCTGCCTGGAGTGTCCTGGAGAGCAGGGTCTGCACTGGCTCTGGGAGCAATGTGATTTTACAATTAGACAGAAAGCCCCAAAACTGAGCCTTCAGCATGGATACAAAAGGTCTGTCAAACTTCATATATGCCCTCCAGGGAAGTTTCTTTACTGGCTTAGTAAGGTATTAAACTATAGCTACATATAGTATATTTTAGTTGGTATACAGTACATTCTAGCATGACTTTGTAGCCAGTGATGGTTTCAAAACAGCAGTTGATGGTGATGGTTTCTTTTTTTAGCCAGTGATTTTGCCGTGTATCACAGACTAATGGCTACTGCTGTTGGGAAACTCCTGAACTGGAATTTTGATCCTTTTAGTACAGAATTTTATGGAATTAAAGACAACCTGGAATTACTCTTAATGTGATTTCAGAAGGGAAAATGAGATACAGAGCAAACTGAGAAACTTACTTATCCTGATATCTGTGGTGTTGTGACTATACTGTCACTGATATGTTTCTTACTCATGGTGTTGACATGGCTTGTCTAAGGAGTCTATATCCTGGAGGATATAGATGCTGACATCTTGGGTAATGATGTTTGCAGAGGAGATTTTCTCCTGTGAGCATTATGCGTTTGCAGGAATATTTTTTTCTCAAAGTTTTCCTTGACTAACACAAAGCGAATCCTAGAATTTTGCCCACCCCCAAACTGGAAGGAACTGGAGAAGAAGTAGCAGTGGTAAAGATGAAATAGAAAGAGGGAGGATGAGTGTGCCCATGGGAGGAGGGAGCTTGCCTGCTAGCCCTGGAGAGGTGACCACAGCCCCAGTTCAAGGTAAATGAGACAGGGCTCCTGCAGCTGCTGGCCAGTCATGAAGGAAGAGACTTGGTTTACGTATCTATCGTGTAAATTTGTAAAAAAAGCAGTTTGAAGAAGCCCTTTGTGCTAGTTTGTTTTCGCTCAGTCCTTACAGTGTGTGTTTTGGCAGTTTCCCAAAGCTACAAAGTAACTAGACTTTATTAAGAGGTCACTTGAACTTTCCATCTTTGTTTAGTGGAAGGGTTATGGAGCTGCCCGGGAAGCACTCGCACACGCAGAGCCAACAAAGCCTGGCAGGGGATTGTTCTGCAGGCTTTGGAGAAATGCTTGAAGATTCTTTAGATACTGGTATTCACCACAATGAAGAGCCATTACCTTGAAAATAGGAAGTCAGAGAAAGGCTTAATGAGGACAGATAGCATCGTACAATTGAGGAAGAACTTTTTTAAGTAAATGCTTTTAAAACCACTGGTAGCTCTAGCCAAGGTTTAACAAAATGTTCATCCCTATGTGGTGTATCTTTCTTTCCAGATGAGTTCCCATGAATTTTATAGGCCTGAATTGAAGATAGTGTGAATATTGTAGTTATTCATCTATCACCTAAACATGAATGAGGTTTGCATCAAGAATGTGCCAGGGGTCGGAGACATCATGACATTATGGTAGACAGATAAACACCATGAGCTCATTACTTCTAAAATATTTGTTGAAAAGATGTGATAATATTTGATAATATTAGTTCTGAATATAGTTGACTGGTAGTAAAACACATTGTAGAGAAGTAGAGAAAAAGCCATGTAGAGTTCCTTTATGAGGAGAGCATAGATCAGTCAAAGAATTTAAAGGTTTTTTGACGTTCCAAGTGCTGTAAAAAGGCTTCTCCATTTGCTTTCTAGTCTTCTTGCATCATATTTTTGTTCCAGAAATAAGGGATAAGTGTTTGAAAATACAGTCAATATGGAAGATGATAATTCTCCCCTTCATATATCAGTGTTTGGTCTCTTATTTTCAAGAGAATATTATGTGAGAGAGCAAGGGAAGGAGTTCTGCAAAACTCACCTCTAAAATCGGTTTTTCCAGGACCAAGGCTAAATGTCCATAGTTATCTGTGAACTCTAACTTCACAGAGAGGATAATTGGGCAACAAACATGACCCATTACAGTAATCTTGCCTATTTTGAAAACAATGCAGCATTGCACTAGAACAATTAATGGTGCTCAAAACACATCATATTTTAGAATCAGCTGGCATCTGGGAGCACGCTGATTTAATTTGTCAGCGTTAAACGGAATTCTTAAAATAGAGATGTGGAGGTTTCCAACTTTCTAGAAAGTAGAACATATCCACAGTCTGTTTTGTCCCTTGCCTTTACCTGTCAGGGTTTCTCTGTGACAAACCTGGTGGTTTGGACCATTCTCTGTGTGTCATCCACGGCTATAGGCAGGAAGCCAGTTTGCTGTAGCTGCTGGTCATTTTCCAGGAGTCCATCATCTCTTAACAGACATCCCTCCCTCCCAGAGAGGTAGCAATGATTTCAAAGCTATCAGACCCTGTAATTATCAGTGGCCATTATGGGTGCTGCTAATAGTGGTTGTGTCAGTGAAGAGTGTTTGTTATCAGTTTCCTCCCCAGTGCCTCAGCAGCAATATCAGTAGCAGCTGGCTGTGATTTCCCTCCCTGGCAGCCGGAGCTTCCCCCGCCCAAGGGACGGCAGAGCACTGCTGGTATGAATGAGTTTGCAGGCAGGGATGGCAAGTGGCAGCTGAGAAAGAGGGGTTTTCCTCGGAGAATCTTTCCAGTCAGACAGAAAGTTCAGCTAATTGCAATTTGAAGTTCAAACGTCCGTGACTGTTTCCTGCCTAACGAAACCTGAAGTCATTTTTTGAGTCTGTGCTTTCAATTAGGAACGTAATTGAACTTTCTTTAGTAAGCAATGGCTTTGGGACTTTCCAGTTCCTCTACATGACAACACTGGCAACTTTATATAATGCAGCAGTCTTATTTTGGTACAATAGCCTCCAACTCTCATATTGTGAAACATTAACAAAAAACCAAAAAAACTCCAAAAGGAATTGAAGAATAATCCACAGTTTTAGCTGTTAAAACCATGAAAGCACAAGCAGGGTATGCTAACTCAAAAATCACAGAGAAGACCTGAATTCTACTTACATTTGGAGTTTGAAAAGTACTTTGGCTCACTTTTTTTTTTTTCTTTTCTCTTTTCTGTTGATGATTGATGTAGCTTGGTAGCTGGAAACTCTAAGAGTCTGTTTTGTGTCTCAACAAAAAA
>VXBI01003332.1:1538110-1673959 GCA_013397375.1 Toxostoma redivivum | reverse complement strand
AAAAAAAAGAAAGAAAAAACACCAGACATGCAACAGCTGTGTTAGAACTTCCATCTCTCTCTCTCTCTCTGTTAATGATACTGTTCCAAAAGCACTGTGAGAAGGTTATAAGAGAGATTGCCAGGGTACATACTGACAGCTGCCTAGGAAAAGGGCATCAGCCTGCAATCCTCATCTTACAATTAACGTCTGTTTTACTAAATACCTGCTTTCGTAAATAAGATGCTGCCTCTGACAGAACGTATAATAGTAAAAAAAAAACTAACTAGCATAGCTTTTGTTAATTATGTATGTCTCACAGTGGCAGCATGTTAGAAAAACAGGTTCTCAGAAGTACATTTCCCTAGGGGGCTTTTTTATTGTTATTTTTGTTAATGGATAGGTGTCTGTAGAGAAGCAGGGTGTGGTGTGTGTGGGCAGCTGTAATGAGCAGTTTCTTGCAGATTTCCCATACAGAAGTGAGAGGTTAACTGGAGCTCAGGGGATGTTCCGTGGGCACCCAGACCCCTGTGAGCAGATGTGAGCCAGGGCACAGGCAGAAAGCAAGCTGCTGGCCAAACTGGGGTGCCAAAGCTGAGCAGCAGGCTGAGGCTGGCAGGCTCCCAGAGGGAGCACAGCTTTCCAGCAGGGAGGAGGATCAGTGAGGGGCTGGGATCATGCGTGCCAGGGCAGCCAGGCTGCGGCTGTTTGTGCTCTGAGCCCACATGCCACTCCAAACAGACTGAACAGGCTGGAAAAGGCTCCTCCTGCAGCATGGAAATGCCCCAGCTCAGCGCTGCTCCAGGGGTGGTTGGGATGGGAGTGATTTCCCTACTCCTTGCCACTGGGCAACTCACATCTCTGAGACAAGGTGGAATGTCCCTATCATGGGATGAGGAGAAGAAGGAGTGACACAAATATGTCACTGCTGGGGACAGCCAGGTCTGCCCAGCCCCGTCCTGGTGCTCTGGGTAGAGCTCCTGCACAAGGGGTATGGATTAGTGAACCAGGCATGTTCAAGGGAAAGTAGTATTTGCCAATTATAAAGAAACATGATCCAACAATGATGAAGACACTGAGGGTGAGGCCTGAATGCATCTTTCACTCACTTCTTTATTTTTCCTCCTCCTGCTTGGTTGGGTGTCCTTCATTATTTACTGTCCTTTCCCTTTTCCATCATTTACACACGTGTAGATGATGTAGGAATGTAGAAAAAAGGCTTCTTTTGCTAATGAGTCTTCGTATTTACAGATGTAGGATTTTGTTCTCGGTTCCTGTATGTTGTTTATACATAAATTTGACATATAGGATCACTTAGAACATGGAAGTGAAATAATACATATTTTGTTTAAATCAATTCCACCAGTAGCAGTTCTGTAAAAATCAGATAAAACTTTATTGCTCTGAGAGTTTTATCCTGTTTACTTGTCTGTTTGCTATCTATATACACACTGAGGACTGGCAGCTATTTTCAGTTCAATAGCAATTGTTTCCTGTTAGACAACACTAAATGCAAAGTAGAGCTTCCTTAAAGAGCTCTTATTCTGTGCTGATCTTTTTATGATTAGGGATGTTTGTAGCAGTTTGCCAAGTGAGAACTGACTTACATCTTTTGCCCTACTGTCAGAGTTAACACTTCTTTAGGTTCAAGAACTTTAGAATTTATTTAATGATTAGCTGAAGAACAGTGTCTTAAATTTAGTCAAGTTTTGCTCCTGTTTGAACCAATACCTCCTAGTGATAAATATTGTCTGTCTTACTGAGATTTTGAAGGTATTTGTACTTAAAGCTTGATGCTCTGGGAAAGGCTGTAGGGCTGGAGCATCCAGTGACTTTGGAAGATTTGGTATTAACAAAATACTTCTCTTCCATTGCACTAGTCAGAGTAACTTTGTCTTCTTGAGAGGAGCAAAGTATCTCCCAGCACAGAAAATAAAAATGTCCTCCTTGAGATTGCATACTGAGCTCTAAACCTTTAAACTCCTCTTTTCCAGAGTGTAACCAAATCATTTTAGAGCCTACTGAGAAGAGACACTTGGTGGTTCCAGTTCATCACTGAGCAGGCACAGCTAAGGTTTTAGAGAAGCACTTATCCCGTTGACAATTCTTGTATTAAAAGTAGTAACTGCCCAGCATTTTGAGCATGTGAGACACATTCCCATGGTGACTGCCTAGAGAGAAGTTTCTTTCCTGCTTTTGTGGCTTGCCTCAGTAAAACCCTGGATTCATTTGTTTCCTATTGTGGTATAAAACATTGCAGAGCTCTTCTAAGAGTGTCTATGATGATTTTTGTGTCTTGTGACATTTCTACAAGATCAGTTCTATTAATTTTTTTCCTTTCCCGACTCCTTTTTTTCTTATGGTTTAATTTCCTGGCTGCTTTTTGGGTGGGAAAGGATTACAGTAGTTTTGCTTTCTTATCTCAACATATTCTTGACCTGCCAAGTCTCGCACATTATCCAGTAGTGATATTTTGTGTGCTCACACTGAACAGAACACAGCATTAACTGTTTTGGTTTTTTTAAACAGAGAAGTAGGGGCAATCTTAGAGCATCGTGGGAGATTAAGATCAGCACAGTTTTTCAGGTGATTTTTCAGGGCATCTCTAGGCGTATACACTAGACAGTATTTTCTGCCCAATTATCCAGTTTCCCAGGAGGAACCATATCCTGTGAGTAGGAGATTGTAAAGACCAATGACTAAATCTGAATTTGCTTTCTGATAATGCTTTGATGGGAGTTTATTTTAATTCAGGTAGTACATATAACAAGTAGTTTGTGTCTCTTTCTGGAGCTGGAGATAATTTTTCTTCTTCTTTTATATTTTTTAACATCTCCTATTACTTATATATATATGCTAGTGGGGACCAGACCTATTGTAAATTAGTGCAGCATAAACAATCTATTGCATAAAGAACAGTGCAAGACTGGTAAGATGTTGCAACAGTGCCCTTAAAGAACAGCAGAATTTCTATCCAAATTTTTGTGTTTGCAAATGAATAAACTCTTTAATTAATCTGTTTTGCTGAGCAAAGGAGAAAAAATTTAAAAAGCTCTCTCTAGCTGACCTGTAAAAAATGTTATTTGCTTCAGTTGCTTCTGTGTTATCATAAACCCATTAAAAAAGCATAGCATAGCCAAGCATTGAAGGTCTTGGCCCCAGCAAGGTTTATAGCCATTAATAACCTACAAAAGTATTTATTAATAACATTTATTTGATACACATCCACATATTCAAAGCTGAAGGTGGGTGTTAGTAACAAAAATGTGTGGTCTCTCCTCAGTATATCCTATAAACGTCTTAAACATTCAAACATTGCAACACCAGCACGTGCCTGAGATGTATTCCTTCTGTTTGTCATCTGCTGGATTCTCCTGACTATTGTAGAAGAACTTGAATTTTTGAAACAGATTTGACATCTTAGGCTTTCTCAATGTATCGCTTCGGAAGTAGATGGTGTCTCTGTTGAAATTTTGTTCTTCTTTTTTTGCATTTTTTTCCCTTGCATTACAGAGTTCACATAAATATTACAACATTTGATCATGAGGGAGTTACCTTATCTGGTGGATTTCATCAACACCTTCAGTAGAGCTGGAGTCAGACTGAATAGATTTAAATTGCCCTAGAACTTAAAATTTGAAGTCCAGATATAGTAGTATTTAATAGGGAAAGAATATTCCTGACTAGTGAGAAAAGTGAGCTGGCAAACATGCTGCCAGCAGAAAATAATGATTTGTGATTTTTTTAGCCCGTGGGAAGTCAGTGTTTTTATCCCCACCTCACAGGTAGGGAGAGCAATGAGACAGCAGTGTAGCTGTAAATAGAACATCTTCTCCAAAGTCCCAGCCCCTTGTCTCATCAACAAGATTAGTGCCTCCTTTGCTTCAGTTTCAGAAAGCAGGGATGATTTCACACACAGGGCTATTTCAGATGAAAGAAGTATTATGATTAATCATAAGAAAGATGTTCTTGTGCAAATATTATTCTGCTGGATGGGAAGTGAACAAGAGCACAGAGGACCAGAGCATTCTCTGAAAACTGTTACCATAAAAACAGGAAACTCTTCAGTTACTGTTTGGCAATCCATCACTGAGTCTGGCTGTGCAATCCTTCCTTCAGCTGAACGATGTGTGAGAAAATACTCCTTATGAGTAAGTGTTTTCCTGATTTTTGAAACACTCATACAACCAATTTTTTGTAGACCTACACTGAATTTCTTAACAGTATCAGTCTTCTGTCTGACTTTGTTACTCATAGTGCTCAGGTCATGCCATTTTATCGACACAGTCACAATCACATTTCTGTTGACTCATAGCAAATGCAAGGCATTGACACCTTTTTTCCACCCCTGATGTGATACAAATATATCCACAATGAAAGTCATGGCAACATGACTAATTGAAACCTATCTTTTGCTTTTTAGCTTACTGGTTCTGGTATCTTGAATTGATTTCATGTTGGGAAGTAGCTCAATATCGCCCATCCATTCAGAGAAAGTTGTTTTATGAGTCAGGTAAATTAGCAGTTTGTTTTATCAAGGCATGTCTAAGATGTGTTTTTAGGCTGTTCAAGGAAGACAAGGGGATCTGTGCACAATGATTGGTAGCAAATCACCTGGAAAAGTGATTTCTCACTGCGTCAGCTACTTCTGCTGTTTCTGAGACATCACAGAACCACAGTCTGGCTTGGCTTGGAAGGGACTTTAAAGATACCTCGATCCAAGCCCCTGCAATAGCACAGATGCCACGCTCCAAGTCAGGCTGCTCAGGGTTCCATCTAACCTGCTCCTGAACACTCCCAGGGCTGGAGCTTCTCTAGGCAACCTTCTAGTTTAAAGCTGTTCCCCCTTGTCCTATCACCATCTGTCTGTGGAAAAAACTCTCCCTCTTTCTAAAAAATCTTTAAGTACTGAAAGGCTGCAGTGAGGCCTCCTTAGTTCCTTCTCTTCTCTGGGTTGAAGAATCCCAGCTCTCCCAGCCTCTCTTTGTGGGAGATGTCATTTTCACGGCTCTCATGTGGACTTGCTCCAACAGGTCCATGTCCTCATGCTGGGGACCCCAGAGCTGGATGTAGAATTCCAGGTGGGGTCTTATGAGGTCAGAGTAGAGGGAAAGAATTGATTCTTTGCCCTGCTGGCCATGTTCCCTTGGATGCAGTTCAGGATCCTGTTGGCTTTCTGGGCTGGGAGCACACACAAGTGGCTGATGTCCAGCTTTTCACCCATGACAAATCCCAAGTCCTTCTTGTCAGGGCTGCTCTCCATGAGTTTCTCTCCCAGCCTGTACTCTTATGTCCTGGATGGATGCTTTGTCTAGTGCTTTTGGTAAACCACTTGATGAATTTTGCTTCAAGTAATGTCCTTGGGGGTTGGGGGGGTGGGGGTGTATGTGAATATTGTGGTGCTTTTTTAATTAGTAACTGTCTCAAATTTTGTGTTTATTAAGATAGCATATTCCCAAACTGATGTTTGAATTGACTCTTGCTCAAAATTAATCCGGTGTCATAGAACTCACTGTACTTGGACTGAGGTCTGTCACTGTGTTATTTGGTATTCAAACGTGGATTTAGCTCTGGATCTTTTTGCAAAATCCAGCTATATCTCATTACAACAAATTATTAGAATCAATGAGCATCACAATAAAATCACTGGCTTCGCAATGATTCCAGAACTTTTGGGAAGCAATGATACTTCACTATTTGAGGATGAATACAAGCAAGCAATAGTGCATTGCCTGTATGGATCTCCACTGCCTAAATATATGTAGGATTTAATGTAGTGTTTGAAATCACAGAACATCAAGGCCACACTGCCAGTGCCTCTTTCCTATTCTTCCCTTAAGCAAGAGAATCTTCACTGCCTCTCATGAATTGTTAAATTTAAATTTTTTTTTTAATAGCAAAAATATCACTATTCCCACCATATTTGTGATGGCAACAGCATTGTGTACATAATAATGTTTATTGCAAACACTAGTTAATAAACTTGCCTTCTTGTGAAACCAGTTCTAAAAGATTCATAACTAAGGCTGTAAGATTTATTAAAGAGATTTAACTGCTCATGTAGCTTAGTGTATGAATAACCTGCATCCATCTTAGGAAAGTTACTTGCTAGTCAGCATTTTCAGTATAAATCTCAAGATTCTTGAAATCCTAGTATATGGGTGGACAGAGTCACAAAGAGTCCAGAAAATGGAAATATTTTGCCACCAAAAACTCTAGGAGAAGTTGCCTGCTGGCCTAGGCAATCTGATTACAGGCTATGGGATCCCTGTCATTCTTGTATTAGGGGAAAAACAAGGGGAGTAGTGAATGTGACAGTCTTCTCTTCCATCATCAGAAGCTTGCATAAGAACTTTCCCTTTGACTTCTACAGATCCTGTCCTACGTTGTGAAGCATATTCTGAGCAGCTTCCTTTTTTCCAGTATGTCTACAGAGTAATGTTATCTCTGTTTTAACTGGCTGGCTTTCAGAGCTTTTGAAAAGATTCCTGAGGTTCCTTTCTTTGATTGGGTGACAGAGCAGAGAATAGGAATAAAGCCCTTTGGGATCCAGGCTGGGGATCTGTCTGCTGAGCCACTCTGTGTGGCAAATACTGTTATCCCAAATAACTAGATCAGTCAAACAGTGAAAATCCGACTCCAGCTACTATTCCCCAGCTTTGTTCCATGTGTTTCTTCACCTGGATTGCATGGAACCGGTCCCAACTGATTGTCCTGACAGCGCTGGTTAGTCAGCCTTTGGGGTTAGACTGCTCACTGCACAGCCTGGAGCTCTCCTCGTGTCAGCAATGATGACTGTGCTTTCATCATTTCCAGGGGGGCATATCAGATAACTAATTGCAGACTATGATATCACTGCTTGCAGTTTCTCCCCCGAGGTGCTGCGCAGCTGTACCACGTTCTACCGGAGTCTGAAAACTTTCAGCCCCCTGTTGGGTGAGACTATTGCAAAAAGACTAATATTAATGTCAGCAGTGAGGAGGTTTATCATAAGTGATGACACAGTATGGGCTCACTCAGGATGTTTACCACAGCAACAGTTGCCATGCAGATAAAGAATGATCGGAAGATGCATTAGCAGATTCTTTTCTTCCTACAGCAACTGCTGAGGACTGAAGCATATTTCTTGTACTTACTTGCATTTTGAGTGACTCTGTGAATGCTTGATTTATTAATAGCACTACCCCCACACCCATTGTTTTAAAGCAGTAGCCAGGAGAGCTGTCAGTTAAGAGACTGGAGATTTTTGTCCATCAGGAAACAGATACAGAGACAATGACTTTGATGATCAGCAGGCGATTCATCAGGAACAAGAATTTGGAAGAAAGTCAGCAGCTCGAGCGTTGTCCCACATCCCATTTCCAGTGTGCACTCCCAGAAGTAAGACAGAAATGCAAGGAATACTTGCTAATTTTTGCTGGAGAAAGGAGAACCTCCCTCTGGCCTCTGTGCATACCTCTGGCCATGTTTCTTTCCCCCTGTAGAGATCCAAGTCAGCCCACTTGGACCTAAAGGTTAGCATGGCTGTCTCATGGCTCTTCATGCAGTTAGCAGCACACAGGAAAGTGAGAAAGCCACAGTCTTATTTGCTTTTTTCAGACTGAATTACTAGGTACCCAAATATAACTGGGTAGCAGAAACAGCTCAGGCACAACTTCAAAGAAAGCTCTGACTTTACACCTTTGGATCTATGGAGAGTCATCTTCACTTTCTTGTCACCACACCCAACTACTAAGAATACATTGTCTCTATTTATAGCAGGAGCTTCTTGCAAACATGCAGGTGAATCCCTTTTAAAGTGTTTTCCTGGACATTGCTGTCTTTAAAAAGCCAGGTGTGCAGAGAATTTCTCTCTCCCTGAATATCAGCTCTTAGGGATATAATTATGTGGAGTTTTTCTCACTCATTAAAATTTTCAAGGCTTACAACATTTTTCTATGCCAAACTGAAATGAAAATATGACATTATAGAAAATCCCTGAGGGAAACTTTTGTCTTGGTTCCTTAAACTGTCTACATGTATTGCAGCCATGTAAACATTTAAACCTGGCTTTCTTAAGTGATTTTATTTTATTTTGTTTTGTGCAAATGAATTATTTTAATTTCAGAATTAAGGGTAGTTTCAAACTGAAAAACAAAGCCCTTATTTTGCTTTATTTAAGTATCCACAGAGGATACTTTGAAAACCAAAAATACAGTTTATTGCCACTAAATCTGGAAATGTATTTCCTATAAATCATTGTAGGTTTCACAACTTGGCCATACTCCAAGGAAAGTATTTCATGGGACAGCTCCTAAGAATCTGTGAAGATTTATTTTCACTGTCACTATTTGGAAAAGCCTTACTTATGGTGCAGGTGGTCTATTTCTAGATTTGTTTCTCTACTCTCCTTAGAGCATGGTGGTTAGCAGAACAAGAATATCATAACTGGAGGAGCACAAAACTGGCCACACTTAATGATGACACATTTGGCTTGATCCTTGGCGCTTTTGTGCTGGGATGATAAAGGACTGCTGGCTCCATTCATGAGCATCTTGCAAATTTGACTTCTGCATTTTGATCAGTGTGTAGTCATCCCAGTTCTGAGTGCTATTTTCCCAGCACAGTGCTCCTTTCCCCATCATGCCCTGAGGGATTCAAGTATAGGTGTGTTTTAATGATGTCGACACGTGTCTATTAGTGACTGTGGCTGGGATTAATGAATCATTTTACATAACCTAGCAAACAGCTATCCAGTGGTTTTCATCACTGACTTGGGCTTCAGTCCAACTTCTGACATAAAGGTAAAAGCTTCTGTATCCTGTTACAGTTGCCTGGGCTGCAAGTTGCTTGAGTGAAGTTTTTTACTAATAGACTCTAAAAAAAAAGGTAGAATATTTAGCAAATAATGCCTTCCAGGCCCATGTGTGTTGTAGTGTATTAGGTAATCACTAAATGATACTTTTTGTACATTTAAGTTCTCACAGATATCAAAATGTCAGTAATCAGACTAACTTAATGCATACATTGACAAAATGTTTTGGATCCTGAAATGTTTCATTAATCCACTCCATACGAAATTTTGTAATCAGAAGCCATTTCCTCAAGTCAGAAATAAAATATGCGTTCTTATTTAGTCATGAAGTAGTTTTCTTGAGAAACAATTAGAAAACCAGGCATAACTAGAGATAGGTCTGAACTGAGAGCCAAGATCTGGATTGTCCAGACCTGCTCAAATTTTAGGACTCATATGGCCCAATTCATAGATTTTCCTGAAGAGGAATCTCCTACTAATTACTAGGATTTTCTTTTAAACATATTTTAATCTGTTTCTAGTATGTTACTTTTTGCTACTTCATTGCTAGCATGCATTTAAAGTGGGTGATAATATTCATAATGCAGGTATCAGTGCTAAGCTGGTGGTTGTTCCTGTTCAGAAGTGTCAGTACAAGATTCAACAATCTGTGATTATAAGGGAACATTTACCCATGTATATGTGCCTAGAGCTAGAAATCAGTTTAATAAATTTAGAACCAAGTTCTTACAGTAAATGTAAACCCTATGTTCTATTAAAACAAAGCGAATGAAAACGGTATGCTCTGTCAAACCTCTAGTTCTGTCACTGTTGCCAGCCCCTGGCAACATCCTGGTGGCCTATCACTCATCTTGAACCACAAACTGAACAGGAAAATCCCCACAGAAACATCTCCCCAACATTTCCTGGTTGCCATGCCATCCAGCATGTGGTTTTACCGAGAAGTCTGTTAACACGTAGGACTCTTACACGTGCTTTCGTTCAAGTGGGCAGGGTCTTCACAAATCTTCCCCTTGGTTTGCTTTGATGTATCTCTGCAGTTGCTAACAGAACTGCTTTTTTTTATTTTTTTTTCCTCAAATACAAGACAGAGTCCACCTTGAGAATGAAACCTCCAGGTGGTGTATCTAAAACAATGAAAAGCAGGGAGTAGTGCATGAGACATCCATACAGTATACCAAAAATTTTCATGGAAAATCAATTCCAGTGGGAAGACTTAGCATGAGTCAGTGTTACTCATTATGCATAAGGGTTGCAGAATCAGGGTGGAAATGGAAATTGCACCTGGTTTCTTATAGTGACAGTTTCTAACAAGCCTCTCCTATTAATTATCAGGGTGTAACTCACACTTCTCTGACAGGACAATGCTCTTTAGTCTGTGTGAGGTGATTCTACCCCACCACTGGGCTCTAGCTAGCAAATTGCCTGGGGAACCAAAGTTGGTGATTTTGGCTGACAAGTATTAATTGAACCTGGTTTAGCTATGTGAATGAGGATAGCAGAGAAAGGTTTGCATGCAGCTGCTTGAGAGAGGCCACCAGAAATCCCAGCAAAGATGGGCAGAAATGGCCCATGTGGAAATTTATGTTTTCCATGCTCATAAAGCTCAGCAGAGACAGGAGCATTCCATGGCTGTGCTTTGTGTCATCCAATCTCATGGTCTGGGTGACATTAATGATTATGACAATTCAGACATATTTCTCACTGTTTGCCTTCTTCAAGGGCTATTATTAAACAGCTGTAGCAAATCATGTGGATGAAGGAAGAAAGGAAAAATTGTGTCCTGTCAGGCCCCAAAGCCAGACAGCTCTGAGAGGAGGAAGGAGGGAAAGTTTGCGTGCTGTTGGTGATTTCACTGTCAGTCCACTCTGAGTCAGCCCCCTTTGAAGCTGCAAAAATGTTAAAAGCAATAGTTTGTCATGCAGAATGAGTTTCACATTGCCTTGGCTCGTGGAACACAATAAAAATCCATCTTTTGCGTAATTCTGTTAAAGCCAGCTAAGTAAAATCAACATAAAGGTGAAATACGTATTTTGATTTAAACTTGACAGTCATTTTCTTTAATTCAAAATTACTCTATAAGCCTCAACATGGGGAAAAAATTAAGGTATCATTTAGTTTAGATCCCATAATTTATTTTTGATATGGTATTTATTGGTGTGATCAGATTTTTTTCGTCAATTCAGTTAAGGTTCCCCATTGTGTGAATGTTAAAATCTGATTCTATACAGTAAAAAGGCTGTGTTCCCTGATAGCTCTGGGTTTGTATTTTGTCATTTTTAAAATGGGGTGATTACTGCCTTCAAAGAGTAGATGCTGAATTTGCACAATTTGCTTAGACTGAAATACCATGTGAGTTTTGGGTCCTGCTTTGGTCCTTTTTCCATGCTCAGCTCTTCATGAGCAGAGTGTCTCTGCCACAGCAGTGGTACTTTTGGAATAGTAGGCGTAGAAGATATCATCAAAGTGAAAACAAGGATGCTGTCTCAGCATTACTGCAGGGCCCAGTGCCAAGGAATTGGATGGCCTCAAACCCAGTTTTGAGAACTGGATTGCCACACTTTTGCCTGGAGTTTCCTGGACACCCACGTGGTCTCTCACACTGCAGCAGGCTGCCTGGGAGCCTGGGCTTGGCTGCTGTGCATGCCTGCAGTGCAGCTGGGCAGCACACGTGCACTCAGCCTGCTGCCTCCCAGCCCTGTCCTGCTGGGCAGGATGCTCAGGATGAGCATCTCCATGGAAAATGCACACGTGTGTAGGCACGGAGCCCACGTGGAGTTCCATTAAGCCTGCTTGTGTAAATAAGCCTGCTTTTCTAAACTGCAAAAGTCTAAGTAATTGACTAAGTGGAATTCTGGCTATGACTGAATCTCAGAGTGGTAATAGAGCATAAACTGTAGTGTTTAAAACCAGGAATGGGCTGAGGTTTGGTGATAGCTAGATCAACTCACTCTAAACAAAAGTGAACTTCATTCTATAATTCAATGAATTTAGGATTAACTGCAACCGAGTGGAACTCAAAGCAAGCATGTGTGGTATCTGTTTTCACACTGAAAGCTTTTTAGAAATCAGCCTAAAATTATCAGAAAAGATGTTGATGCTCCAAGAAAATTTCTCTCTAAAATCACTGAGCTTGTGATTTGGTTTAAAGTAATCAAATACAACTTAGTGGTCTGATCCCCATATTTAACATTAATTCTTGGGCCTCACAGAGTGTGTTTTAGGAAGAGAGAATCAAGAAGGGAAAACTAAAGAGAAACCTTATTCTTGTCTAGATCATTTATGCTTAATACAGCTACTGACTGGACAACTTCCGAGACAATGTCAGACTTTAAATATGAAATATTTGGACCCAAGGTAGAAGTCACTTGCATGGCAGGTGTGAGAGCAGCTCCATCCCATAGCTGTAGTGAGGGAGTGGGAGAAGGCCCATATGTTTTTTAATGGCATATGATAATAAAAATATTAAAACTACTAAGAACTGTAATCAGCAAGACTGTTAACTCTGAAATACAAAATGTATTTTTTCTAAATTAAATTTTTTGTCAGCCAGTGTACTGAGGAAGGGAGAATGGTTGGAGAAGAGGTATTTTTTCCACTCTTTTTGTGGAAAGGCTATCCAAGTAACAGTAATAATTAATTCTATGCCTATGGTACAAGTATTCAAGATTGGATGCACAGTTTTTGAGCTCCTTTGGACAAACAAGCTTCAATTCTATTGGACTCCTACCTCTGCTGTGAATAATGGTGGTCCTCTCATGCATCAACCTCTTTGCATCTCATCTGTTTTTTTTTTCTCCTTGAGCATTTCCTGTGAGCTATGGAAAGGAACATTCCTGGCAGTTTACACAGAGGAGATACCCTGTACACAGAATAACATCAATTTATGAATGGACAAAAGTAATTAAAGAAAGAGTGCATGCCTTGATTATTATCATTTGCTTTCACGTCTGTGCTATAGAACAAAATAGATTGTCAAGCAAAAATTACATTAGGGAAGTTGCTCATTTTTTATAAGGAATGTGTCAGTACAAATGTGCATAAATTGCATCTCATGTCTTTTAGAAAAACAGTTTGTATATGACATCTTTTTTTTCAAATAGACAGTAAGGACACACCCTTCTAATATTGGAGAAGACTGGTCTATTTTTTCCCTTTCTTGCACATGGAACTTCCATTAAAATTAAGATAAAAATGAGTCATGCTCCTCCTTTCACTGGAAATCATAGCTACTCCTATGAAGTGTGCTTTGCAGTTGTCATTCTAGTCTGGAGTTGCAACTGCTTTTTTTCTCTTGAGGGAAAGGCGGGACAGAAGCAAAAATAATTCACATTGCTTTGAAGTGTCCTGTTGTTTCCCCATTTTTCTCTATGCACATGATTATTCCAATTTGTATTGATATTATTATTATTATTATTTACCCTTTCATCTGCACAATAGTGTTAGTGGTATGTTAAAAGTCCGGGATACCTCACAAAAACATGTTGTATTGCTGTTTTTGGGAATGCTGGAGATTTGGCTCATGCCTCAGTCCAAAGAGGGAAAATATCAAAATGGGATTGAAAGTGGCAGTGCTTTTTCTGAAGTAATTGGTAGCTATTACTTGCTGCAGGTTTGCTTTTAAAGCATTCTACTTGAAAATAAATAATTTCCAGGTCTTCAGTGAAGCATTAGGTCTAAATTTTTAACATTGTTTTTTCTTTTCTTTTGATAACAGAATTCAATGTAAGTTGCAGATATGGAGGAGTTTTTCATGTTGAAAAAAATGGTCGCTACAGCCTCACACGATCTGAAGCAATTGAACTCTGCAGAGCTCTCAACAGCACCTTGGCAACACTAGAGCAGCTGAGGAGAGCTCATGAGCTTGGATTTGAAACTTGCAGGTAAAGAAATTCCTGAAAATATGATATATCATGACACCACTAGTGTAACAATTACATTTGACTTACTGTAGAGGCTAAGATTAGCTAAATAAGTTATGTTCTGTAATGAACAAAACATCTTTGTGCATGTGTATGTTTACTCTGGGTCCAGTAACAAGTAAGCCCTTGATTCATATAGTTTTTACCATTTATCTTTTAAAAAAATCATAGCCTCTCACAGATAAAATCTAAAGGTAACAGAAGATTCACAGGATAATGAGCTAATTAGGAAGATGTTCAGATCCTAGTGTGTCACTGAACAATTGGTAAGATAAGTGTGTGAAAAGTAAGGACTCAATGTGAGGTCAAAGGCTGAGAGTGGTGTGTGCAGTGCATTGAACTCAGTCTTGCCAAGGAACAGTAAAAAGCAGCAGGTGGTACTCTGAGGGATGAGCTCTTGACATCCCAGTGAAAAAATGGCCACAGTATTAGTGTGTTTTGTAATCTGTGAATGTTTCAGGTGACAGCGACAGTAGTTATTAAAAATCCCAAAATCACGTTGTCAAGTGACAACGGTAATTAATGATGTGTAGGGCAACAAATGTGGATGATACAGACTCCCCAGTTTCTCAAAAAATAACTAGACCAAGAAACTAGAAGTTACAGAAAACTTTTAATTAAAAAAACTTCGGTGAATACTAATATAAAATATGTGAGGCTTTCTCAGTGTTTCCTCATAGCAGAGGTGCTTGGTCCCTCTGATCACTTCATGACCCTCCTTGCACTCTTGCACTCTGTGGAAGGAATCCTTGAAGACCTTCCATCTCTGTTCTCCACCCTTGTCCCTGAGGGCAGTTTCCCAGGGTTTTTTATTGATTACCTCCTTGAAGTGCTGGAATTTTACTTCCCTAGAATTCAGGGTTTTGCCTTTACTCTTCTCCTCACCCATTTGTCTCAGGACTGCAAACTCCACCACTACATGATCACTGCAGCCCAGGACATTCATGGTGGCACACCATTTTGGAGTTTAAATAAACATCAGCAGATTTTCAACTTTATTGCAGTCTAACTTAAACAGCAAACATGGAGAAATGGAATTTATCTTCCACCTAGCACGGAAAAATTCAGTGGACATCTCTCCAAAGTTTTAAGACTTTCACTCTGGTACCATGAGAAATAGTACTGACATCAATACTGCTTGCAACTATTTCCTGTTCTGGCATGTTCATTTCACAAGTACTGTGGTGGTGGAATATGTGAACAGAGAATTCTTAGAAGATTCTTCCATCAGAAGTGGAAATGTAATTTAAAATTGTACCACGTAAAGACTAGAAGCAGTTCTTTACTCTGAGGGGAAAGTCCTTCATAGCACAGTTGGCATGTTGTTTTTCTGACATTAGCACTTGAACATACATAGCATTCTGAATTGCCCAGCACTACACAAATCCTAAAAAATACATAGGGGTAGAGATTTCTATGGAAGCGATTATGAGTATTCTAAACCATGGAAAGTATTTTCTAAAGCTAAAATATAAAGGCAAAAGAATAAGGGGGATTTTTTTTTTCCAGGAGGAAGATGTAATTTTTAATTAATGTTACAATTTTTCCCTAATTCACAATTTACCAGAGGACAGATTTGGAGATGTAAGCCATGTAGATAGGGTTTCTTCCTCCCTTCCTTCTGGCCAACCCTCCCACCCTATTACTTTCACTTGTTGATCCTGTGTTAGAAGTAGTCCTTGTCAGTAAGCTTTAGCTCTTATTAAACATGAGGAGGAGAGGGAAAATATACTGCATGTAACCATCCAAATGTATGTGAATAAGATGAATCAACAGAACATAACACAAGTAGGTCAATAATGGTTTGTAAACTGTCAGCATTGCAAGCTTAGCTGGGAGGGTGAGTAAAGCAATTTCTAATTCCACCTACAAGAGAGTTTCAGAATTGCAAGTATCTGCACATTAGATGTGAAACTGGAATGATGTTCATAGATAAAAAATTGCAAAGCTGTGACATTTAGTCCTCACTGATAAATCATTCCTCTCAAGAAGTAAAGCAAAACCCAAACCAAACCCCAGTTCTTGTTACCATTCTATCACATCTCCAGTTAAGTATATTGGAATCTATCAGGTGTTACAGGATTACAAAACAGTAATAATGTATTGTACCTTATGTAACCACAGTCTTCACTGAATTATGTGAGCTCTGTGCACAATAATCACATTGCTCAACTGAAAGATACAGGAAGAATTTGTGGATGAATGGGTCTTGTATTTAAATATTTTACTAGGCTAGTTTTTGCAGAGAATGATGTGTGTTGCAATCATTCTTTAAATTTGCTCAGGTACCATAAATTGAGCCCTCAACATTCCTGTGTGAAGTCTCACTGAGAGGTGTGTTATGAAATGAAAATGTGAATCCCTAAAGAATGGGAATTTAGTGTCAGATAGTACAAACTCACACTGAATAAAAAGTGCACTCACCTCCCTCACTTTCACTCCCTTGCTCTGGAACTGATCACCCTAGCTAGCTAATAAGATGCATTTTTAATTTAAATGAGTTTATATCTGGAAATTAAACACAAAATTATGTTGAGTGACAGGAGGCTAATGTGGCTGCATGTGAGAAAGGAACATGCAAATGAAAAAGGAATAAAAAAGCAACAAAACAGTATGAATAAATGCATGCACATTTAAAAAATGATGGCTTCTTTGTAGCTTCTTAAGGTTTGAGGTGACACCTGCTATAGTGAGTAATATGGTTTATTTACCTCTGTTCTTCACAGGTATGGTTTCGTGGTGGGGCATGTTGTTATCCCACGGATCAATCCCTATCACCTTTGTGCAGCAAATAACACTGGCATTTACCATATTTCAGCAAATACAACTGCACGGTATGATGCATACTGTTACAATGAGACAGGTAAGGAGATGATTTATGATGCATTTTAGAAACAGATTAACTAAAAATAACATATGTAATCTATTTAAGGTACTGGGATGAGGGTTTATATAATAAACATAGCCTGGTTTTCAACTGAGAAGAAATACATGTTGTCAGCCTCTAGAATTATTTGTCATGTCAGCAATTGTTATCAGTGTGTTTTGAACTAAATCACTTTTCTGGCCTTGGAACAAACTTTTCAGCTTCAGAGCAGTTCATTATAATGGCTTAGTGAAGTGAACCACTGCAGCAGTGAGTCTGAGAGACATCACAGCCATGCACAGCTCTTCTGTTCATGCAGAACATGAGCTTTACAGCCAAGAGCAGGAATTTTTTGTGCTTTAGGAGTGGCTGCCACCTGCAGCAGCTCCAAGGCCAGCAATGGCCATCCCAAGCACACAGACACAGCTGCTGCTCTCCTGTTTGCAGATTCATTTAGTGTTTGCTCAGGCAAATCTCCATTTAGACAAGAGGCAGCTGGACAGCAATGTGTGTTAGCACCAGACCATGCTCATCTAAGGTTTTGAACTTTTTAATAGTTGGAAATAGTATAGTAAATTATTAGGAAAGTCTATATAGTCTGTGACATGCTGAGCACACTGTTTGGAAATAAAATCTAAACTAACTTTAAGGATCTTGAATTTCAGTAGATTGTGACATTCAAAGTGGAAGCAGAGAGTTCTTACAGAAAGCTGTAGGAAAAGTTCACTGATGATTTGAATGCAGTGATATTTTTTGAGTTTGTTCTTGCTAGTGATATAATTAAAAATCTCTGGATTTTTAATTTAATCTATGCAGGGGACAGAGTCTTGCCAGCTAAAAAGGGTTAGAGTTGCCACTGCCACAATGGCAGTGGGTCTGACTGCATTGAAACTGGGTCATAAGGATGTTTTAACTGGCATTGATTGCAGCCATTTTCTGGAATGGTTATGGAAATGTAGAATCTCATTTTAGCTGACAGAACAATGTTGAAGTGCCCCACCTGGGAAGGTGGTATGTCAGTGTTTGGAAATTAGTTTTCAATCCTCCTCATCTGAAGCTGATGTTTTGTAATTATGTATAATTGATGTGGGTATACATGTGATTTTTTAATCCATTTTTTTTCAAATTAATCCTTTCTATTTTCCTTCTTTCACAGAAACAGAGGATAAAACATGTGAACCAGTTGTAAAAATAGATACTTCTTTACTCAGTAATCAGGATGAAACAGGTACTGTACAGATTAGAAAAACATGCACTTGCTCAATTTTTTGTAACTGGTAATCTTGTTTTTACAAAAACAATCACTAATATTTAAAAAAAGCCAAGCCAAACATAAAAAAAAAAAAAAACAGTTAAGAGATGTTCAGTAGAAATTAAAGCAACTAGTCACTTGTCTTCCCCTAAAGCCTGTTGAGTTTGGTTAATCTCAGGGTACCAAACATTTTTTATATAGGTATTTGACATTTTTGGCTTATCAGAGCTGCTAACATCCCTTTGACATAAAGGAATCTGCTTAAGACTGCAACCTTCCTGCATCTGATTCGAGTTGTTTGTTAGAAAAGCTGCTGGAAGGTGAAAAAAAAGGCTCATAATAAATTATTTCCTCCAACTTTAAATTCTAATTGACTTTACAAATGCCAAGATTTTATGTTGAAATCAAGCAGTTTGATAAAAATAAGTGGTGCAAGTCAGGCCCTACAAAGGCGACTGATATATGAACGAGCATCTGTGCGTTAGACGTATTTCAGTGATGGGTTTCTGGGTGAGATGGGGGGCTGGAATGGGTGAGCTGGTGTTGATCCCTGGGTGTTGCTGCCTGTGGTGGCTGTGTAGCCCTCTGACACCGGGTGCTCCATTCTGTTCACAGTCATTGACAACGCCGACGGCTCCCGGTACAACGCGGACGGCACGCGCCACGCCGCCGGAGAGTCCTCCACCTCGGGCGTGGATGAGGAGAATGCAGGCAGTGGGTCCACTCATGAGGCAACTCCCATGGATGCCTCCATCAGGAGATCCAGCCCCTCCTACTATGGCAGTCCCACTCCAGTCTCACAGCTGCCAGATCATACTTCTGGAGGAGGTGAAAAAGGAACTCCTGGAAAAGATTATGGTAAGGACGCTAGGGTGCCACTAATTTCATGGGGCCCTGCCAAATACAAATATTCTTTTCTACTTATTTTATTTAATCTTTTATGTTGCTTGTGTAGCTGAAGTCATCAGAGGTCTGAAAGACTCACTCCCACTGTATTAGGGATACAGGTATAAGTCATCCTCTAAGTACAGTAAAGCTTACTGTGTGACTACAAGCTTTTTATCAAATCACCAATAACTTACCAGCGAAGGATACCAATATTTTGCATCACCATCCTCAATATATACTGAAATAAAATTTAAAAAAAATTAAAAAAAAGGCAAGAGCATTAGGATTATAAAATTACTTTTCACTGGTGGTATACTCATTGCATGTTATGCTTGTTTTGACATGTAGGTAACACCACAAAAGGTAAAGCCTAAAATTCTCTTGCTAAGGAACTAGGATCAGAAACATTCCCCACATTCCCCAAGGCATGTGCTGTGTACTTCTGTTACCTTCTCTGCTTGCATGCATAGTCTAGATTTTTGGACTAAATCTCAGAATATATCTCAGGAGAGGGGAATATGAATAACTTCACTCATTGCTCTAAGATCCCTGTCCTCGTGGTGTGCAGCTACAATGAGATCTTGTATCACATGAACAGATAGTTGCCAGAATATTAATTATCACTGTAATACATTCTCCTCTTCAAATTTTCTGTTTGAGTGATATCCTTACTGTGTCAGTAAGGTAAGCTTATGTGGGGTCTGTATTTTTCTTCTTTCTTGGAGCAATAAATGAAGGAATGTAGCTTGCAGGGTAGGATAGTTGGAGTGCTTGTGAGTACTGCATTGCAACTGAGCTACTGGAATAGTAATAATCTATCCATCACCATACAGATGATGAATTTCCATCTGTATCACCTGGCATCTCTTTGGGGACGGTGGCTGGTGATTTCCATGAAGAAGATGATGGACAGTATCCTGCAAGTCCTAGTAAGATTTATGTTTCATAATAACTATGTTACATATAGATCACATTAAAACTGCTTTCTTCTTCCAGAAGGGCATTCTGGTAAGTGGTGAAGTACACACCTCAAAAATTGGAGAGACATTGAAATACTTTACTTTCCAGATTGGTTAAGTGGGAAATGAACTTCACTCTCTGAGACAAGGGGAGCAAAATAATTTACAGTGTGTCTGCTTCAATGCTTGAGCTCAGAAAGATTGTTGTTTTGGGTTTCCCATGGCTGTTTTATCACAGCTACTTATTCTATGAGGTATCACTAGTTAGTACAGCCTATTATCACTTGGAGTCAATTTATTTCTAAAGTAGAAAAGGGTATTTTTGTAGATTCATGATGTTAATCTAATATATTGATGGTTGTGAATGTAGGTAATCCATATCAAAACCATGGCCTTGCTAACCAAGACAGTGCTTTATATGGCAGTTCCAACTGCCAAGCCATTTGTGAACTGTAAAAACTAATTTCATCCTTGCTGTTGGCAATATGCATGAGAAAAAACTGGAGACTATGGTGGCTCCACAGTCTTTGAGGACCCAAAAGAACAGTACCCATTTTATCTTCTTTGTCCTTAAATAGCTTTACTGAGTTGGAAAAACTGCTCGTGATGTTTTTATCAAATATGTAGTGCACAGCAGCTACAATAAATAAAGAGCTTTTGAAGTCCTCTTCCACATTTTAAAGTGGAAATAACATACATATGTTCACACTAGTTCTTATGGTTAGAGTGATAAAGATCTTTGCCACAGAAAATAAAATTAACCTAAAGGGAGAACATTTTAATTATACAGAGGAAATCTACAGAGGCATGTTGTAGTAAAGATCAAACTGATAGAAATGAAAGTTTCTTCCCACTGGCTCTTTTCTTTTTTTTTCCCCATCAGGGGAATCCATGAGGAATTTGCTTGATTGTCTGCTGGTTGCTGATAGTTGATTAAATGGTCTGAGTGACTTGTAGAAATGGTGCCCTCATCACTGTATTTAGAAACCACAGTATAGAGGAAGAATGATTGTATGCCTTACACAGTTAGCAAAGGCTCTGCTAAAATACATACATTATTAAACCCAAACATCTTTTCTCAGAAGATGTGAAGGTTAGTAATGCCTTATAAGTATGTAGATGGAAGAAGAAATATTAATTTTACCCCAAACCTTGGAAAAGAGTAGAGAATTTTCTGGTGCTTGTTTCCAGTGAAAGCATTCATTACAAAATGTTGCCTGTAGGGGGTGGAGCTTGCAGAAAATCCCACCTGTATAAGTGGGGAGCTTGGTTTACTCTGATGGTGATTTTTCCTTCCTATATGTTTGCTTTTGTGTACAGGTGTGACTTAATGTTTCCTTGTACTGGTGTTTCTGTACCCGCTGCAAAAACCTGTGTACTGTTTCTGTGCAGGAACACTTTCTGTTTTCATTTTAGTACTTGCTTATCAAATGTATTGGTCCTAAATGTGTATGTCCCTTCCTGTTGCTAGCAATTCTCTCTCATGGGCAAGACTGTTTTAGAGAGGAAAACCAAGAGATATTTAAGATTTGAAAAGATCAAAGAAACTATAGAGCAATGTGATAAAATGTGTCAATACTGATAAGTGTGTATCACCGAAGTGATAGCATTGGCATGTTTGTTTACAGGGTTAGGATTGATAAACTGGTTCTCTGGAAAAAAAAAAAAGAAGATAATGAAAGTAATGCACCTGGTAGCTTTGGCTGTTACAGCAACATCACTTTAATGACAAAGTGTTTAACTCATTTAGTTTAATTTTACTGCATTATAAATTAATCAGTAACCTAGCACTCCTTTTAGAAAGAGGTAAAGTATGAGCTGTGCATCTCTCAGAGAAGTCATCAAATATTCAGTAGCACAGGAGAAAGTGGCATGGAGAACAGCCCAAAAAAGAAGATAAAGCCATGTCCCAATATCTGTTATTTAGCTCATATAGGAGTACAGGCTCAGTGGAATACTTTAGCCACAATTTAAATTTCCCAGATAAAAATCCCACAGACAGGGAAATAGAAAATTAGGAAATAAGTAAAGAAAAGTATTTCTCATATATCTTCAGACACATGGCTGAAAATCTATATAATTCTACAGTGTGTTAACGGGAGAAACGAAATTCGTGGCTCTCCACCTGTACCACAATTAATTTGTAAAGTTAAAGTTTTTGAAAATATA
This sequence comes from Toxostoma redivivum, assembly GCA_013397375.1. Classification (NCBI taxonomy): domain Eukaryota; kingdom Metazoa; phylum Chordata; class Aves; order Passeriformes; family Mimidae; genus Toxostoma; species Toxostoma redivivum. Next base: position 1,652,130 of record VXBI01003332.1, on the reverse strand, counting down.
TCTAGCTTAATCTAAAGAATTCTTTGTTATGGTTTGAAATGAACAATTGGCACAGCTCCTTGTTCTTCAGATGTTAAACATCACATTATTTCTCTGGATTTGAACATCACTGGTGGTGTTCTCAATAAGTTAATGGTCCAGATTAATACCCCATTGACCAATATTTTACTATTGACTTTCTCTCCTTGCCAAAACATGCTTTACTCATTGTAATTACCAAATTATGATTCATCTCTAGGTGTGCCATGAATCAGATGAAGGACTCTTATTGATTAATGAGCTACCTGCATGAACAGTTATTCTGATTTTTTTTCATCCATATGTGATAGATACATTTATGTGTTTGCATGCCAATACCTATTTAGATGTGCAGTGGATGAAAAGGCTGTAGATATCTGTGACTTTTTGAAGCAGAAACCTTTTCCATTCAGAAATATCTATCACAAAGCTGTAGAACTTAATATTTGATATGTTGTGTTCTGAGAAAATGCTGTGGATTGGTAATATGGTAGGAGTAAAGCTGCACCTCTCTCGCTGTGATATACTAATGCCTACCTGGAAAGTGGTTCTGGTGTAAAATTAGCTGCCAGCATCAGGTGAAGGGGAGTGCATGTGCCTTTTCAATAGAATGGCCTCAACTCTGAGCTCAGGTTCTTGGCAGCGTTGGATTCATGGATACTTCTTTCATCTTATGATTTTATGCCATCTTGGTGGATCTTCCTCATTCTGGACTCTCTTTCAAAGACTATCCACTCTCTCCTGGGAGGAACTCATTAACCCTATGGAAGGTGGAGAGGTTAAAAGCCCCCCAGGGCTTTTGGATGGCTGCTCTCAAGGGAGCATGTTCTTTCCTGGGGCTGCCAAAGGTGCTTGCATCCAGCTGTGTGTTGGAGGAATGTAATGACACCGTGGGTTCATACATTCACCTGCTCTCACATCCATCTCTGGGCATGAGCGTGCTCAAGCTGCTGGTGCTGGTGGACTTGACTTGGCTGGAGGACAAGTTGCTTCTCAAGAAATAATCACAAGATCCTGGTTAAACGAGCCATGTCCTAACAGCTCCAGGGCCTGTTCATGACAACCTGGAGAAGAACACCACCCAAGCCTGGTGGAATCTGGTCCCAGACCATTGGTGGTGGTCGAATCCTGGAGAGAAGACGCAAGAACCCACGCCAGCAACCAAGGGTAAAGAATGCCATGCTGAGAGGCTGCTTTGGTTGGGGGCTGAAGTGCCAGAGAGCAGGGCAGCAGGTTCCACAGACTCTCCGTGGAACAGGGGTTGAATGTGTGGCATTTGTCTCTGCTGTTCATTGCACTGAAGTAGGGAAAGCAAAGTCCTGGGCTCTGTCTCATGGACTGTCCCCATGGTAGCAATAGAGCAGGTGTCCACACTGTCCATGTGCCATGGAGACATTCTGCCTGTCTGAAAGAGATGACTGTGGCAGTCATTATGGCAACCATGCACCTGGCTCTGTCCTTTTTCCTGTTTGCAAGCAGTTCAGGAGCAGACTGTTCCAATGAGAAGGACTTGTGGGAGAGAGAAAGGAAAGGTTTCCAAGCCAGCATGCTCTGCTCTACTGCTAGAAGAGGCCAGGGCATGGTTAGTGCTGTGGAGATGCAAAGGGCCCCAAAATGTGTCTAAGAGCCCTAGTGGGGCAGCTTCAGCAGGGCCATGGCAGTGGTGAGCCCCTTGTGAGTGAAAGGGCCAGGAGCAGCTACGGCCCCTGGGAAGCAGGGGGCTGTAAATTCTGCTCTGGGATTGTGAGGCTGCATGGAGGGGAGCAGGAAAGCTGAACTGCTGCCAGCAGAAGGCCTTGTGGGTTAGGGCTTCATGGCAGATTTAACATCATCACAGCAGATGTGAGCTCCAGTGGCAGTGACTCAGATGATGAAGACTCCTCTGAGGAGATGATGTACCCCACAGTGCTTCCAGGCTGGGGCAGGAGTGTGGCCAAGGATGAGACTGCTCCGAGTACGAGTAAGGAACTTCTGCTGTCTTCGGTGTTGGCTTGTTCTTTTTCCTGTCCTACCTGGTGTTCCTCCTCCTTAGCTGCACATACATTGTTTGAAAATTGGATGATCTCATCAGCTCTTTTTCAAACACATCTTGCATGCCACAAAAAAGCCCCATTTCAATTGTGTGGGCTCCAAATATTTAGAAGCACCACATTCTATTGATTCGTGAATTGTTGTCTTCATTCTTATTTGATTTGTGGACTTTCCTTGTGACTTCTTGAGACTCAAGGACTGGTTTCTCTTTGGAGGGAATTTCCAACCTCCTACAAGTTGCACAAATATTTCTCTTTCCCTGCCAACCACTAGCTGGCTTGTCTAGCATGGTGGATGAAAAGGCTGTCGTTTCCTGTAATTTTTCTAAGCAGAAATCTCTTTCCATCTGAAAATGCCTGGCATAAATCTATGTATCCTGCTACTGGATATGCTGTGTTCTGAGAATAGGCTGTGCATTGGTAACAGGATTGAAGTAAAGCTGCTCCTCTCTCTCCGTGCTGTACTGATGCCTACTCTGAAAGGTGTTTCTGGTGTGCATTTAGCTGCCAGCATCAGGTCAAGGGGAGTGCATGTGTCTTTTGAGAGGAATGGCCTCAGTTCTGAGCGCAGGTCCTTGGCAGTGTTGGCTTCATGAGGCTGTCAGGAGAAGACCAGTTTGCTTCTCTGGGTGTGCTTTTCTCTGGGTATCCTTCTTACCTAACATGGATACTTCTTACATCTTTTGTATGTGATTTTATGCCATCTTGGTGGATCTTCCTCATTCTGGACTCTCTTTCAAAGACTATCCACTCTCTCCTGGGAGGAACTCATTAACCCTGTGGAAGGTGGAGAGGTTAAAAGCCCCCCAGGGCTTTTGGATGGCTGCTCTCAAGGGAGCATGTTCTTTCCTGGGGCTGCCAAAGGTGCTTGCATCCAGCTGTGTGTTGGAGGAATGTAATGACACCGTGGGTTCATACATTCACCTGCTCTCACATCCATCTCTGGGCATGAGCGTGCTCAAGCTGCTGGTGCTGGTGGACTTGACTTGGCTGGAGGAAAAGTTGCTTCTCAAGAAATAATCACAAGATCCTGGTTAAACGAGCCATGTCCTAACAGCTCCAGGGCCTGTTCATGACAACCTGGAGAAGAACACCACCCAAGCCTGGTGGAATCTGGTCCCAGACCATTGGTGGTGGTCGAATCCTGGAGAGAAGACGCAAGAACCCACGCCAGCAACCAAGGGTAAAGAATGCCATGCTGAGAGGCTGCTTTGGTTGGGGGCTGAAGTGCCAGAGAGCAGGGCAGCAGGTTCCACAGACTCTCCGTGGAACAGGGGTTGAATGTGTGGCATTTGTCTCTGCTGTTCATTGCACTGAAGTAGGGAAAGCAAAGTCCTGGGCTCTGTCTCATGGACTGTCCCCATGGTAGCAATAGAGCAGGTGTCCACACTGTCCATGTGCCATGGAGACATTCTGCCTGTCTGAAAGGGATGACTGTGGCAGTCATTATGGCAACCATGCACCTGGCTCTGTCCTTTTTCCTGTTTGCAAGCAGTTCAGGAGCAGACTGTTCCAATGAGAAGGACTTGTGGGAGAGAGAAAGGAAAGGTTTCCAAGCCAGCATGCTCTGCTCTACTGCTAGAAGAGGCCAGGGCATGGTTAGTGCTGTGGAGATGCAAAGGGCCCCAAAATGTGTCTAAGAGCCCTAGTGGGGCAGCTTCAGCAGGGCCATGGCAGTGGTGAGCCCCTTGTGAGTGAAAGGGCCAGGAGCAGCTACGGCCCCTGGGAAGCAGGGGGCTGTAAATTCTGCTCTGGGATTGTGAGGCTGCATGGAGGGGAGCAGGAAAGCTGAACTGCTGCCAGCAGAAGGCCTTGTGGGTTAGGGCTTCATGGCAGATTTAACATCATCACAGCAGATGTGAGCTCCAGTGGCAATAACTCAGATGATGAAGACTCCTCTGAGGAGATGATGTACCCCACAGTGCTTCCAGGCTGGGGCAGGAGTGTGGCCAAGGATGAGACTGCTCCGAGTACGAGTAAGGAACTTCTGCTGTCTTCGGTGTTGGCTTGTTCTTTTTCCTGTCCTACCTGGTGTTCCTCCTCCTTAGCTGCACATATATTGTTTGAAAATTGGATTATATTCTCATCAGCTGTTCCCTTCAGATATGCCTCTTTCACAACTGGAAAATTATCTCAGGTCCCTATGATTAAAATAATGTCTCTTCTTTCCCTATTTAAAATTAACTTCTCAGTTTCATGTTTATTCAAACGTTTGCATTTGCTCATGATTTTCCCAGACTAAAAAGTTGGTCTTTTATTCTATTAATTTAAGTGTTAAAATAATTCTAGTTCATGTTGTATGTAACTGACAGCTATTCAGTAGCAAACTCCTGTTCATGGAAGATCCTCAGGCACAATTTGGAAAGGCCACATCCCAAGTCCATTTTTCACTGGGAACTGTCAACAAAACAGTCTCATGTTTGCTACCTTCTGCACACTTCCCATGCAGTCTTCTGACATCATCTCATTTGTTTTGTGACCTCAGATGTCTAGGCATCATCCAGTATTACAATTGAGATATTTTAATGCATAGCTTTATTTTCCTGATATGAATAGCCCCACAGTGATCAACTGAGAACTCTTTTTTAATTCAAAAGCCATCCATAGATGAAATAATTTTGTCTGAAAACCAGAAAAACACCACATATGAAGGCCAAAGCTAAATGCAATGTGTCACTGAAGTACACAAACTGCTGCTTGCAGTTTGACCAGGGAATGGCCCCAGCCCTGGTTTTTTTTAGCATAGATATTGCTTTTCATGACTATGTGCTAATCCTATTATTTGTACAAATATATTGATCTGTTCTATTTCTGAAATCTTTTTTAATTTAATCTTAATGTGTCTGTTGTCTGCTCTTATTTACTCAGCAGTCACTGTTCATAAGCCTTTTATTTTTTTGAAGATAGTGCAGTATTTGTGGTTTTTCAGCAGTGGTTTCCATTTTTAGTAGAAAATGCAAAATCAGGAATTCATCTTGCTTTGGGACTTTTAATTTTTCTTCCTATGCTTTGGATAGTTTTGGTGTTTGTTTCTCTTTGAGACTCTGCATTAGTAACTTGTCCCACAGGTGTACTGCATTCCATACCTTTGATGGTCTAGTGGTATCTGCATGATCCATGGGTGAAAGTGTATTCCGTCTCTGGGCATAGACTCTTGTAGAAATTCTATTTTATCTTTTTAATTGCATTATAACTTTCTAGTCTAATGGTGGCTTCCTGCTGGTTGTCCAGGTGCTCTCATTTTTTTGCTGACCATTGCTTTTTTGCTCAGTCTAGGATATTCTAACATAGTATTTCTTGAGGACTTCTTGAGTACTCAGCAAGCATGTGTACTAAGATATATGCCATATTCCTTAGGTCCAGCATTATTCCTAAAACATGAGTTTCCATTTCTACAGCTGCTCTAATGGTTTTGCATTGCTTCTACTGTACATTATTGTTCTGCTGCTTGTTTTTCCCATTTTTCTTGGGAAACTTTGCATCTGTTGAATGCAAAGAAAAGAACTACTGGTTTGATGTGAAGGGATTTGATAAGAAGAGTGAAGAGACTGTAGCCAGGCTATGCAAGAACTTCCCTTTCCCTTCGCCTTTGTGGCACACATGGACAGTAGATTTAGAGCATTGAATCCTCCGTTGTCCCAACAGCTGTGGACTCACAACACGAAACACTTCTGGAGATCACCACACAAGACCAAAGGAGCCCTACCTTTACAGATGAAGAGGAGCAGGATCCTAGCTCTGCTAGCAGGGGTAAAGCAATCAAGCATTTCAGATAATACTCAGATTTCTGATATGATTCAGTGAAGCATGACACTCAGGATGCAGCTGTTTGTAATTCCCACACTATTAGCCTCAGCTCAGTGTAATACCTTTACATTATTTGTAGTGGAGCCCTCAGAGGTGGCATCTGTAACATTCAGCTGTCACTGAGCTGTTACTCCAAGTCTGTCTTATGCATCTAAAGTTCATTTCTTACCACTTTTCCTCACATCTCTAGTATTTTAAAGTTTGCAGTGGCAGTAGTGTGCAATAAAACGGAGCAGACTTTCAGTCACCTGCCTTGGTGAGAAAAAAATTCCCTTTTCCACTTCAAAATTTCTGTTGTAAAATCTGAAGGCAAAATACGAAAAAGGGATCTAATGTTTCAAATACATAAATTATCCTACAAAGGATAATATACTACCTCCAGATGAATGTGAACATTTTGCTACCAGTTAGTGCCAATGGCCAACTGAGATACCAAAACATTCAATTCTAAAATCTTCTGACTATAAGCAAAAGCTTATAGAGTCCTTTCTCAAGATATTTTTCTGTGTCTTTCTGGTTCTGAGGTTGTTTTGAACATCAGAAGTTTATACAATTGGCATTAGAACAGGTTCTGTAATCACACAGAAGTGGTTTTTGTGATAACTTTCTTTTAGTCGTGAAGTATTGCTAAATCAGTTGTATTCATACATTGATTAATATTACCTTTTCTTTGCTAAGATAATATATATGTATTAGGTCTAATTTTAAAATAATTAATTGCATTTGCATGAGTGCTCTCTTTGTGAATATTTCATTGCCTGAATGTGAAGATAAATATTCCTCCAGTTTTTATCTTCTTGGGAAATAGCACAGTTTCTCTGTCTGGTGGCTTATGACATATGTAACACATCCAGCTCATTCTTTGCATGCTCTGATTAAGGACCTTAGCTTTACTCTTATATACCACTCATGGAAATGTTTGATACTTGAGGCAAATATATTTCCATCTGAGTTCTTATGCTCATCTTAGATTTATCCATGCATCTTTTCCAAACCTATGTTAGAACAGCTCTTATGGTGGTGGTACTTCAGCTGATTTCTGACTGCATCTTCTGCTGTGTAAGCAACAGCAAGTTAAAGAGTAATCAATTAATTAATTTTATAAGTAAGAGCTTTAATTATTATTGAGCTCAAAATAAGTATGCTCATCTACTTATATGAACCTACTTATTTATTCATCCAATCTCAGAAGAAATTACAACTTCCTTAGGGCCAGCTTTGTAACTGCAACTGAGATAACTCAAAAGAGAAAATTCATCAGTTTTACTTTAAAAACCCAGAATACACAAACTCAAGAGTTAAGCTGTATTAATAAATATGAGATAGAGATGCAAGCTGTTGTTTCTGTGAGCTCTTCTGCTTCTTGGACATCTTCTTTTTATCTTCCATTGGTCATTGGGATACTTTCTAGTGCACTTAAATCTTCTGCTGCCCCTGGTGATGCTTTTGTGTGATAAAGTTTCCACAGGGCTTTTGTTTTCTTTCATCTTTCATTTCCCATGAAATGCAACAACAACAAGAAAAAGCCAAAGCACAAGAGCCAAACACCCTTGTTATGTAGACCATGATGATAAGGATAATATGACTGATGTTGGGTATTTTGATCATTATTGATTCAATCATCATCTTACCAGCACTAGTTGCAAGTGAAAATGAAAGACATCAAGGATCAACCCAACATCCACTATTACACAGCGTTCATTCTGGAGGGATCAGTCAAGAGCAAAATCCTGCAAATACCACTGACAGTATTGAACAACATGAATTTGCTACTGCAGGAGAAAATTATTTTGGAAAGGAAACTTCTACAGGTAATATTACAGGTTACATTTTAGTAAATTTTTAGGGTTTTCTAAAGATTAATGTTAGGATTTTTTTCTAACATTTTTGCATTCTGAGGCCATAATACAGGTTCTGTGAATAAACCTGAGCAATTTTGATGTTATATAATTTTTTTTAAATTAGTCTATTCTTCAGGCTTGTTCCAGGATGTTTCTCTTCTATTTGTCTTGCCTGTCAAGACCTTTAGTAGGTTAATTCTGTAACTGTCTCCTACATTTTGTATTGAGTGTCATGCTGTCACAAGCTTTCAACAAGCTATATACCAGGGTGTAGGAAATAGAGAAAGTTTAAATGGAAAAATAATAATTTGCACTGCATTTTTCAGTCTTTTGGGAACTGTATTCAATCCCCTGTTGCAAGCCATTAATGGGCCTGGGATGTTTTTTCCCAGTTTTTGTTAATGGCAGTTATATATAAAAAAAATATCAAAAGTATCTACTCATCCCACTTTTGAACTATGGCAAGATGATACTGGTGATGAAGGGAAGAAAACAAAGCATAATGTAGAATAAGAGAGCAGCTTCTCTCTTTCACTGGTTGAATCAATTGAAACATAAAACATCCAATTATACTGGTGGTTACTGAAAATTTATTTATTTTAATTTCTGTTCCTGTTAATGACAGATGTGCTCTACTAAGCACTGCAACAGTGAATGCACCACAGTCATCCTCTGCTCTTGTGTGTTATCAAATACAGGTCTCTGATAATCTGTTATACTACGCTACTGCAGCAATACATAATGGCCTAATTGCAATTAAAATTGTGACACACTGTGGCAAATTTCTTGCTTTTTCTTTTTTTCCCTTATTGGGCTGAAGGGGTTAAGAAGGCTTATGCTTTTTACAAGATTTGGGTACTCTTTTGCTATGATTGTCCAATAAAAACTGCAGGTTGGTTGATATGGATAGTGTTTTTCTAAATAACTACAATATCAAATATTCTCCAGCTGAATGCTGTCTTATTCATTGTGTGCACCATTCACAAATCTGTAGCATGACCCAGCATTCCCCTTTGTCACACTTCCTTGTCTGATTTCCTGGAGATGCTGCAACTAATGAAACAGTGAAATTTTGAGGGGAAAAATTTGATATAGTCAACTCACTCAAATTATGTGATTAACATCTTACTGATGGGTCATATCCTTGCAGCTATTTGTCTTTGAGGTTTTTAATTCTGCATCAGTGAATTTTGGTTTGATATTCAACAATACAAAGTCAACAGCAAGATTCAGAGAAATACTTTTGTAAAACAATAAGACACCTTGATTCTGAAAAGCACCAATTTGAGGAAGGAGTTGTTCCTACTGATGACAGTAAGCAGCTTTTCCAAACATAAACCAGGATGAGAAGCAAATCTACTTTACATCTGTTTGCCATTAAATGTAGTAGATATGTGAGCAAGGCCTGTCATAGAGGCAAGAACTGAAGAGGAGGATAATGTGGGAAATGGATCTTTGTATGAGTTCATAATTGCTTCACCATCACCATAACAGCTACGGTCCCCAGCCATGGGACCACAGAGAACGACTCAGAGCACGACCCACTGGTGTATCCAGGCTGGGAGGAGGGAGAGGATCATTCCACACAGCCTGCTGTAACGGATAGAGCTATTCCTTCCAGAGAGAGCAATCAGGAAAGAGACTCTTCCACTACAGGTACCAGTAGAAATGTCTACTTTGTATGTTGCATCGCTCCTGTCTCTCAGATGGCCTCTCCTGGAAAAATACTGCAAGAATTGTAGACAGGAGTAATAACTGATCTCTTAAAATAATGACATAAACTGTAGAGTGATTGATTTTCTCTGTTCTCTGTCTGGATGGCGGTGAAACAGAAGATTTAAATTTTAGCTCCATACAAAAACAGCTGTTCTTTACTTGCCACACCACTTATAAGGTTTTTCATTCCTTAGGGAAGCATGGCTGTGAAATTGCATCCAGCTCATTACACAAGTTCTATTATTTGGTGCTGCCAGACTGTCTTTATCATAAAGTCAAATCCATACTTACGTATATTTGTACCTCAAGAGGTTAATTTAATCTATTTGGTTTGTGAGTATTCACCTGGCAAAAGAGAGTTCTTTTCATAGACTTTATTGAAATGTTTATCCCTCTGGTTCATTCACAGAATGATGAGAGGCAGGAATCTATAAAGCTGGCATGACACAGCATCATGATGCATTCTCATATAATGCAGTATACATAGCATCCAAATAATGTTGTAAAAACAAGGTGTGATCTCTTCTTCTGGAGGTCTCCCCTCTCCATCTGCCACTGGAATCTGTGTATGTTGCCAACATCTTGCTCCACCATGCTGAGCTGGAATGTGGAGCTGAAGGGTCTCTCAGAAGCCAGTGGCAGTGTGGAGGAAGAAGAGAGGCTTTCCTGTCTTCCTGCCTGTCAGTATTGATACCTGTGGTGTGAAACTCACTGTAACAGCAAGTGACAGTGCCAAAGATGCTGAGGCTCTGTGGGTACTCCAGGGTGCAGGTCAGGGAATCCTTCTGACTGCTGCCTCTGTGTCTTTCTCTGTGTCCACTGGCCTCAGGAATCTTTTTAATTAAGTAAAAAAGTGGATGAGAATAGCAAGTGGATATGTCTTGCCAAACCTCTGAGAGAGTAGCGATGATTTCAGGACACAGGGTCTCAGCTCTCTGCCCTTTTTGTGGAGAGAAAGGGTAACAGTGCTTTAAGGGGAGCAGGAGGCTTGGATGGGATGGTGATGGGAAGGCCAAAGCAGCGCACACATGGAATTCACAGCTGTTAAATAATCTGTGTTTAAATCATCTGTCATTAAACCATCATAGCAGCTGTTGCCTCCCCTGATGGTGCCCACCATGAAGAGCCAACTGAACCTTGGATAGTGCCGTGGGATGATGAGTCAGGAATGAGCACTGAAGGCATCATGAATCCCACGGATGCCCCCGAGGACGAAGTTCTCCACAGGACCACAGGCACTATGATCAAAGCTGGTAATGACTCTCCTCCGATGGGTACCAGTAAAAATAATGGATTGCACTCATTTCTCATGGCTGGTGTGAAATGAGACATTATTTCTGCTGAAACCAAATTCTTTCCCTGTCTTTCTTATCTTTAAAGAGTGCATTCTTGTTGGGAAATTGCAGTGCAAATGTTTTTTATGGTTTTGTTGCATGTGAATATCCCAACAAGAATTCTTGTCTGTTTAAGGATGTTTTTTCCTGTGTGCCCTGTTTCTTATGTCCCCTGACTTTGCTCAGGTGTGTTTTTAACTGAGGAAGCAGTTGCTTTTTGGAGGTGGCTGGTAGTGTAAATGTTTGTTTTTCATGTCTGGTCATTCCTGGTCTTAATATTTCAACATATTCTCTTAATACTGTAAAATGTGAAATAATTTCTTGCAATTTGTTCATGTAGTTCTGCAAGGTTCAACTTAAATTCCCAAATGCTATATGTTATCCATCTAAAATTATGCTCATTCAAAATAGTGCTTTTTTATTTAATATAATAAGGTGTTTTTTTAATCACACTGTAGTTTGGAACTTCTTGCATTTTTTCTTCCTGCATTTTCTAAAAGAGAAGTTCTAAAGAAAAATTAGTAGTTATCCTTTTGCTTTTCTTCCTCAAAATCCATTTTTATCAAGATTATTTAATTCTCAACATTCAGGATTTAACAGAGAGCTATGAAAACTACAAATTGTGTGGATTATAAATACAGTTTATGGGTTAAAATATAGTTGTGTTTTCTATCATCTACTCATGTTTTCTAAATATGAATGAGATTCTGTAAAGTTTCCCAGGTTTTCAAGCTTTATGAGGTTTGACTGGCCAGTTGCAAATATGAAAACCCAAGTATGATTTTGCAATTTGTTAAAATGTTTAAATTAAGTAATTTTAATCTAATTCCCGTGTTAACAACAGGAATTCTTATACTCATTCTGAAAATAATATTGCAGTTTTCTTGCTTCTAAAAAGTGTTCACTAGGTATTTTCAAAACCAATATTTTAGGCTGCATTGTGAATATTAGTGAAAGAAGAGACAATCTAAAAACAGTGTGTCATATGCAGAGAATATTCTTTGCTTCTGGCTTTGTTTTGGGTTTTTTTTCCTTCTCACTGCCTATTCTACATAGGCTAATAAATAAAAGAGGTGGAGATTACAAAAATAAAGAGGGAGTAAATATGTAAAGTGCATTTTTAAAAGGTGTTTGAAGTTAACTTAGCCATCATCACGACAGTCACAGCCTCCACTGCCATTGTGGCCCCAGAAGATGTAACCCAGGAGGCATGGGCACCTCACCTTGGGGTAACAGCTGCTTCCTCTCCTGATGGTGCCCACCACCAAGAGCCAACTCAGACTCCTCTGCCTTCGGATGGTGAACCAGGACAGGGCACTGCAGGCACCACGAGTCCCATGGATACTCCCAGAGATGGAGTCCTCCACAGGTCCACAGCCAGTGTGACCCAAACTGGTAATGGCTCTCTTCTGATGGGTCCCACTAAGAATAATGGACCATACTCATTTCTCATGTCTGGTGTGAAATGAGGCATTATTTCTTCTGAAGATTATTCCTTTCACTATCTTTCTCATCCTGGGGATCTTCATTCTTAATGTGGACTTGCAGTGAAAAATCTGTCGAAGGATCTGTGGACAAGGCATAAGGGACTCCTTGCTGGTGCACTTGGTGGTTTCTATCCTTGCTGAAGCATGTTTTTGGGTCATCTCCTAAATGTTCTGTGAGACATGCACTTTGGTGATTCTGAATCCCCAGCCTCTCTTCATCTTCCTTTCTCGTGCATCAACGGGATCAGGCTGGACATGCTTTGGCACCATGACTGGCATGGTGGAGGTGCTCTGGCAGGTCAATCAGATGGCTTGGTCCTGTGACTCAGCAGCAGCACCATCACTGGGGAGTGGTGTCCCAGTGGTGAGGGCAGGGCATTCACAGAAGAATTATATCCCTTAAATTCTGCCATCAGTTTCTTACTTCTCTTCCCCTGTGCATTGCCAGGCAAGACTGACAGAGATGAGGCTGCTCACTCCTGAGTTACAGGGTCAGGTTGTTGCTGCTAAAGTCTCTTCTTCCAAAGGTCTCCCCTTCCCACCTGTCACTGGGATCTGCATCTTGCTCCAACATGCTGAGCTTGAGGGTCTCAGCAGCCAGTGACACTATGGAAGGGGAGCCCTTCGTGTCTTCTCTCCTCCTTCTGTGCTTTGCATGAGGAAGGTGGAGGTGCTTTCTGGCTTGCTGTGGCCCTGGAAATGATGTGGGTGGTGGTTTTTGTGAGTGCTCCCTGATCATGCCACCATGGTGACAGTCGTAGAGGCCGTGGATGATGCTGAGCAAGAGAGAGCAACCGAGGAGCCCCTGGCACCTGGCACTGCACCTGGGAGGGAAGGTGAACCAGCAAACACCACTGATGGCTTCCCTGCCCATGGGATACCTGGAGTTTTTTCAGACATTGAGGACCGTTTTGTTCCCTTGCAGGATCCTTTTACTACCAGTAAGAACAACGGATTATAACCATTTTCGTTTATCCATCAGGAAATTGTTATTGTGGACAATGGCTATTGTCCAAAAATGTGTACTAAGCAGGATTGCAAATGGTTGCCATATTACTATTTCCTTTTTGGGTTTTGTTATTGGTTTTAACCTGCTGATAAGATGTCATGAATGGTATCTCTTTCTGGTAAAAGCATTAGCTAAAAGGCTGAAAAGAGAGTTTTGCAAATAAGCTTTTCTTATATTCTGTTATCAGCATGTGGTAACACAACTATTAAAATGAAGAAGTGCAAACCTTCTGCTCATGCCCATACATTTGTGATAGCATTTAGTCTTTCTTTTTTTGCTGGGCACAAATGACAGCTATGTAACCCTTAACTATCTGTCACTTTCCCCCCATCTGTAACCCCTCTACATTAGCTGAATACATACAAAAGAAAGGTAATCCTCTGTGACACCATTTTTTTCCTAGCTATATGTGCTGTAGGTATCTTTCCAGTGATAACTGTAGCTGTTACTGGGCTGTAAGTGACATTTCATTCCTGAACAGCCTTGTTTTTCAAAGGGTTATTATTCTGATGAAGTTAATGCAGTTAACAGTGTCTGCTTTTTATACTACATATAGCCTTTGGCACTTTTTTATGTGTTGTCACATGCTAATAATACAGGAAATTAAGGGACTTTTCCTTATTCCCAAATGTAGTTTTCATACAAATAACCATCCTAGCAGTAAGGGGTTTTTTCCCAGTTCAGCTAATCTGAACACTGTTTTCATGCAATCTCTTGGAAGTTAGTGGATCCATTCCAGAGTAGAATTTGGCCAATGCTCTGTGGACATGCATTGCACATAAACAAGATTATGTATATATTTTTTTAATACAGAAAACACTTGAAAGCTAATTCCCTTAATAATTCATTAATATTAATTGATATATTGTGAGGTGTAACTTAGGCTAATTATTTTTTCAAGAATTTTGTATAAGCCAGTAAATTCAACTCCAACAAAATTGCCTGGTGATAGTATTTTGACATAGGCATAGCAATATAAATGCAATATATGTATTTGTCAGAATTTTATTGGAAAGATAAATCTGTTTTTAATAATATCTTCCTACTAAAACTCATTTCTTTCATTTCACAGGCCCTATTCACTTAATTAATCTAAGCTGCCTTCTTAATTTTATATGTAGACATTACACACTATGAAAAAATGTTTTCTACCTTTCTCTTCTGAGCACATAAAACCTGTAAGGACTGGTTTAAATATTTTTCAATAGGATTATCTGCATTGAATCTTTGCATTATCAGTACCCTGACAAAAGGCTCAGTAGGCCATTTTCTTGAAACTCTTCCTTCTTTCATTTATCTTTTCTTCATGCATTTTAAGAATACAGTAAATGGGAATTACTAAGACACTACAATTGTAATCAAAAGGCTTATTTATTGAAGGGTTCATTCATTTGTAATGTTGCTCAATATAGGAAAAATGGAATGGAAAAGATTCATGAATGTATTGTTAGAGGCCCTCTCTGATCAAATGAATGGTTTGATGTACTGTACCACTTTTTTTCAATTTTTTTTGACAGCAATGTTTAAGCTGTGGTCAGACATCACACTAAGCGTCCACAGAATAGCAAGTCAGCCTGCTGAAGGAACACAAAAAATAACTGTCTGTAAAGAAAAAAAATCTAATATGTTACCAAAATGAAAAGTAGAGAGCTTTTGAGGATCCCTCAAAGCACCTGCAAGCACCTCCCCATAGCCAGAGCAGCTGGGAATTGGCTGACCCCTGCTTCTTCTCAGTGCTCAGGGGAGCAGCAAATGCAGCAGGTTTCTAAGCACACAAATTTTAATAAATGTCTGAATGTCTTTCAAAGGGGTTTTGTGGAAGAGAAGCTCTGGCATTTTTCAAAGGTGATACAAAGCCCTTGAAAAACTGCTGAGATGTAGTGTAGACAAGTTAGTAGGTCCCTCTTGGTCAGCTTTCTTTGGCACTAGGTCAAGACTCTTCATTGTTGAATTTGTGCTCTGTCCTTTGTTGTGAGATAGCACCAAACAACATGCCAGTCCATAAGTTCATTGTTAATAAAAATAATGAAAACATCTGGAAAATTCATGAGCTGCTTGCTGGCTATGCTTCACAGAGGGAATAAAACATGCTTCTCAGTTTTGCATTTGCCAGCTGTTACTAGGAAATGAGATCAGAAATGCTGGACAGAAATTAGTTGTAATGTGTGTTAAAAAGAAGAACTTTACAGTAGATTAGAGTTAGTGTTTAATTTCTTAGAGTCTGGAAGAATTCAGAGACATGGAGATCTGTAATATATCTTTGTAGTGATAATGAAGCAGTAGTCCCAAATGAAATTTCTATATCTATAGTCTGCTGATAATTTTAGACTTGGGATACTCTTATGGTAATAGCATGGGCCAGGAATGTAGTTGCATAAAAGTCTAAGCAGTATGGCCAGCACAGAAAATAAAAGAGACTGATTTAAGATCTAATACCATCTTGAAACCAAATTATACGACACATTAAAAAGGACAAGAAGATCCACATCTAAGTTTGCAGAGAATACCTTTTTCTATTAGGAAAAAAATACTTTTAATTTTTAGAGTCTCACTCTACAGCTGTCAAAGTCACAAGCACTCAGAGGACTATTGTTCTGTTTTATGACAGCATCAGAGTTTTAGGTGTTCTGTTTTATCCAGTGTGGGAATAGAATTGAAGCACTCATTAATTGCTTCAGCATGGACTTTCTAGATTTTTACCTGTTGAAGTCACAGTCTTTATACGTTGCTGTTAAATATTCACCAAGCAGATTTGACCTAATGGATGGGGGTTTTGTTCTTTAGGCTCTAGTGTGTATGGTGACCATGGACCACACAAGGGACATTACGAATCCACTACTTCCCCTGCAGAGACAGCCACAACAGAAATTGCTGCACGGCCAAGGCTGGCCCCTGTACCAGGTGGGTTTTTGAAGTCAAATGTTTTAAAAATCCAAGTACAGAATTGTCTTCATATGAACTGAAGTAAGAGATGAAAATGAAGGTCAAATACAGTTGTTCAGGCTTTGTTCTGAATCAGATAATATTCAGCATTTCACAAGTAGTCTGAAAAACAGATCATATTGTAACTCATACGATTTTTCAGCAATATTAAGATGAAAAGAACCATGCATTTGGAGAATGAGATTAAGTCTCATTTAACTTCTATAAATTGAAATTAAATCAGGCAAAACTTGGTAAAGCTATATGCATAGTATCATATCCATGAGACTGTTCAGTGAAAATAACAACTGAGACAAACTCTCCAGAATAGAGCTTGCACATTAAAACAGAATAAAAAGAAGCCAACACCATGATACAGCCGCAAAAGAATGCAAATACATTCTGGGACTTATTAGTGGTAAAGTAATTTTAAAAACAAAGAAAGTAATTATCCCACTTTTTTTAGGCCTAGCAAGTCCAGAGCTGAAACTCTGTTCAGTTCAAGGCATTGCATTAGTCACATGGGAAAAAAACGGAGAAGAGAAAATTTTGGAAAGTTAATCTTTGAAGCACCTTTTGAAGAGCTCATCATTTGCAGGGAAAACTGAAGGGAGTTACAAGAAGAGCATGCTATGAAAAGAATGCCTGACAGTTTTTCACCATGAAGTACTAATAATTAACTAATTAGAAGAAGTAATTTGTTTCAAATGAAAATGTTCGAGTCTTTTAAACAAGGGACAGTTGTTTCAAACAAAGAAGATGCAGGACATAGCTCTTGGGAAAGGACCCCCATCTGTAATGGTAGCAGAGCTATAATGGTAATGGAGAGTAGGCTACTGGGAAGGTTGTGAAACCTGCTTTGCTAAAAATGTGCTAAAAGTCATCCTCTTCTGTGCCCGGGATTGTATGTGTGTCATGCTTTTCCTTTGCCATTGTAGTAAATCAGTGAAACTCCTCTTCACCTCTGCCCACCAAAGTGCTTACAGCTGGCAGCAGTGGTGGGGTGTTTAACCTGAGCTGCCTGTGTGTAGCTGGATTGTGTTTGATTTGCATGGAAAGATTTTGTAAACCAAGCAAACATTCACAGAAGCTAGGAAAAGAGTGTGACAGCTTAAAGGAAGTAGAAGAGATGATGTTTTTGCCGTTCTGTGCAATGACAAAAGCACATGAGATAACACTGACACGCTCTCTTCCCCCCCGCTCTGTCCCTGCAGACTGGCTGATCGTCGTTGTCGCTCTCGTGGTGCTGGCTCTGATCCTGGCAGTGTGCATTGCTGTTAACAGCCGCAGAAGGTAAGGCCACACCTTTCCACTTCCAAAACACACTGCCTTGCTTCTTTCTTCCCTGAGTCTCCAAAGCTTTGTTCAAGAGCAGAGCAGCAAACCGCAGGAAAGAGCATCCTCTGCAAAGCTCTGTGAGTTGGAGCGTGGGGACCAGGTCACCGTGTCCTGCTCAGGTCACACATCAGCCTGCACACTCACCTGGAACCACACACATGAAGTCAGCAGCTATATGAACAGTTCAGTCTTGTACATAGAAACTAACTGTGCATAGACCACAAAAAATTAATTACCATCTATCTGTTAGTTATTAATGGGAAAATGGTGTTCACAAGAGGGTGGAAGTTGTGAGATGAACAGAGACAGTAACAACCACAGGAGGAGGCAGGAATAATCCTCCCCCATTAAAGCATTGTCTGTGTGCAGTGTGAAGGGCTGCCTCAGACAATCACAGCAATTCTGTGAAAACCTGTCAATGTGTTCCTTCTGAACAAGAGCCAGCACCACAGCTGGCAGTCACAAACATATAGGCTAACATTGCTCTCAGAGCTCTCAATAGCTTTATGTACTCCATTTTACAGATGAGGAAGATGAGGAGTGAAAAGCAATGCAGTGATCTGTGCAAAGTTAGCTGGGAAATTGGAAAAACTCTAGCCTAAAGGATAGACTATAATATTCTTACCTCTTTCTTTTCCCTGGGGGCTGTTCTGAGGTTACTTCCCAATTGTCTTCAACAGTTTTTTGCTACTTGAATGTTAAAACTGAACTTTTTAACAGAGCAACTATTCGTGACTTAAATGTTAGATTTTAACTCTTTTATTTTTTTTTTTTTTTTTTTTTTTTTTTTTTTTTTTTTTATCAGAGTGACCATATAATATGTGGAGATTTTGGTTCAGGAAGCAGTGAGCACATTTTTGGTTACAGAGCACTCTGAGCTGCTCTTTTAAGAGGCTGTGGAGCTCCACAGCTCCTTGGCATTTTATGGCTGCAGAGCAGGAAATCATTCCCAAGGGTGTGTGTAACATATTAGCAGAGTGAACTGAGCTACTTCAGATAAAATAACCCTTATCTATGAGTCAGTGGGCATGAAAAAAAGGTATTTCAGAAGCATAACAGTAAAATTGAACAGCCAAATTAGTCATTCAGGAAAAAATATGCTTCATTTAAGAAGAAAGCACTTAAAAGTCCAATTTCACAGACACACTGTCCATCTTAGGCATGCTGGGCTCTGCATATTCAGTTTGCACAAGGCTGTTTGAGGACAAGTAGGATGTCCAGCACTGTGTAGCCAGAGTCATCTAATCAGTAAATCTGACAGCTGTGCAAGCAGTTCTGGTTTTACTGTGCTGAAGGATGCCCAGCCCTCAAAAACCAGTGTGCATCAGCTTTGGACTGGTCACTCTTTAAAAGATTGAGTGTGTGCTATGTTTTAATTCAGAGCTACATATAAAGTTTATTGGGCAGCCCTGCAGCAAATGTAACTTTAAAAGCACAGTACCTATTTCCTGCCTGAACATCCCAAGGAGCTCTGCTGCAGACAGCAGCAGGAGTAGTTCTCCATATTTATTTATTGTTGGTTGGCTTTAGCTTGACATGCTAATACAAACAAAAAAACAGTTGTCGTGTTTAATGAGGTGAGAGCTTGATCCAGATTTTCTGCTTGCTTAAGAATTTGTGCACTTTCAAATCCGTGGTCCCAAGCCTGGGTTTATAAAGTGTCCTCATAGTGGGGGTATTTACAAAGTTCCTAAATGTGGAGGTATTCAAACGATATAAATATATTTCTAGCATTCAGTAATGAATGTTATTGCTTTATATGTAGTAACATTAAATATAAATTGAATAAGTGAGCTCTTGATAAATGTTATGCATATAATGGTGGATGCTTTAAAAATAAAATATGCAATATGGAGAAATGTTACATTTTGTATAGTATAAGTCTGCACTGGTAGACACAAGTTTAATTTCCAATCACTTCTTACTCAATATTGACCTTCCTTTTTTTATTATTTTTGTTAGACTCTATTTATAATATTTTATTTTTATTTCTTTCCAGATGTGGGCAGAAACAAAAGCTAGTGATTAACAATGGCAAAGGGGCGGTGGAGGACAGGAAGACAAGTGAATTAAATGGAGATATCAGCAAATCACAAGAAATGGTGCACTTGGTTCATAAAGAACAGTCAAATGACCGAACAGAAGCATGTGATGAATTCCTGACTGTTAATGAAACACAAAACCATCACGAGTTTGACATGAAGACTGGAGTGTAATGGTACCACACTGCCAAGCTGATCAGGGCTGGGGAAACCAAAACCACGTGGAACTTGAACAGGAATTCACAGATGCACTGTGCTACTGATGCCTTTTGAACATAAGCATAAGTTCTGTTTCTTTTTAATCACTTTGCCATGATGCCTGAGTTTGAAAATTGACGCGTGCTTTCTGAAATACACCTCCAAGAGCTGCATAATGCTTTCTGTTCCCAGTCCCTTCACAGAGGACTCTCACTCTGTCCTGGATGTTAGAAGGCATACAAATTTACATCATTACTCTCCAGATGGAAGGTCTTCACTGTGTGGAGCTAAAGAATCCAATCACTCCATCTTACAGATATTTAAAGTGTTAAGCATGGTACAGAAGTAATTGAGGAAAAATGTCAAGAGTAAAAAAATCGAGTTTAAACCCAAAAGGCATCTTCTACAATGTCTGCAACATCAGAATCCTTCAGAAATGCCTTCCAGCCAGGAATAGCAGTGGGTACATTCAGAATCTGCCAGAATAAACAAGAAGTGACACATTATAATTATGTGCGGCTTGGTCTGCAACAAGGAAAGCCCAGAAGGTCAAAATTTATTTATCTCTATTTTTAACTATCTATGGACATACAGCATGTCTTCTCAGGAGGGGTAATAAAGGCATGAAAACATGAGCTGAAACATAATAAACTTCTGTTCTTTATTATCCAGCAACCTCTACAATTATCCTTCAGTTTTTGAGATGTTCATTGCTCTCCTTCCCCCCTCATTCACTGATCCAAGTTTGTGCATGTTTTTAATGAGCCTGTTAGTTAAGATAACGAATAAAACAAAATGACCCCAGCTCTATCACATATGCACAAATCAAGCAATTGAGATCACTAAGGAAGCTGCCAGTATTTTGTTCCTGAAAATAGGGCTCTATATTCTGCTCCACTTTACCAAGGAGACACTGAGCCTATTAAATTTTTTCCCCTATTATAAGAGATTGCTGATATTTTAAAAGTTGCTTTTCTATGATCTCGCTCACTTCCTCTGAATTCTATTTCACCTATATTGTTTTCCATCTGCTTTTTAAAAACACCAAAAAGAAACATTGCTTGCTTTTTGGTACCAGAAGTTCAATTTCTACAGAAGATATCAAAGCAAATGATAGGGGACTCTTCCCAGCCATGTAACATAGTAGAGTAGCTGAGCTGCATTGTTACATGCTTTTGTTATGTCCTTTTGTGTCTGTTATGTAAAGTATTTGTATTAAGCTATGATGCTGTGCATTATATTGATATGAATTGTCAGGAAAAAATTATTTACTACCAGTGGTCTGCGCTATTTTTAAGAAAGCTTACTGGAATGGAGGGAGAATTTTAACTTCTGGTTGGACTCCCCCCAGGAAATACAAGGAAAAACGTTGGTCTGTGTGGATGGTCTGTAGCAGGGTTATTCAGCATTTCTGTTCACTGACCATAGCCCCTGTCTCTGAAACTGTTCTGCTAAAATATGATTTTTATGTTCTCCATCTGAAGCAGTTTGGAGGATGAATATTCAGCTGGCTAAATACTGACTTCAGCTAGCACTGATCCTTACTGGAACATAAAGCACAAGACTGTTGATTATATTCCTGAGTCACAGCCCTCCAGCAATTTCCCATGTGCTTCATGGAAATGCTCAAGTGCCCTGGTATCTGCTGGCAGATGTCCTCAGGGCAATTCACACCTGGGCAAAAAGTCCCAAAACAAGGTGATGTTTCAAAATGCACATAGGATGTTTCCTGGCTTTATGTTATGTCAGATATTTCATCTGTGAAAAGCGCGTTGATTTTTATTTTATGTTTTTAAGCACTCTTTTCTATTTGTCATTAGAAATCAAAATGATTTGTGGAAGGCTGTGTTTAAAGTGGTGTTAGGTACTCATTCCACTAAGTATGGAGATCCAGAGTAAGAATTATTCCTCTCTTTAAATCCTAGCTGAATATAGGTCTCAATAAGAAGGACGTATTTCATTGTCTTGGAGGCTAAATTTCTCTTTTAAAAAACCAAAAAATCTGTGTCATGTTATTCATCTTCAGATGTTGAATGAAGAAATCCATGAACTGCTTCATAATTTATCTTATAGTCAGTAGCTATAAAAGCACAGACAACACTGGTTGGGTTCTTTGTATATTTTTAAATGGGAGATGCTCAAGAGGCAATGCCATTATTTTATGTATGCTGATCCTTTTTAGATTATGTCCTGTGACCTATGTGTAATTGTTTCATTATAGTTTCAAAACTAGAAGGCCATTTCATATGTGTAATACAGTACATATTTTTATTAATCTTGCTTTTATTATGAGGGGTTGTTTGTTGTGTGTATGTATTTTTATATAGAGCACTTGATATATTTGCATATTTATTTAACAGATTAATCAGAATGAAAGAAAACGCCATCTCTAAATTGTAACTAGAAATAGTATTGCTAGAAACACGTCAGACTTTAAAATAAGCTTCCAAAATAAGCCTGATTCCATGCTGAGGATAGAATGTAAGTCCAGCTGTTAGTGGGAGAGAAGTATTCAGCCGTGTTGAGTACTGATCATTTCTCCTGCCTGCAAACTCCAAGCCAGGCTGAGGTGGATGCTGTGTGACCTTGTGTGCTCTGCTGGCCTCCCACAGGCTCCACAGATGCTCTGGGAGTTAGTGATGAGCTCAGCTTCGCCCCAGAGCAGACAGCAGCTACAACAGCTTGGTTCAGGTTGAGATCCACCCAGTCAGACCTTGCTGACCACTCCTGGCTCGCTGAACCAACATTTGGAGAGTGCAGCACCCAGCAGGATCCAGCCCTTCCTTCTGAGTGCTGACAGGAAAACTGTGCCTTGGTCTATCCTTGGTGCCTAAGAATGAGGATCTCTCCTAAAAATGCCATGGAGGTCAGACCCTGCAGTCAGCTTGTTGTTATTCCTTTGTCTTGAAAAGTTTCAAATAAATGTGATCCAGACCAGGGGAAATGCTGTCTAAAGCAACAGGCATATTCAAGGGGGGCTCTGTATGTTTTCTGGGAATGTAATATTTTCATGAAGCAATGCAGGCTGATTGTTTTATCTGTATTTTCTTGAAGATCTGAAAAGGAATATTTGATTAAAGCCGAGAAAGGATGTGCAGCTGTCATGTCTACCTTTGTGGATGTGAAACCCTTTCCACAACACCAATTCCAAAATTGTACTTTTGCAGTTTTTCACATGATAGGGATGGTTTTTTTGTGTCCCTTGTCAACATCAACAGCCTCTGTACTAATTAGTTTGAAGCATGTTGCCTGGAATATTTTTCAGAGACAATTGCCAAGTGCCTCTTTAGCACATATTCTGGTCAGGGCTGGTCCTAATTATTCTTTCTGTAGATGAAGAAAATAAATCCTCTGACAACTGTGTTCTGCCTCTGCATACAAAGACTCCAGGGTATTTTGTAAGTCAGCAGTTCATGGGTTTATTTTAAGCTATATTAGGACATTAGACAATAATGATTTCTTAATCTTTATTAAACAGGTCAAGGGTCTGATGCCTCTGAGTGTCTGCAAGAGCTCTGATTAGTAAAATACCAGCCCTTTTAGTAACCACATGTTCTGATTACTTCTTCTCTGTGGAGGGGAAAAGGACAAAGGGTGGCAGGAAAAGGGTAGTTCCTTGAGTGCTTTTCCAGCTGTGTGCACAGGAGTGGGTGACAAAACTCCTGTTCCTTGAGGGTGGAAAGAATTGCACTAAGGTGTTTTGGGCATGGAGCTCTGGGGATTTCAGGATGGAGGGAGAACACAATTTCTGGGAAAGGATGTAAAGGGAAAGTGAAATTTCTGTACTACAACTGGGAAAGTACCTTCAACACCCCCAGGACTCTGGCACTCAAATGTTTCACAACTCTGAGAAGGAAAAAAGAGCCTTTTCCTGTGAACCTCCCCCACCTCCAAGTCATCCTCTACATCCACCTCCTCATTTTCAAACTGATTTTGGATTTTCCCCTGGTAGCTTACTTCTCACTGTTGCTATGCCCTGCTGCATGTGGCATCCTCCATGCTGAGGGCAAGCAGCTGTGGCAATGAGGAGAGGCCAGTTTAGCCAAGATGAGTAACAGGGTCTTTTGTACAGCACAGAGACTGCACTTTTTGCCTTCTCTTTCTCACCCTTTGCAGTAAGGCTAGTAAAGGCAAGATTTCAAAAACATTCCTGAGAGGAATTGATTTGATTTTTATTTATGCCTTAACATATGTTAGACATGAGGTGAAAAATTATTATAGGGACTGTACATATGCTGAAAGCCCTAACATGTGCTCGGTGTTAAGGATGCTCAGGAAAAAATGCCTGGGAAATGGAGCTGTGGCAGCAGCCCTAGCAGATAAAGTCTCCATCTCCCTTTTTCTCTCTGGTCTCTTTTCTACCCCACTCTGGTCAGAACCATACTATCAATAAATGGTTCTCAGGTGTAGTATTTGCTGCTTTTGGGCATTATTTTCATCTGAGAAATTGATCAAAGTCAATCCTCCCTGACTGCTCTTACAGCAGGATGGGACAATTCTGCTTTTGTTTATCTTCCTGTTTTGAAAGTGCAAGGCTGATAACAGATCTTCACATTGGTCAAATGAGCTGCTGCATAGGAGATTTTTAAAAGTTAAAATTGCTGAAGAGAATCCACCATCAAAGCAGCTCTCCTGACTACAAGACAGTTGATTATTGTTAAAGTGCAGGTAGAGCAGGGGCAGTGAAAGCTTTACATATGCTTTAAACAGCCTTCTTTCAATCTTATCTGGATGGTTCCAGCAAGCAACAGCAAGGTTTTGTCTAAGTGACACCTTCAAAGAGTCTCAGACTTTTTAATAAAAAAAATTATTAAAAGGAATTTATTTATACCTACTCTAAAGGCAAAAGGGTTTTGGATGAAAAAATGGGGGAATAAGACCCATCCTTATACATTCTCTGCCAAAAAAGAGTGTATTGAACACCGATGTGAATGTCTTTAGTTTTTCTTTAAAAAAAATTCAAAGATTATGAAGTTTTGCTACAGATTGCTAGCAGCACCTTACTGGAGCTGAGTTTATCTCAGGTGAGTCCCTGACAGCTGAGCCCCACACACCAGACAGTGATCTCAGCTGATAACAGCACGCCAAGAGAGAGAAGAATCTTCCTGCACATGCTGTGCACTACAGCCATCAGTGACACAAACCTCAGAGAAAATGCTGGGCTCCTTTTGCTTCTTGGATCCACAAATTATTCACTGTTTTGGCTTGTTCAAGCATTGCCTGTCTGTCTGTAACTTAGTGTGCAAGCACATGGAGTTTGTCTTCCTGTAAAACAGTTTCACAATCATCCCCTCTGTTCAGCATGTTTTGTTTTCCAGCAGCAGGTCTTCAGATTCACTAGCTCTTGGGTATTTCCCTGCAGGTCTTTAGTGGTTTATTTTCTAGTTAATCTTTCTTTCATTAATCAAGGGAAAGTCTGAAATGAACACAAGGTAGGGATGCTTGTTTGTTCAGCCAGTGACTTAAAAACAAACTTACCCTTTGTTCAAGAAGGTTGGCTTCCCTCCCCACCCATGAAGAGGACAGGTATAAAGGCTGCCGATTGTTTACTGGCAGGTCGAAAATAGGAGAAGCCTGGTTCAGAAACAAAGCTGAAATGATCCAGTCAATTTAGATAACACCAGTAACCTGGGTGAAATAGTGGAATGAATTCTGAGTGCATTTCCTAGCTTGGCCCCTTTTCTTGTCCCTTCCCTGCATGGGGAGTCAGCTGCCTTTCCTCCCTTGCACATGTGCACAGCAGCATTTCTCAAGTGGTGCCCAAGGATCACAGCTGGATGATCCATGCAGGCACCCCAGTAAGGAAACAGCCAAATGGGAGATAGATCTGGTTTGAAAAAAGCAAACATTTTTAGTTCAGTCAGGAGTGAGAATGAAGAGCACAACACTGTATAAAACAGAGCCTATGTTGCTTTTCTAAAAGCTCATCCCTGTCCTTCAGAAGCCCGACAAGAGTGTGAGGCTCGCTCCTCCAGACCTTGTTCCTGTAGTTTTGGTGGGCAGCAGTCAGTTTTGCCATTTATCTGACTACACAGACACATCTTGTTTATCAGCACAGAACCTGCCAGCCCAAACCACAAGACTTATCTTGCATGCAATCTGTTTTCCTTCCTGCCTTCAGTGCATGCTGCAAAGTGAGACAGCAGGCAGTCACCTGCCCAGCCTGGGAAGCTGCCCCAGCTTTGGGTGCCTGCACAGGGCTCTGCACAGCTTTGGAAGCAAAATGGCACCAAGCCCTGCTAGGGTATTTGTACATTATTGCAATGCAGGTGCTTGCTGCAAGTAACTCCTTCCAGCCCAGCTGAGTGTAATTTTTAATGCTGCTTTCCTCCTAAAGCACTGTGTGTTGGTGCCATCTGTTTCTTTCATAACCTTGTCCTGTTCACATGTCCTATCTAATACAAAGGGGAAGATTGTTTCGACCTAACAACCCTAAAGTATTATCTCAACTGTTCTTTCATGCCTGAGAGGAGATACAGAAATATCTCTTAATATGGGTCCATGATTCATAACTCACTGACTTTTATATCCCCTTTTAGCAGATTATTTCCTGTAGAGAGGGACATATTCCAGACACAAACACACTCCTGAAATAATAATTTTCTCTATGGCTATGGACATGGAGAAAATGGTTGCAAGGGGCTTGCAAGAGCTTAGAGAATCAGCCTTTGGGGTGTGTATTTTCAGAAAGGTCAGCTTCATATAACTGCAGTACTGGCTCCTGCATGGCTTGGTTATTTTAGGTCATTTTGCAGAAACATTGCTTTGCAAAAAGCAACATACACAGGTTGGTGTCGACCCTTTAATTTTAAACTTTTATTCTGATATGTAACAGAAGAACAGACAGATTCCTTTTATGGAAGGAATTTGAACATACAGAGTGCACATGAAGTATGTGAGTGATGGGCATCCTGGAAAAACTTCCATGAGGAATTTTATTTTAGCAGAATGCATTTATTAGCACCACGTTTTGCTGAGGCCAGATCAGAACATTTTTGCTCTGGTATCAAAATGGCAACAGACAGATTTACTTTTTCAGTAAATCAGATTTACTTTTTGCCCAAAGATCCTTGCAGCCCCACATCAGGACTTGTTTCGTTACTGACTCAGAGGGCAGACTGCCAGCTGAGGCACTGCCAAAGCCACTTCCTGCCATGCCTGGATGTCTTTGGAAATTTCTCAAGTGGATGATTAAGAAGAAATAAGGCCAGGGCTGTGCACAGCTAGTCCTCAGAGCGAGGTTTCGGCTGTGCCTTTATCACACACCGGGAGCTGGGCTATTTCCGCAGCGCTGCTATTCCGAGCATGCACCAGCCTTGGAGCTTGCTCTCCACACTTGGCAACTGCCACCCCACTGGGCCACGGCTCACTCCATCAGATCTCTTAATTTATGTGTTAAATACTGTTGATTTCTTTATAAAGAACTCCAGAGGTTCCGCTACAGGCTTTATTTTTTTTTTTATAAAGGCTATGAATAAAAGATTTCTTTTTTGCAGCCAGGGGAGGGAAGTAGGTTTCTAAAGCAACTGCAGCCATTGACTTGTGTCCTCCCACTCTTTTAACGGTTTTTCACTTCTCTAGGCTTCATTGCCAAGAACTGAAGTTAGTGAATCCTGGCCTTTGTAGAAAATGAGCTCATTTGCAGCCAGCATCCTGGAATATTTGGAGGATAAAGTGAGGGGTGAGATTTCTAACTCTCTGGCAAAGTCAGGTCCATCTTCTACCCTGCATGTTGGTCTCAGAACAGGCAGCCTCTCTCATCAGACTGCTTTATCTAAACACAAAGTATTCCCATACTGAGCCCAGACTGAAATTAAAACTCACAGATGTAAGCCATGAAAATTATGAATCAACATTTATTGATGATATGTACATAAGAGGTACAACACTTAGTGAAATATTATATTCATGACTATTTCCAGTATAGAAAGAATGTCTAGTTTGTTTTATACATGAAAGTTACAGAAATCAGTTCACTCTGTAAGAAAGCATTAAAAGCAAATTACTAACAATCCTTGTAAAGAGGAAAGGATCTGAACTACAAAAATAGAATCAGTCTACAAGGCATTCCAACTACAATATACAAGAACAGAGCCCAGGGTTGGGAGAAATTTTATCATCTGCATTTATTAATTTCTAAACAAACTGTGCTACAGATACTGTACAGTATGTCATTTCAAATCTCCGGAACTTTCTGAGTGTAAACACCAACCTTATCCCTCTTCTTTTTAATCCTTTTTACAACAAAACACCACAAAACATTCCAGTTCATGCCTGGTCACCTTAAAGAAGGGGCAAAGGATGATGAGCAGGCAGGACAGAGTACTCCAGTGTGCAATTCATCCTGAAGAATCATAATGGGATTCACCAAGCAGGATAGTTTCTATGCTATGGGGTCTGATTTTTATTTTTTTCTGCCTAGAGGGGATGATTATATTTATAAGATCTAGGTCCAGAGTATTTAGGAATGAATAAGCTTCTTGCTGCTGCACAGTTCTATTTTCTCATAGAACTACAGCTCTGATTTCAGATTTTTGCCACTGACTTTGTACTTGATCTGTCTTCTTTTATGATCAGACATACTTTTGTAAATTACAAGCCTGTACAAACAACCACAGTAGCTTTAGAAGCATTTAGCTTGGCATTTATTTTCCAATGAATGCCAATACCCCTTTCTAACAATGAAAGAAACAGTGCCCCTTTGCCCATGAGCGTATTCATCTTTCTCAGAGACTGTTCCTGCTAAGGGGATGAAGCAGAGGTTCCTACTCGGACCTGTCAGGCATTCTGGAGAGAACTGGCAGCCCCTTGCTGCCTGCAGGCTTGCCCAGTCACAGCCCTGGGACTGCCCTGCTTTCCTGGCATCTGTGGTCCAGGAGTAACTGGAAGTGACTCAGAGGGATCCCGTGATGCCATGATGTGACTAAGGGCTGAATGATGCACAGAGCCAAAAGCAGCCCGGGCATCCAGCAGGAATGCAGTTACATGGACTTCCCCTCATTCCTTGTGCCAATTTACATGGTGACTTAGCTTCTGGTGATAGTCTGAACATTTCAGGCAAACAAGAAGAAAATAAAACAGAAACTTATCATTCCAGCATTAACCTTTATGTCATAACAAGTGTATTCACCAGGCAGCAAATCTATGCTGGGATCACTTTCACTCACCGCCAGGGAACTACACATGCAGCTTCTGACACACACCACACTGGTAGATAGGTGAAAACTAAAATGAAAATATTTACAATGAGCTGGTTGCATACATGATTCTGAATGTTATTGAAACTGAGTACTCCATAAGAGACAGATAAAGTAGGAACTAAGCTGTGGAACCTAATCATTTGAATGGTCAAAAAGAAACAAACCCAGATACAAATGAAAAACGGAAAGTAGAACAAAATTTTAAAACACAATCTAATTTTCTACTATGGCTCAACACACAGAGACCAATTAAATTAATTTAAAGCACATCTACACATACTGTATACACCATTTCACTGAAATTACGTGTTGATAGCTACATTATCTACACTAAGTGCAGAGAGGCACTGGACATCATGCTTTAACAAAATGTCAAAACTGGTATCAATAAGGTTTTACAGCTATTAGTAACAGCACTATTCTACCTGTGATTCCTATTAAGTTAATACCTGTTACAGCTGATTTAAAATACAATATAGATCAAAATACAAGGGTATATCAACACACTTCCTACATATATACCTACTAGAAACTTAGGCTCCAAAACCTCAGCAGAATAACATGGCCCTGTGGATTTCTGAATAGCTGAAGAGACACCCAGTAGCAGTATCACCCTGGGACAGCAGTTCTTCCTATTCCATGTTTTCTTTGTTTTGAATTACAGTCAAAGAGCTAGTAGACCATAGAAGATGTTTTTGTTTGTTATATAGTTGTTATGAATATTTATATTATTTTATTTTTCTATTCCTCTAAAAACAGTTCTTTATTAATTAAGTTGAAATTGTTATAGCCACGGCCTTAATGCCAACAGGTATTTGCCTAATGGGAAGAAATTACCAAAATGAGAAGTAGCTGTCATTTGGGTCGAAAAATATAGTGATTATTCTCTTAAAAATACTTAAGAAAGCGGGAGGTATTTGTATGGATGCTACCCAATTACATTGGTCCCATGGTGGTTCTGTTGGTCCTTTTTCAAGAAGGCAAAATTAAGTGGCAAAATCCTGAACTTTTTCCACAGGCTGAACTCACACACACTGTATTG
Source organism: Toxostoma redivivum (assembly GCA_013397375.1). NCBI lineage: Eukaryota > Metazoa > Chordata > Aves > Passeriformes > Mimidae > Toxostoma > Toxostoma redivivum. The sequence continues at coordinate 1,622,146 of VXBI01003332.1, read as the reverse complement.
TAGCAAGATGGATGGGGTTCTTGACAACATATTTTTTGTCTACCCAGATCTATTTTCTATAAACTGCATTCTGAGCCAGTCAGTTATACATTAACAGGTCCTAAGGAAGAACTGCAGGATTTGGCAAAGGTAACATCAGGAAAAATTATAAAAGTGAGGGACGATCGCCCAAGACAGTCAATCTAGAAGATTGCTCAGATTATTACAGTATTGTTCCATGATGAACTGCAGCATTTAAGGACATCTTGAAATTCCTATTTGCTTCTTGCATTTTGTGCTTTGTCTATAATTCATCACCAAACATAACACAAAAATATTTCATTGATCCTAAATGTCATAAGAAAACTGGTTTTGTTCTAAGGTATAGATCACCTTAAAGGATTATTTCCCTACCTAATATGATGCCATAGAAAACATTCTAAGAAAATATTTGCGTGTCTGTAAATTACAGATACTAGGTAATTTTATTCAGTCTACACTGTAGTTTCCAGAGAACAAGTACAAACCCCTAAAACCTGTATTATTCTTCACTAAATCAGTGTTGAGCACACAATATTTAACACTATAAATACATATTCAGCTTTTTCTGATGCATTCTACAAGCAAGAGTTCATACCAGATCATAGGAAATAAGATATATTTAAGAAAGGAGCAGGATATATTGGATGGAAGTGTATGCAGTTGTCTTTAAGTAGGAAGGACAACCTGTAGTACACAAGACCTCACAAGTCCATACAAAACACCAACATGGAAATGCTATAATCTACAATACTGACTGCAAAATCAATATGCAAGCACAGTTTGCTTACAGTCTTTGAAAAACTGTAGAAAAAGGAATGGAAAAGAAGGATACAAAAATTCCAGCAGACTACACTATTTATGTACAAAGCAATATACAGGTACGAGACAATCCAGGTTGTGTGATGCTGCCTGTGGCAGCTTCCCTTTGTGCAATGCTGTGTGCCACAGAGCATCATTAAAAACAGCTGCAGGACTCCTGGATGTTGAGTAGAAGACTAGAAGGATTGGAAGCTCTAGCACTGATCAGCATTGGCTCTGCAGCAGCATGGAGTTAGAAATTAAAGGGGATCAAAGTTTGGGAAAAGTGAGAAACCTCACAAGTCTTCTTGTCTCCCCAAATGTTGCATTAAGGTTAGCTGTTTCCATCCTGGACTAGTAGAGACCTACTCAGTGGCTCAGTCATTTGCTGTAGGCTTTTCCAATGTTTGGAACTGGATTTTTTGTAAGACTCATAGTTGCAGCTGCACAACCACTTTGTCTGTTAGATTTGTATGAACCCATTAGTGGGGAGTCACTGGGTTTCCCCTAAACAGGGAAGATGTCTCTGGGATGGTGGGCACCTGTGAGGGACAGTTCCTCAGAACCTTGTGCCAGGGAGGCCACTCAAAAGAGAAGTAAAAGAATTACCAGCACCTGGGCATCAGCAGCAGTTTGACTCAACCATAGCAGCAGATTTCCATTGAATATAAAGTATGACCAGGAGGAAAAACTGAGGGAGGCCCCCATGCTAGAGCCTGCACCAGGCAAGCTGGGCTTCTCCAGGAGTCCTGCCTCAAGTCTGTGCATTGTCTGCAGGGAGACACAGCCCTGGTGCCCACGGGAACAAAGACTGATGACTTTGGAAGGAATTATGCACTAAAGACATTGTTTCAGGAAAATCATCAGCAAGAAGACAACATTTACCAAAAAATTCATCTACAGCTTGACTGCCTTCTTTGACACTTCACTATTGTAAATCCTTTGTTCTTTTTAGCACTTGAAACTACACTCTCTATATCATTCCTTAGACAAAGGAAACGGGGTAAAAATTTTCCCTTCAAAGTCACCAATATTACTGGAGAGAAGAAAATAACTCATCTTGCCAAGAATGCTTTCTGCTGGAAACAGGAGCTTCTACATAATGATATATGGTGAATTATAGCTGAGGTTAACTGTCCCGATGGACTATACACCTATCATAATGGCTAATATGAAAAATATCTTAATTGTGGCCTTAAAAGTCACAGTAATAAAATCAAGATAGTCTTCAGGCTCATAACAGAATAACATTACAGTACATTTTTATAAAGTGCCCTTATTTATCCTTCTGTAAATTAATTCAAAATGCAGCAATAAAAAGAGCTGAATAGAAATTAAAGAGATGAGAAACATTTATACCTTTACCTCTCCACAAAAGGATTCTTCTGAGCCTGGTACTAAAGCTCAGAGCCTTTTTAAAGATAAAAAGAGAAGTGAATGTTAGAGGGGAGGTTTAATATTGCCTATAGTTATGGGGATTTGTGCAACTGCTGCTGTGTTGCTACAACAAGGCTGCAATAACACAAGTGAAGGCAAGGAAGCAAAGAAAATCCAGGCAAGTCACCAGAAAAAAATTATTCACATGCTGATGCTTCAGCTTCTCAGATGAACAGTCTACTCTTCTGCATGTCAGCTTCTGGAAAACTAGTGACCCTGGGAGTGATGGAAAACAAATCAGAAATCTATATTACGCCTACTTTTAAAAGTGGCATAAAGTCTAGAATTTCATGTGCTGTGAGAAAGAAATGGAGATCAGCTATATCTCAGAGAAAACATGGGAAAATCTGTAATGAGAGTGATCCTTATTTTTGTGCTGAGTTTAAATTCAGTGCTGGACTTGTAGCACTGAAACAAAATAAAAGAAATATCTTGGCAGAAATATTTTGCATGTGAGAATCAACTTCATTATAAATAGCAGACAGACTATTCCCTAGGATGGGATTGTGAAATGTCTTATAACTTAAGAGAGACAGGAAGGGACTTGACTTTTCCTGGAACACCATGACTCCCACAAATTGCAGTGGGGCTTCCACATAGTCAAAGCATTGCAGGCACAGTTTTTACTACTGCAAACAGTTTTTCAAAGACCTACTGAGTTTCTCACCAATTCAAATAGAAAGAGCACATCTTATAATAGGGACCAGGTGGCTTCTGCCCTACCTATTTGAAGAATCTTTGTGTGTCAGACCCACACACATTTCTTATAAGACTGGTGCAGCTGTTGCTTTCCAAGGGAAGCAATGAAGAAACAATTTAAGTGGCAAAGTGCTCCACCTCTGCTGCAGTTCTAATGTACAGAGTGCTTTACTTTCAGTGAACAGATACCAAGAGAATGCTGGCCCAGCTTCAGCAGCAAATGCAAAAAGCAAATGCATAAGCATGTATGTAATATAGTATGCAATGAACTGAGTCTCTGCCTGGTCTAGACTTTTCCATGTGCCAATGTGCTGCCAGCAATCCAAAGGCCAAAGGACATCACAGTTACACAGACAAAGGTGAAGGGAACTGACAGAGCAGCAAATGCAGAAAATAATGTTAATAGGAACTACACAGAAACCAAATGACTTTTCACTGAGCTTTTTCTTTAACTTTGCCACTCCAGCAGTGTGAGCAGATACATAAAAAACTTGCTAGCTGCAAATTAATGCATTGAGACTCCTAGTGAAAGTAAAAGGAGGCTGGCCAGTAACCAGCACTGCCTGCTGAAACGTGAACCTTGGATTAGCTGAAGTGGTGGTCCCTGGGTTATTTTCTGTTTATTTAGTTAAGTAGCAACCCAGCCTCGTGGAATGAGCAAATCGAGAAATGAAAGCCAAGAGTGAGTTACATTTTCCCACAGAAATGGAAAGCTTTTTGATGATTTAATACAGTGCTGCACTGGAATAGCACTATATTAAATATTCAGTCAGGCTACAAGCAGAGGAATATACGAAACCCAACATTTCTCCTTCTCCCACATCCACATTTAAATACAGAAATACCATCATAATTATATTTTGAAAAATCCCTGAGTTACTGTATCTACAGAATTACCACTTTAAAATCACAGTCTGCTATTCTAATCCTATCAAAAGATCCAAATTTACTCTCCCATTTGTGGGTGGGGTTTCTCTAGCACTGCATTCCTTCCTTCCCTAGTCTCCATCCAAAGAAGCACTCTTCAAAGGACATTACATCCCAAGTGGATAACTGCAAGCATATTCTAAGTGTTTCTCAATGTGTAACTTTGTGGAGCTGCCTAGTCACATGTTGCTGACATTCCTGTTTGTTTCCAACTGCTAAACAGTTTCAAATGACAGCTAAAAGTATATAGACCAGCTTTCTAAAGCTACTTTCAATGCAAGCAATCAGTGTGGCTGCTCCTAAGAAACTGCTGTGGTGAAGAGGACGAAAAATCATCTATCAAGGGGTGAACTGTGCCATGAAACAGCTCAAGAATGCTGGATAAAAATCAGGGTAAACACTGTGTGTTATTCTTGGATTACAACAACCACTTGAGTGGCAGCAAATTTCACTTGATGAGAGCCAGCACCTCAGAGTAGGGAACATTTTACAGTACCTACACACCATCCCAGGCACTCTGCTGGCACACAACCCACTGAATGCTACTTGGGAAGCAATAGCTAGACAGAGGTTAACTCTGGATATGCTAATAGCAATGACTGAAGAAAGAGAATACAACCTGCCTGCCACTTCTCTGAATAATCTACAATTCCATACTTCATGAAAAAAAAAAAAAATCTCCTCAAGATCCTTCAGGAAGCCTTTGGAAGGCTTCCCCCTCTAATACATGTTTGAGGCCTAAAGAATTCACAGTGGTTCAATATTGGTTAAATTACATAGGCCATTTTACTTAGGATTTGCTTGGCCATGGCATTCAAGTGATGACAAAAATACAGTGGTAAGAAAAATATTCCATGATAAATGCTTAAATGACGGATAGTCTGACAGAGGACTTGATCTTGCACATCATTAATCATGAAAGTAGCCTTGGCTGGCTTAGGTCTGAGTGCAGTTTCAGAGATACTTATATGAATGCAGATGAACAAAAGCAGATTATATTTTTACTTTAATAGCTTCTAGAGAGCCAAATAACACTCTACAGTTAAACACATTACTCCCCTTTAAACCCATGACAGGTCTGAGCACAGACACTGAATAGTCTATTTCTATAAATGTTTGAACTCTGTTTCTTGCCATTTTTAAGTTCACCATATGCTCATATTCTGATTCATTCTGAAAACTTCTGAGAGTTCCCCCCAAAACTGCACAAAGCTTGTTCTGTGAGTAGAACCTTCCAAGGCCATGTGGCTCAGCTTTGCTATGGAACATTGCTAACAGTATAACAGTATTCACCAGCATCTTAAAATTACTAAGTATTAACAAGCACCTTTAAAAAAATTTCACAACGTGTTTATTCTCACTGCAATTTCTTCTGACAGGTTGAGTCAGGTATATTATGTTGACCAAACACTATCTCATCAATTCAGATGCTACGTGCTTGAAGAAACATTTCTCTTGACATTAGGGAGTTATATACTTATTACTCTGCAAAAGAGACAAAGATGTAAATTCAACATCCTGGCCTAAACCCTGAAATTCTGGTTTCATTTCTATTCAGTCCTAATCCTGGACAAATTCTCTTAACCTTCTATGGAATTTGGTTTAGCAATGAATTCAGGATTTAGCCACTCTCTGAAACATGACATACTTGAAAGATGGCTTTCACTTCATAGCAAATGCTACTGATGGTGACATTCAAAAACCCTGTAGGATTAATTGATTCAGAACTTGTTTGCAGCTCATCATCAAGTACCCAATCATGACATCCATAATCAATCTTAGCAGTACCTTACTTCAGCATCCTATCCATGTGAGAAACCCCTCCGACATCAGTGGAGCAAGGTGAATAGTAAGATACCACCTGCTTTGATTAAAAATGGCACAACTGAGTCCATGGTGTTCTGTATTTTGCACACCAGCCATAGATTGAGTGAAGGAACTACCACCCCTGTAATTATACTGCCTTGTATTGTGTGGTGCATTGTGGTCACAAGGCAGCACAGCCCCAGCATGAAATAAAGGCTCACCTGCCCTGGGACATCTGATAAAAACACACCACATGCACATACAAATCTGAGGTCTTCTCTCCATGCTAAGTTTTAGTTGTACTGATCTAACAAAATGTCTGGGATAATTTATTGACTTCTGTGCATTAATCCTGCCCCAGAACTAAGCTCAGTTTAAAGTACAACTAGGCACAAAAGTACAGTGCTTGTTATTATCAAAAGAAATAGAAATCTTTACGGATGTTTTCAAAAGGTATTTTAGCCATACAGTGCTAAACAGATCGGGTATGCCACAAGAGTCACCAAAACACTTGAAGGCTTACGTGGTGTTATGTTTCTCTTGTATCTGTGACCCTGAGTCCCTGTAGTGAACTGTACTGGCACTTTGATCTTCCCATTTTGCAGCATTTACATTCTCTGTGTCTTGAATGAAAGAGGAAGTGGGTGAGAGCACATTGCACTGCATGGAGCATTCTCCAGGTGCATCATCCAAACAGTGACACAAGGGAGACAGATGGCTATGGATCATTGCTTGGCAAAGACACTACAATGACTTGATGAGATCTTTGCTAAGTTTCAGTTACAAAATTAAACAGAAACTGTAGATGTTAAATAGGGAAAAAAAAAAAAGGAGCGAAATCTTCTTTAATCATGGTATCTTCTGCCACAAGATAGCTTCAGGACTTATTAAGGATGCAGCTAAGAATCTCTTCACTTAGTTTTCCCGTTTCCAAGGCTCTTCTTCAACAACATTGAAGTCTGCAGATTTGCCATTGGTTGCCAGTGTTACCTGCAAGTAATTATCATCAACAAGCGACTTAAAGGCCAAGGCACTTTGACAAGAAAAGTAGTGAGTTTTATATGGAAGATTATGATATTTACAGGAATTACGTACACTGTCACTTATTATATAAGTAAAATGCATTTATTCAGAATTCACAACACTCCCAAATAGTGAAACTCCTGTTCATTTATTTATTATAATGACTAGAAAACATCAGTAGTAGAAAAGTGTTCCACATTTTGTTAACCTTCACTGCAGGTTTTATTTTTTTTTAATAAATATGTCAGATTCTATTCCTTTCTATCTCTTGGAGATTTCTCTGGATTATTTAAAAAACTGTTTTTTTTTAATGTAGAAAATTGCATTTTTTTTTCAGTGGACTTCATTAGTGAAGCTGCATACCTGATGCAACAACATGAAAAATATGCAAGGCCAGAATAATCATAGATGTGTATCTATAGAAACTCACCTACAATTACACCACCTTTAAAGAAATAGAAGAAAAGACGTGTTGTGAAAGTATTGTTCATCATATCACTATAACAAGGTAGTGAAAGATTTTGACTATAGTCCAATTTAAAATTCACAGTAATGCTAAACTGGTCTCAAATGATGTACAGCAAAACCTCGGTGTTTCCTGTAAAGATACATGCTGGAATTTTTTAGGTTTTAAGTATGGTAGAGACCTACCAACTCACAGTTAATACTGGACAATATGTTCCATTCCAGAGACCAGTATAAATGAATCTGTGTTTCAAAAAAATATCTCCAGCCAAATGACTTTAAAAAAATAAAAAATCAAAAAGGTAAAATGTCAATTTAACTTTACAAAAGTGATGTAGATCTTGATAATGTGAGAGAACCTTTCATTTAATTCTAAACGGATGGATTACTTTTTCCTAACTTACCTTGTAAGTTAACATCTTCAGCTTCAAATGAAAACTTAAAGACAGAGCTGAAATTCCCCATGCTGGATAAACAGGATGCATGGAAGCATTGGGACATGGAAATATGACAAAATGCACTGATTTTTGAAACAAAGTCAAGCTTTTTCTTAAATAATCAGAAGGGGAAAACATGCAAATACAGGAATGAACAGCTTATTCAGAAATGAAAATCACAGAGTCATGTGAAATATGATTAAAAAAATAAAAAAATATCATGCAATAACAACCACTCTAACCCCATACAAAGGTAAACTACTAATTAATTATGTACATTAACCATGCAAAATTATAAACTACTAGTGTTATACATGGAGTATATTACAGAAAGTAAATAGAAAGGGCATGCTAGTAGATTAGCTTTTCCATATCCTGACCAGAGTTGCAGTAAGCTTTTCAACCCACCAGCATTGGACAGGATGAAGAGATGGCTTTTCAAATTTAACAGCTGGCTGTTTCAGAGCCACAGATTCCACTCTCTGTTGCCTTTGCAAGTCTGACCCTTGGGAGTTGCAGACCCCTTCAACATGATCCAAATGCTTTGCAAGTGCCAGTGGATATTCATAGCTCATCAGTTAGGTCACAACAACACATCCTTTTGGCAGCTTGCAGACAGACAAGAGGAGTGACCTGCTCAAAGTCAGTCTTGTGCTCAATCCAGTAAAGCCTGGCTCTTTTCGTGAGCTTAAAAGTGCAAACTGAGACTGTAAGCAGAGCAAACTTGCAACAATTAAAAAGAACAAACATTGCTGGCTCATAAATCACTGGTCCCAAACTTGAATTCAAGGGTGTGCTTAGGATGACATATAGCACCATTAATCCATGGTTTAGAGGCAAGCTATTGCCTCAGCTGAGGGAAATGATATGAGAAACTGAAGGAGAAAAGAAAATGCAGCAAGTATTGATTGCATCCCCAGGCTACTATTTTTTAACTTGACTTGGAGCTCTCTGCAAATCTGAGAAACTGGGAGCAGATTAAATTATCAGTATTCCGTTCCATAATCTTAAACCCAGCATTGGCTATTTAACTTAAAAAGAGTTTTCAAAAAATTCCAAAAGTGTGTGTGCATATGCTCTATCTTTCTTTCCAGAGTGTTTCTTTTGTTCTTCAAATTTAATCTCTTGTGTCCTTGCCTTTTTTGAGAAATATAAATTAATGAAAATTTTCAATTTTGTGTAAGTGTGTGTTCTCTTTCCATGGAAAAAGAGTGGGTCTGAATAGAAAGGGAAGAGCCATGTCAGAAAAATGTATGATTAAAAAACAAAAATCACTTTATTGAAACCTTGAAAAATTCAGGGAAAAATTGATGATGAGATGAATGCTGTTTGGTTTTTTTCCTGAATTCATTTTCTCATGAAAATTCAGGTTTGGCCTGCATTCTCAAGAAGTAAGCATTAGAAAAAAAATAATTCTAAAGAACATTTCCAGCCATGCTGAAGACAAGTGAAAATGACAGTATAGGATTACATTTCTAATATAAATGGTGATCTGCTAATGGACTTTAGTACAGTCATTTGCAGCTAGAGACTGGCTCAGTTGTGGCAATTGGAAGATACAAGAGAATCTGCTTGGATAAATGGCTAAGGTAGGCTGATTGGCAAACCCACTGTCTCAAAGACAGTGTACAGCATCAGACTGGAGCATTAATAAATGCAAAAAAAAAAAAAAAAAAAAGACTATGAAATTAAAAGTTCCACCTTGTTTTACTTTCTTTTCTCCTCCTTTTCAAAAGCTCTCTCTGGATTTTGAACTGCCCCATCCCAGAGATGGGTTCTTAGTGAACTTTTAACCACCAACCTCCCCAACTGTCTTGGCATTCAACTGGCGGGGTTGCTGAAGCTCACTTCACTCTGATCAAGATGCCATTATTAGTATTAATATTGCATGTTAGTTACAGCAAGGGTTACAGAGGGAAGAAGAGAGTGTTTGTGCCTTAGTGCCTCGGGGAGGAACGCTGACAGAAGAGAAGCAGAAGCTGTGTGAGTGCAGGAGCATTCTCATGCTAAAGCGCATTCCACATGTCCACCTCTCAACAGCATATCATGAAGGCAGTCAGCAAGTGACAACACCTGCATCTCAATTGCAGCCATCCTTCATTTGGGTTGGCAATTAAGTTCTCTGTTGCCACAGAAAATTAAGTAAATGTCCATAGAAGGTGATGCCATATTCTCTGTGTCTTGGCATATTCCATAATACGCTGCATCTTGCCTTTTGATATGTAAACAAAGTACATGATTTTTTCCCATCAAATGACAAGTTTTAAGAAGAGTGCAAAAAAACATCTTTTGAACTGCTCAAACACATTCAAAATGTCTGGGGTTCATGGACCTTGTTGTCACATTGTTATTTGCAGAACGATTTGAAAAATACATGCAGGTTAAAAAATAAGATAAAATAAAGCATGCAGTGCTATATACATGTCTCAATATCCATAAATGTGAAAGGTACCTTGCACTCATCTACCATGACTGAGTTGTGAGCTGCAAAAACACATTGGTTTGAGTTGTTTTCCCTATGATTTTTCATGTCGTCATAGATTGACTGAGTCTTGGTCATTTCAATGTCTTCATGTCCTTTATGATGGGAATCAATGGTGTCCAGTTCTGCCTTGGAAAGGTGGTAGACAATGCCAGCACCAAAAGAATCCCCCACTACATTGACTGACGTTCTCATCCGGTCCCTACAAAAGAAGGAAAAGGCAGAGGCTGAATGGCATGAGAGGAAGAGAAAGTAGGGCATGGCAGCCCTGTTTATGGTACAGTCACTGCATTTGTCTCAGGGAGCTTAAGGTATCTTTTAAACAGAGAGATGGGAGCTTTCAAGGGAAATGGGAGAAGTTTGCTTTCCCAAGGGACTTGTTCAGACAGGGATGATGTTCAAACTCCCATGTCCCAGCTGCTTATTCCCATGGAGTTTGGCAGAGAATGTATACTAGATCACAGCCAAGCTGCAGAGCTGTGCTTGACTGAGATCCCCCAGTGCCTGCTTCTGGAGCTGCAGCTTTCAATATCAGAGTGCCAGACCCACACCCCTGCCCTTTGTTTAATCTGAATTTTTCAGAGCACTGAACTTAATGCAGCCAGAGAAAAGGATTTTGGTTCTGACGAGCTGTTCTCATTTCTAGTATTAATTAACAAAAGGCCTCTCCCTTTACTCTCAGGGAACAAAAATGCCTGAAATATCTCCATAATGCTTAGGCTATTGAAGCTCCTCTCCTGGCACCATCTTTCCAGATGGCCATCTGTTGGTGTGGCAGCATGCCTGCTCACACTACATGTGCCAGAGCTTGGCATATGAGCAACCCAAATATAGGTCATGGCCTACAAAATTATGAGCCTGTGACAGCATTTCACTAACGAGTGCCCCTTGTTGTAGGAGGGTGCCAACCAAGGCTAACATGATTCATTACAAAGAAATATGTTTGTTGGCACTTTCTGGACAGGATGCCATTAAACAGACATGCCACCTTCCTCCTGTCTTGTCTTTAGTGTGGCTCTATCTGTCAACAGTGAAGTCACAGTTGTGGACTTTCCCTGGCTTCAGAATTCTGCCCCAAACCTGACCAAAATACCACAAAAAATGGGAGCTGGGTCTATGCTATCTTTCCTGCTGCAGCACACATGTTAAAATCATTTAAAATCTCATTTGCCTCTTCATATCTGCACTAAACATAAAACTCCTAAAAACCTTCTGGCGAAGAGGGTTGCAAATTAAACCGACTGAAAGCAACCAAGTCTAGCTCTGCCAAATAGGTCAGAGAAGTGATTACACTGATTAATTCTCAGAAGTATATTCATGAAGACTCATTTACACAAAATGGCCAGGTTGAACAGTGTGGACATTTGCCAAGTGACAAAAGCTAGTATGTAAGACCTCATTCCCCAAGACAGTGACAATTTCAAAACAACCTTTCTAGTATTTCTAGCACTAGATTTGTGTGACATCTCCTTTTTCTGTAGAACACTGAGAAGAAAACATTTAAATAAATAAAATCCCAACTGATAAACATTCGTTATTCATGCTTATTCATGACCATATAAACTTTTGAGCCCATTTTAACATCTTTGCTCTAAACATCAGCAAATCTGCCTTTCTCAGCTGTGGAATTATAGTCCCATTCATGTTTCTCCTCTCTCTTTCAACATTATTATGCTTACATATTTACAGACTTTGTGGTGTAATATTTTGCTGAAGCAGTTAATTTTCCTTTTTTTTGGCTTCAAAAGAATACCCAGAAGGGAAAAACCTCTACAGTAACTCCCCCTAGAAACAAACCAACAGCCTATAGGAGGAAAATGTTCTTCCAGTTTTGCTTCACACAAATTAAATGCTTTATACAGTTCTCATTCAATGCCTGTGAAGACTATTTTAAACCTGGCCAGGGTGGTAGAATAGGAAAATAGATTTTCTGGTGTGATTTTTAATTAAGACCATTAAATGCACTGAACCTGGCAATACAACTCTACAAAAAGAACACCTACTTAATTTTTTTGCATGAGTGGTATTAAATTTTGAAAGGATTCACTGATGCCAGATGACAGAGAGATAGCAGGATGCCAAAAAACCAAGGTGGAGAGAATACATAAATATAATTGAGGCAGAATTCAAATTCTGAAAGGGTCATTTGAGGAGATGCTCCAGCTCATGCACACGTAGCACTAGGTGAGAGATTCAGCAATACAAACTGCACAGTGATGCACACTGTGTTACACTGCACCATCTGAAGGAAATCAGGAAGCTCCTTACAACACAAACAGCAAAGTCTCAGCTGTCAGGAACCAACAGCAAACTGCCACTGACCTCTTTGGGGGTAAAGAACACCCTAGGAAGAACAAGGACAATTGTACTTACTCTTTTGTTAAAACCAACCAACCAACCAATTTCAGGCAAGTGGGATGATGTGAACAAGACAAATATAGGAAAGTTGCAGTCTAGACCCTGTTCATAACATCCAGACTTCAACTGGGTCTGAATATTCTGAATCTAGACCTAAGCCAAGGCTTAGATCAGAGTCAGAATATTCAGACCCAGAGTCAGAACTGAAGCAATCTTTTTCTGAGTTACTGAATGAAGGTTTAAGTACTGGATCAGCTGCCCAAGCTCATTTTCCCTAATTCCTCTCTCTTTGCTGCAAAATACCACTAATCTGGTACCACGGATATTTGCTAAGCTTGTCAGCTCACATCTGGAGAGTTTGTGGCTCAAGCAAAATAAGCTCATTTTATTCCATCTGTTGGCATATCATTACTGTCCTATTAAATGTCACTGCTGTGTTGTGCTTGATTTTAAACTATAAGAGAGACTGTAAGAGCTGTGAAATCCTGGGAAACTCGCCTAGTTGAAAGAGCCTATGCTGGGTATGTGTGCACGGGAGGTAGAAAGATTGAACAACCCAATAGATACTAGAGAAACTTGAGAAAAAATTGGTATGGAAGCCTTTCATCTCCAGTTTGAAGCAGAGAAGAGTGCCAAGTTTAAGGATTTGACATAAAGTGATCTTTGTGTTACACAGTGAGCACATCATAAAAAACTGATTTTGGTAAGACCACAGTTTCAGATGGTGGCAGTACTGTAAAATCAGCCCATGTTCTGATATTTGCTTTCATCAAAAATAAAGAAAAACTCATAGAGTAGCAGATTTTTAAAAGCTTTTTTATCTGACATTGAAATGTTATTGAAGGGCTGCTCCAAGTATTTCTACATGGCTGATTGCATTTTCTTATGGGTTCCAGAAAAGTGGCTGGAATTGGGTCTTAAAGATTTTATTAACTTTCTCTTCTACATTCTGTTAGAAATTCTGCTGTAACATTATTTAATGTTTGTAAATAAAGAAAACGTGTTTTTAAGACATTTCATTTCAGATATTTAGGTCTGGTTTGTGTGTGCAAAAGCTTGCTCAGAAGTTGGCCTTTTCTTAACACAGCAATATCAGCAGCATCGTTTTTCATAGTCCATTAGATTATTGTGGCTACCACAGCCACTGGAAGATGGAAAATGAAACTATTAGCTGTTGAACATAGATTAATAAGTAAAGTGGCATGACACAGAGATTTTCACCTCTTCTTTTCTCTCTTTTGCTTTTGCCTCTCAGTGCTGAATCAGGCTGCACTGGCACTGCTATCAGTAGGCAAGAGGATCCAAACCCAACTGATGGGGATGAAAGTGCTCTTGCCTTCCATTTATTTTGGAAAGACATCTTGAAGCATTTCTTTTGGAAATCCTATCCTTCCTCTTTCTACATTCATCATGGCTACAGCTCCACACTACAGAAGATTTTATTTCTTAAGCAAGGTTGGATTAGCCAGTGGGGACAACACTGCTGAAATGCAACACCCACTAGTGGATCAGAAGCTCTGAGGCTTGCTAGTGTAGGCAGAGCTTCTCAGTCCACAGGAGTATTGTAAAAATACATTTCTCTAAAAAAAACCAAACAAACCACAGGCTTCTTTTGTACATCCTCTTACCAGCTGCAGAAACCTGCCTATTTGCCTAACTTGGAGAGCCAAGAAAAATAGATATTTAAAATATTTTTATATGTTTTTTTCCCCTCCTTCTTCCAGCTGCAGATTCCTATACCACTTTCCTGTTTTCAACTATGACATCATAAATATAATAAACACACTGAATACCATATCCTTCCTTATGCCTGCTGTACCTTCTCATTTCACCATTCTGTATCATGATATAATGCAATTCAGTTATATATAAATCATAGAAGTCAATTTTTCCCTTTGCCTCCTCAAGCTGTAAATTCCTCTTTTTCCCTTGCCTGAAGCAGAAATCAGAGCTGCTTAGCAGAATTCTTAGAGACAGATAGATCATGCCAGTAGACCCAAAGTACATGTCAGAGGACTGATTAAGTTCTTGAATTCTTCTCAATAAGCCAAAAGATAATGACAGAAAATTGAACTTCTATTTTATGTGCTCATGTACATTCTCAACTCTGCTATTTCTTCTTGCAAAATTTTAGTTGTGTATCTGGAAATGAAAGCTACCAGAAGCAGGCAGCTGAGACTGCTACAGTAGGAGAAAACACACAAATAGTACAGTTATATTTATGTCTCCCTTTCTGGGCACCACAGCTGGAACAACAAAAACAAATGTCTTTACAACTTAAAAGGATAGCAGGGGAGAGCTGGCTGTTGAGCAGAATATACCAGAATATACCAGAATATACTGTGCTGCAGCAGTACAGGACAATATGAAAGTCTCTACAGTCCAGTACAACTTAGGGGCTACTGAGTCCCTTTCAGCTCTGCACAGATGACAGAAGGATATCCCAGCTGTCAAATGACAGCAAGAGAAAGGATGTGGTCTGGATGTGGTCTGTATTTACAGCTTCTGTATTTAAGTGTTGGAGACCAATAGCCTCAGAAAACAATGTGTGGGTTAGCTGTTTCTTGCTGGAAGACCTGCAATGCCACTGGAGGACTTTGATCACAAGTTCTTGGAAATGAAAGCCATTCTTTATAGTTTGAATGATCATTCAGTAAAATGAAACTAGGGAATTACCTTCTTTATCTCAGTTTTCATTCTTATTTGTCTTTGGTCTTTGTCCTGCCCTGGAACAGGCTCTTTTTAAAGGTATTTTACTTTCTTATGTAAAAAAAGAAATCGACTTTCCCCCCTACAAGTATAAAACATTTGATACTACAAATGCCCAAATCACACTATAACTTGCTGGCAACATCCTGATGGAACTTGCATTTTCAGCATTCATCCTTTGTTTTAGACCAGAACTAAAATAAATGGAAATATGAAAGCAAAGATTAGAAAACTGCTCTCGAGTGATGGAAAGGCATCATTAGGAAGAGGATAATACAAAAGTGTGAGCTCACAAGTGTGCCAAGAAGATCCTTGGCTCAAGGAAACTGACTTCAGTAGCTCTGTAACAGTCTGTAACAGCTGAGAAGCTGCTTTGTCTCCTACTTCACTGAATAGAGGAGAGACTTACAATTCTTTAAGACCAGTAAAGCACTCTGGACAAGCATTACTTCAGCACCTTTTTTGCACCAAGCAGCAGAGTCAGCACAACTTACAAAAGCCAGTCAACAGCAACAAGCAAACTGATGTCCTGGGTAGGGAGACCCACTGCAGTCAGGATCAGCAGCATAGTGACAAGTCCTGCGCTGGGAATGCTGGCAGCTCCAACACTTGCAAGGGTGGCAGTCAAACTGCAAAAACAAAAATCAAATAGGAGTAGCAGGAAGAGAACACACCCTTTACTTGCATACTCGTGTGACCATTAGAAAGACCATATTTTTAATGTGTTCTTCCCATAAAACACAACCATATGATAAATCAAGGTAAGCTCAGGTCATATTTTTCACTCTTGTGTTTCTCTAGAAGTATTTATTAGGGGAGGCCAGATCTATGGGGTTTGTTCCAAGAGTTGAAAGAGGGTTGTCTGTAAGCTAGTTATGGCATTCAAATCTGTGTTGTGGTGTTTTCTAAACTTGACAAACTGATCCAGGGTTTTGAATCCTGAGTTTTGAACATCCAGACATGCCAAAGTTTGGTGACTGCAGGTTGAATTTTCAGGGTGATTAATTTCTGTTTATTTATGTTACCTGAAGACTGAATTGTCAGTTAAAGGCTAAGAGAAAGGAGTTATTATTAAATACAGAAGAATAAAAGTCTGGCATCCAAAACTCCCAAAATACAAGCCAGTGGTGTACCAAGCCTGGACACATATCACCCTAGATGAAAAAGCAAAATTGATCTGATTGTTTCATAAATCCAAGCCTGTGCTTGTTTTTGCGTCTTATATTTTGATTAAGATCAGTAGAGTGAATGTCTGAGCTTCAAATGTTTAAAAATACAAGGCAGACAATAACAAATATCAGCATCATTGGGCAGTCCTATAAAGAATGGAAAATAAATTTGTCAGAGGGCAAGTCAAGGGGAGAAAAACAGGGAAGAGAAGGAGGAGAGGGAGAAGCAGAGGGAGAGGAGCAGGGTAAATAAAAAGGAAAGCAGGTGAGAGGGACCAATTTGATTTTTATTTATGCCTCAACATAAGCTATGCATGAGGTGAAAAACTACTATAGGGGCTGTAGACATGCTGAAAGCCCTAACACATGCCAGATATGAGGGAGGCAGAAAATGGAGGTACACTTTGTCTCTGGGGGGAGCTTCATCTGGCAGACAGTCAGGGCAGAGAAAGGTTCCACAACTGGGCTGCCCAGGAAAAAAATCCCCAGGAAACTGGGCTGTGGGTGGAGCCTTAGCACATAAAAGCAGTGAGCTGTGCCTAGACATGGCAGGTGCTATTTTATTTGGGTTTCTTGGAGGGACCGGGGCTCACCCCACCACTGTGCTCTACAGATCTGAAAGTGCTCCCAGTACAGAAGCAGAGGAGAACAGACTCGACAGGAAATACTTGCCCATTAGCCCCAGAACCCATTTGTGAGGATGTTAGCCTAGTTTGGGGCTGCCAGATGCCGTTTGGCTGGGTCTGACCCAGGCTGCAATGTGTTTGTCAGGTGTCTGAGTTAGAGTGCAGCCTGGCTTACTGAACACCCAGATCGGTCCAGCAGCTGTGCAGGCTGGGTGCTCTGCTCTGCTGGCAGGCTTGGCACGTGGTGCCAGATCCTCAGGCACTTCCAGCCTAAACTGGTAAGGAAATTCCTTCAGAGCTCTGTGAGGAAATGCTCCTGCCCACCTTCCCACAGCAATTCTTACAGACCGGGAGGGGAATGAAGCTAGCCCACTTCAGACCTAAACAGAACCTGTCTTAGTGACTAAGATCACTCTTTCCCAAAGAATACAGAAAATCTGAGGAATTAAATGACCAGTATGAAATAACTAAGGCTGGTCAAAGGCTAATTAAGTCTTTACGAGGTTATGTCTCGTAATGAATGTCATTTGAATATTCTCAGTATCAAAAAGTGCATCTACTAGACAAAACCTAATAACCTTTTCCTTCATTTATATTGTTATCTCAGGAGATAGTTCCAGTTATAGTGCTGTAGCAAGAGCTCATGAAGAGGAAAACCAGTGGTTTTATAAATCGACCAGAGTTGCTCCCTGCTTTGTAAATGTCTGTCACAAAGCTGGGTACACCAGCCTTGAAATGGTGAGATCAGGGAGAGCCAATTGGTCAATCCCTCAGAGGAAGAGGAGTAACTCAGGTTCAAGCCTACCAAATCTCCTGGACAGCAGCAGATTCCTGATTTGAATTTCCCTGGTCTCAATTTAGTTTAATATGTGGCATCTCTGAAATTACTGTTTTCAGTTTTAGGCCTAGCATCTGTCTTCATTAGAAGCCCTGAAAACCTTTTACAAACTTGGCTTTACTATTTCAGGAGTCAGGGCAGGAAGCAAACAAATGGAAAATGTGTAACTAGTATAGCTGGGCAAGAAACATAGAATTAGAGATCCCTTTGCAGGAGTTTCTTTAGTGTTAAAAAGGTTTAATAAAAGAAAACTGTGTAGGTGAAAACGACAGGAAGAAGACAAGCTTGGCAGCCTTCACTTGTGGTTTCCATTTTAACTATTCAAAATGTTAGACCTGCTGTCTTCATCAAGTTAAAACTCCCTTACAGTAAACAGTCTTCAATCACTCTTATCCTTTTCAAATGGGTACTTTCTTTTGTCCTTAAAGATGCTCAGCTTTCTTCTGGATGAGACAATTTGATATGAAAAGACTACAGTTAATATCTGCTGGGTTAGAGATAAAAGGGCTCGGAGTATCCAGACCATGCCACAGACAATCTCAACCTCAGGACGGGCTGTTCTCAGTTCATTATTTTTTTCCTGTTAACCAAAGTCACAGTAAAACCACAGGCAAATATAAACACATAGAAAATTTTTTAGGTATACTTTTTTCTTCTAGTGCATACAAACAGATATATTCTACGAAGTTAATGGTCCATATATGAGTTGTGGCATACCCCTAAACTAAAAAAAAAAAAGCATTTCATTGGACAGAGAATGTTTTATCCTACAATTGACATTGTTTTGTGTGCTGTAAAACATTCATTTTGCATATCATTATTAGAAATCCACGGATTTCTTACTGAATCCAGCTGAGAGGATTCAGACATCCAACCCAAAGCATTCACATTTTACAGTCTGTAGAAACAAAGGACTCTTTTGAACTGACCTCACAGTAACTATCTGGCCTCCATCCAGGTCAATTCCATTCATCTGTGCTATGAAGATGGCAGCCACAGCTTCATAAAGGGCAGTTCCATCCATGTTGATGGTTGCTCCAACAGGAAGAACAAACCTTGTTACACGCTTATCAATGCCGAGATTTTCTTCAAGACACCGGAATGTCACAGGTAATGTTCCAGCACTAGGGAGAGAAAGCAAAAAACATAAAGAAGACATAATTAAAATCAATACAACACATACACATAAGGGAGCAAACATCAGAAATTCTAACATCATTGTTTATGTTTTCTACTTCCACTTTCTGCTGTGATTTAAGCCTTTTTTAGACAATTTTAAAATTAGGTCTGCATTTAGCTGGAAGTGGGACTGAGGCCAAGACATGAACATGACTTGATGTAGGATGAGAGCTTGAGAGTGGCTGGATGAACTTTTCAGACTCATTGCTGAGGTCTTGCACCACATCATTGCACATGCTGCAACAAACCTAGAGTCTGCTGTAAGAGACTGTCAAACTGCCTCCTTCCCTGGGCTTTCCCACCTGCNTTTGGACAGAGGCATTTCTAATAATTCTAAGAACTGAATTGTAACAGATATACAGACCTCTGAGTGTGATACACAGACCTCTGAATGTAGGGACAAATTTTAAATTTCTTTGATTGTGAATTCACTCTAAATAGAGAAATTGGTATGGTGTTAAGGACTGAAAATGTCGGGCAAAAAAATACAACCCATGTTGTTCCCTGACACTGGAGGGCAGGAAGAAAGGATGTGAAACACAGTAGGAGGATAGGAAAAGATGCAAAAGATGGCTGCAAGAGAACAGCTCTTTGCAAAGACACACAGTGCCTTGTTTTTGTGGGAATATTTCAGGAATATTCAGGAAAATAAAACCNAAAGAAGACATAATTAAAATCAATACAACACATACACATAAGGGAGCAAACATCAGAAATTCTAACATCATTGTTTATGTTTTCTACTTCCACTTTCTGCTGTGATTTAAGCCTTTTTTAGACAATTTTAAAATTAGGTCTGCATTTAGCTGGAAGTGGGACTGAGGCCAAGACATGAACATGACTTGATGTAGGATGAGAGCTTGAGAGTGGCTGGATGAACTTTTCAGACTCATTGCTGAGGTCTTGCACCACATCATTGCACATGCTGCAACAAACCTAGAGTCTGCTGTAAGAGACTGTCAAACTGCCTCCTTCCCTGGGCTTTCCCACCTGCCCTGAACCTATATTAATCCATTGGATTCTGTGGTTTTTGGGGGACCCTCACCACCAAGAAGACCTGATGGACAGCATCAATGGGATGGGGATTCACAGAGTGGCGATGTTTTCTTTAATCTGTCACTCNATACAACCCATGTTGTTCCCTGACACTGGAGGGCAGGAAGAAAGGATGTGAAACACAGTAGGAGGATAGGAAAAGATGCAAAAGATGGCTGCAAGAGAACAGCTCTTTGCAAAGACACACAGTGCCTTGTTTTTGTGGGAATATTTCAGGAATATTCAGGAAAATAAAACCTCTCCAGGGATGGAGACTCCACAGCTCCTCTGGGTAACCTGTGCCAGCATTCATGCACTGTGGCAGTAAATCACAGCCAAAAAGAGTTTTCTTGTGTTCAGCTTGTGCCCACTCCCTCTCTTCCAACCACTGGCACCACTGAAAATGGCATCACTTCATCTTCTCAGCATGTCCCATCTGATATTCATGCACATCAGGAAGGTCCCCCAGAGACTCTTGTTCATCAAGGGAGAAGTTGTTCAGCACAGTGGTTGGGGTAGACCCAAAGAGACAGCTGAATTACAGTTCTTTCAAGGCATCCTTCAAATCAAGAATGCTCAGTTTTCTGGTGGTCCGTTTTTAACCAGGGATTTTTGTTTTAACCTTTTTAATTAAACTGGAAATTTTCTTCAGAAATAAAACATTTATTGAAGGAAAACACTTTAAAATATGGTATTTAACTGAAAAATATTTTCAGCTCAAGATCTAGTGACTACCCCGGTGCAAAACACCAATTTTTGACTTTTTAAAATTTATTACTGAGAGTAATATTGTTTACAGACTTTTCTGAGTCTGTTCTGTGCATTAACAAGTCTAAAATGCTCAGCTTTTCACTGAACTCCAATTATTTTGCCAAAATTGATTAAAATAAAATGGAGAGGTTTTTTTCCTTTCTTTTGTAAAACCTAGCAATGTTTGTTTTTTCTTTCTTGAATGCAATGAGACTAGTCTTAACATGGTCTCAAAATAAACAGAATTATCACTTTTTCCTAGTTGAGAAAACAAGCACAGAATTCAAACAATTTGCACAAGTGATTAGGCAAATGGCAGAAGAGAAAACAAAAAGTAGGTCTCCCAGATGTCTCTTTCTAGAGAATCCTGAAGGCAAGTGGTATTTTGATTTATTTAAACACAGCTGTATTAAAAATAGTTTTCATTCAACAGCATAAAATGATTTTGCAGTGAAGGTTAGAACAGCAGATGTACCATGTCTAAACAGCAGGTAATAATCTGCTAAAAATTAAAGCACACTGGTATTTCTCAGGTGTACCTGGAAGCTGTGCCTAGTGCTGTGATCCATGCCTGGAAAATGCCAGCAAGGAATGAAAATGGGCTTTTCCTTGTTATCACAAAGTAGAGCAGAGGCAGGAAAATCCCTCCATGGATGACAAGACCCACAATCACCGTGACCATGTACATGCCAAGTTGTCTAGCAACTACTTCTAAGTCCTTGATTGCAATGATTTTTCCACAGATGAGGCAGGCAATACCCAGAGGAGAATACCTGGAGAAAGAAAACAAGCATAGACAGAACTCATCTTGGCAGTCATAAAAACTGTGCTGAACAAAATACTGAGTGGAGAAGAGTAGGGAGCTCTCAACACTGAGGTGCATGTCAAGAGTTGATGGAAATTCAAGGGAGTTTTCACATCTTTTTTTTTTTTTTTAAATAATGGCCACCTCCAGCAAATTCCCCATCTACTTCATTTTCCATCCTATCAAATGGGATATGCCTTTCCTGGATAGTTTTCAATCCTGAAATAACATTGTACAAGAATATGATAATGTTACACAGGCTTGTAGCATTATAAAGAATGGTGTAGATTTGTTCTTAAAATGTAACTATTACAACCCATTGTTTATCTGGTTTCAAGAGGTTGCATTATTTACTGCAGTTAAACTATTTGTTGAAATGAACTGTTTATATCTTGAAGGCTGAAAATGTTTCCACTATGTTCTTTCAATAATTCAGACAAATGCTTTTTAATTTATGGATTCTTCATTAATAATGTACTTTTGTCACTTAGGGAAGGGTTTTGCCTCCTCAATCATTAAAACAATACAAAGGAAACTGACTTTCAGAATAGAAGTGCTTCCTGGTTTTTGTTGGAATATCTCCTGGTCTCTCAAGCAATGTGCCCAAGCCTGGAAAGCCTTCAATCACTTCAAATGCAAGGCCAGCTGTTATACTAGTTATCATAAAATGCCACGTTTCAATGTACTTGACAAAATACATTTCTTACATAGAGTTACATGGTGTCAGAGCCAGATGTCTGTTTTGTTTTATGCTTGTGTAGCAATGCCGTGCTCCTGAGAGTCTGTAGGTGCCATGGGAGTTACAGATGTCCATGCTGAGCAAGCATAAACCAAACAAAATGTAACTCTGCATAAGAAAGTGCATTTTTCTTTATAAACACACACTAAACCTCCCTTACTTCTGGCCTCAACAAATCCTTAAAAGTTCCAAACAGAGATGAGCAAAACAAATTCCCCAGATGAATTTCCTTCTTTCATGAGAAGAGAAATAAAAAGCACATCAATAAAAATAAATATTTACAGCGAATTTCTTGAAAGTTGAAAGATTTCCTGCTGTTGCAACACTGACTACTAGAGAACATTTATATTGTAGGCAGGGCATTATGTCTACCAAATGGTGCTAAGTAAGAGTGAATTCTAGCTCCTGGAGGGTTATGGGAGTATAGTCCATCTCTCTATCAAGTGGAGATTGAGTAAATATTGAAAGCTTTGTGAATAAAAACAACTTTGGTTGTCTACAGAAAAGCAGAAGCATAACAGGAATGCAAGGTCATTGCTTCAAGTTCTTTCTGTTATTCTGCACATTTCCACACTGTTGGTACTGCCTGCATCACTCTTGCCTAACAGTGTCCCTCTGAAACACTGATGGTGCTGGCAACTCACACTTCAGACACCCTGCTGCCTTTCCTAGACACTGTGTCCATGGAGCCCTAGACAAGAGGGCAGCCTTGTAACTCAAGGAATCACTCCCAGGGACACCAGGGAATCCCAGGCAGCAATGAGCCATGATGTGTGTGCTCTATTGGAGTGGCTGTGTCTGCTCTCAAACACCTAGGGAACACAGTGGTACCATGTTAAACACAGCAATGCGTTTTTAGGGTCTGGAAAACTGGCTTTATGTGAGATGGCCATGCTTGGCATACAAATAGCCCTGGGGAAGCACTCAGAAGAATTACTTCAAGGAAAGAAAAATAAAAGAGAGAGAGTCCCCTCTCAGAAGTGTAAACAAGGGCTCAGACTTAATTGGGTAAAGTCACTTCCTTAAAAGCAATTGAGGTCCCCATAATACAGAGGGGTATACTTCAAAAACAGGGCAGATCTCTTCCAGTAACCCCATTGCAGCGAGGTTGTAACTCAATTCTGCAAAAACTATCAATGAAAGGATTACACATCACTGAAAACTACTGGAATTTTATTTGATGGTAAAGTATTTTTACTAAAGAAGACTGCGAATAAAAGTGTGTCTGCAGGCTCTTTTTTTTTTTTTTTTTTGTAATTATACCTCCTAGGCAATATTCTGGGATTGTGCTAACCTCCCAGGAAGATTGGGATGTTTTTATGTGGGCCATTCTTGCTTGCTTAGGTGTTCTCCTACATAATGAACTTCCATAGTCAATGTGGCATTTGAAGGCCTTTGCTGGTACATACATGTGTTGTATTTCAGCACACAAAGAACAGAATCTCTTCAGAAATTATTCCAACTGGGTCCTAAATAATCATCACTAAATAGAAACAATGGTGCTCTGGTTCTAATATACCTGTCAAGGCTTTAGAAAGTCAACTATTTATTTACACTGTTTACTAACAAACTGGCATCACTATATTAAGGTTTTACAAGGGCTTTTTAAAAATTACTTTTTAGTTCTGTGAATTAGAACTACAAACTTACCACATGATCATGGTTACTAACTTCATTACAATCTCATTCAGGATGTTGAAGAAATCCACCATCATCTTGGCCTGTTCTCCCATCTTCCCCATAGCAATGCCAAAAGCAATAAAGAATCCTATCAAACCTATTGGGAAAAATTGCAAGACAAAAAGAAGGCTTTTAGGAAGTTGTTGCACCTAGTCAATGTCTTGATGTTACCTGCAGATCCAGATTTCACAGAAGCATAGAATCACAGTTGAGGTAATTTTGGAAGGGACCACAGTGGGTCATCTGGTCCAACCTCCCTGGTCAAGCAGGGCCATCCTAGAGCACATTGCTCAGGATTTCAGAACTATAGGGTATTACACATATCTTGGGACTTTTTAATATGTACTCATGCTCAACTACCATGATCAAATCTAGAAAATCTTTGATTCTTCAATGTTTTACTAAATTCCCATTTCATAGCCCAACTATGGTTTTGTTGGGTTTTTCCCCCCTGTATTGATCTGATCACCAAAAAATACATACACAGTAATCTTCTCAGTGCCATTCAGCTATTAGAAACCTCAGGAGCCTTGGCAAATGGGAAAGATAACACAGTACTCCACTGTAACTGTTGTTAGAACAGTTGCTAGAAACCAAGAAGAATTTTCTCAGGCTTCACAGAAGTACCTTTACATATCCATCAGTCCTGGAGTGCAGGGAAAAGCAAAAGTAGCCCTAGAACTTTTGTAGGCCAGGAGTATTCCCGTTAAATGAAGAAGGTAGAGGTGGGAGGAGAAGGTGGATATTGCACTTAACCACAGAACTCCCAGCAAGCAGATTAACTTCACTGAAAAGGCTGTCAGCGGATACAAAATCATACCATTCAATATGGGTAACATTTGGCTCCTAAATGTAAATTCTAAGGTGTGAATATCTGGAGTATTGGACTATCAGTGTGAAAAAACAACTGGTGCAGCTGTCACAGATTACTTTGGAGCTGTTTCTTCGATGCTAGCCTTTTGCATCCAGAAATTTTCAGTGTCCAGAGTTGGATTATTAACTGATACTGACAGATGGTTTGAATCTTCAGCCATGCTTTGAGGCTAAATTTTCAGTTATCATGAGTCCAGTATTTAACAAATGTGTAAACTCATCTGGGAAATTCCTATGGAAAAAACTTATTGGGACACAAAAACATTCAAGATAAGGGATTATGAGCTGCCAATACCCTGGGAAAAGACAGGCTGTCCCATATCCTCACACTGAGTTTAGCAACCAGATTTTTTTTTCTTCTTTTATTTCAATCCAATTTCCTGGATACAAAGTCATTCTTTAGAACCAAGCTATCTTTGTTGAGTCAGTTGAATAGGGAAGTGAAGCATACGTTTGTGTGCTGCAGAGCAGAGAGAAATGATGAAAGGCTTTTCAAAGACCAAGTTACTTCCTGGAATTCAGAATCTGCATTAGAAAAAGTTAATAGATAGTTTTGTTCATTAATTCCAAATGAGCTGGTACGTTAGTCATGAGAGCCAGATTGGTTCCCATTTACAGGAATCTGCCTTGCTTGTACAGCTTATCCAAACTGGATGGCAATTCCCACATTTTCATTTCTTCATCCAACATCAAACCCACACCAAACCAACCCAAAAAATTCAAGAACATTTGAGAGCTATTGGTGAAAACACCACAGCAAATTCCCCAGCTAAACTGTGTATTTCTTTTCTGTAGGAATTGTATTCAGCCTTCTAGATCTTTTCTTATCCATAACAGAGCCTGCAAAAAACAAGCTCTGCATGAAATGTAATGCATCTCTCACATCAGAACAACTGTTTCATTTTAATGCATAAGCAGAATTCCAGGAGAGAAAAAAACAGGTGAGGGTAAACAGCCTTGGGAGCGAGCTGCTGCCTCATGCCTGGTGCCAAATGCCAACTTGCAGCTCTGAAAGTGGCTCCTCTGCCCACAGATGCTGAATGGAACAAGAGCCATGAAGGCAGGTAGGATACAGGGCTCTTGCAGAGCAAGCTGCTTCACAAGAAGACCAGCTTATAGATGCTATCATCTCCCCTATATCTAAGCAAAGCAGCCAACCAACTCACCAACAGCTCAGGAAGGTCTGCAGGCACAGAAGCCACTGTGTCAGCAAGAGCTGTTCAGCAGCTGTAAGAGGCCATTTCAAAGGTTATGGCCCAGTGGTGAGAGAAAGCAGGGGACCAGGTACCCCAAAAGACTGTCCCACTTTGAGGACAGCATCTATAGACAGAGAGGTGTCAGCCTCAGCCTGCTGGACCTGCTGTCACAGAGCTCCTTTGAGTGTAGGTGTGAGGCTGCAAATTGAGAGCTGCTCTGTGACTGACTTCACCCACATGCAGAAAGCAAGGAGTTGAAGGAGGAGCACTCCTCTCTTGAATGACAAAACAGGGACTCTAGACACAGAAGAGAAAATAGAAGTGTGTGGAAGCTGTTTGCTTCTCGTGTGCCCCCATCCCAGACTGAACAGTTGCTTCAGGAAAGGGTGGGAGATAGGCAAAGTTTTCCTACCACCTCCACTCGCTGGCTTGTCCAGACAAGATGGCATGATGGCATTTGCAGCTGGTAAAGGTCAGCAGCCAAGATGAAAGGAGAAGGGAGCTGTGACTCAGAAATGTGTCAAGCCTTTCTGGGATTTTTCTTGGGTGGTGTGGTTCACACTCCACCTCTCACTTCAGGTTCTGCCTCAAACCAAATTAGTTCAGCACACCCAAGACACCTACTGGAAACAGCTCAGATCCATCGGGGGTGTGTGAAGCTCTGGCTCTTGAAGCTCTCCCCATACCGTTTTGCCAATATGCATTAGTATCAGCCTAGGTCAGCTTCTTCTAGGATGAAAGGATATTTTGAGTACCTCCTACATGCTTTGCCACTGTACTCCTGCAATTCATTACCACAAAGCTGCCAATCCAGAGCAATTCACTTGCTGATTTCTGTGATATCTTAGAGAACAATGGACAGCCAGTAGGTGATAACATTTGGTGATTATCTGAAGAGACTAAACGTGCACTGAAGACCAGATCAGGTAACACTAACCTAGCCACAGCAAAAAGCTGTGACACACATATGATGTTAGTCATATCTGACAGGCAGAAAATTTTCTTACCCAGGACATTCATGCCATCCTTAAATTCAAGTCCCTTCTTAATGACCATTTGGGCTTCAGGTGGTGCTGTCTCATTCACCATAGCAAGAGCAGAATCAGTGACATTAGGTGGCTCTTCAACAGGTAGTGGCACCAGCACTTTCTTGGTGACTGTTTGGATCTGAAGGCAATAAAAAGGGAGGATGAGAATGCAAATAGACTGAATGCATCTATATGGTAGATAAGGAATGAATAATAGAAATTCTTCACTTGAAATTCCAGGGAGCTATATTTTTAAAGGATTGGACATGCATTCCACAGTCTCTTACCCTTTCTTCCAAAACTAAGTTTATTTTTCAACAGTTTCAAGTGCTAGAAAGTACTGGGCGTCTTTCTCATGACTCTAGTGTGAAAAGTATGGCAAATCCATGGTTTTTATCACCACAATGAAACATTTTACAGATAGTTTGTCCCTTTAGCCAGGCAGTTCACAAAGGGTGCTTCCCAGACTGTGTGTTACAGGCTGATACCATTTGTTTAGCACCAAAAGCCAAGT
Organism: Toxostoma redivivum; assembly: GCA_013397375.1. Lineage (NCBI taxonomy): Eukaryota > Metazoa > Chordata > Aves > Passeriformes > Mimidae > Toxostoma > Toxostoma redivivum. Next base: position 1,594,552 of record VXBI01003332.1, on the reverse strand, counting down.
GCATCTAAGATCAGTCACGGCAGAAACTCTGCAGTAAGACTTGTTATTCAGGATGGTCTGTCCAGATGAAGTCATCCCAGTTTGATGGTTAACTTGAATCAAAAATTCAGGACATTTCCAACACTTCTCTTACAGCTTCTGAGCTCTTGACTCAAGAGCTCAAAATGGAAAATACACAGTGCCATGAGCTCTCTAATTAAAAGATTGTGGGGGACAGATAACAGGAAAATTACCAGTGCTGCCAGATACAAATCTGACCACTTAAAAAAAAAAGAAAAAAAGAAGGCATCAGCTTCTGAACGCATTTGGACCCCTCCTGGCACATGAAAGGCAGGGTAAAAGAAAAGCTGGGAAGGTGTGGTAGGAGGAGAAGTGAGCTTGAGGTTACAGCTAGGAAAAAAGGGAGGAGGTAGTGGAAAAAGAGAGATTTGTGATTTTCTGCTTTTAGAAGGGATGTTTTCCTCCCACTTCACACCTTGACCCTTTTTCCGCCTCCTCATGGTCCTGGGACAGGCAAAATGTTTTGGAAGCTATGACTGGCTTGCCATGTTTTCCCACCTGCTCCCTACTCCCCTTGCTCCTAGAAACACTTGGCAAGATAACAGAAACTGTGCATTAGCTGTACAAAGAACATTTGCACTGCTTTCTTGTTGACATGGACACTGTAGTACTATGGATGATGATCCAGATTTGATCCATATGGTTTAAAGACTTATGTTTTTAAAATAACTTACATATTTCCTTCTAAAACCTGCTGCCTAAATCTGGAGAGGGGGATATAGACAGAAAACCTACAGAGCTTTGCATGAGAAACTCTTCAGTTGTCCTGAAACCACCTAACATTCTTTCATGCCTACTTGTTTTTCAGAGATAAATTTTATCTGAGGGATCTTGTCAATACAGTACTTTTTTATGTGAGGTATTCAGAATGTTAAGAACTGAGTAATGGAAATAAATTAGAAAATATTAGACTCTTCATACTCACAAATTCCACTACAGTCACTTAAGTCAAAGGTCCTCAGTAGTCCTTTGAACAAGGCCACAGTCTCTAAAAATGCAAAGTCTGACATAAAGCTTAGATTCTGACCACATTTAAGACTAGAAAACCATTTAAATGTCATAGTCATAGTCACATCTACAGATGGTCCCATGGTTTTTCTGCTGGAATAGCAATTTTTACTGTAAATTTAAACTTTCTTGTGGACCACACTAAAACTCAGGAGAGACTGAAATCTCCTGATAGCCCCCAGTCCAGTTTGCAAATGAAGAATTGCAAAGCTGCACATGGATCTCTGCGTTGTGTTTTGCCTGGTGGCAATGGAAAGCACAAAAACCTCCCCACACACTGTTCAGCACCATTGCTGTGCACCCTTCAGAACCACTCTTTGCAGGATTACTGCAAAACATTTCTTCCTCCTAAGGCTACCTGGAAACTCTGAGTGTTTCTGGAGAGAGACTCTATAAATGTAGGAAAGAGAATATATGCTGACACCATTAAAGCAGGTAATTTTCCTCCTAAAGAGAGAGAAAAGTAAAGCCTAACTCCTTACAGAGGAGTTAAGGGCTAATAGAAGTAAAAGTTCCATTTAGTCACACTTCACAAATGAAATGTGGCTTTGTGGCAGAGGTTTTCTGTAGAAATTAGTCTGGAATCTGCTAAAGTCAAGCACTGAAAAGCCAAAAAGCTTCTGTTGTTTTTTTACTTTTTAGCTAAATTTAAAAACAATAGGTGAAATTGGTGTTCCATAACTAGTGAAGTAACCTGAACATTGGTATTACATACACTGAAAAAATAATACTAACATTTTTTAAAAAAACCTGACAGAGGTAGATTAATTCTTCTTTTTTCCTGCCTTTTTTGCCCCTTTGTCAAGGTATTTGACCACTTTCAACTGACAAGAAGTTGAATTTTCCTTTCTTCCACAGTTCAAATGAGGGAGAGGAAGAAAAAACCATAAGCACCCTGCTTTCCCTCACTCAATTTTGCAAAAATCCATTTCACATTACATGTGATGTTTAGCCACCAACAGTTTGACCGCATGACTGACATTCCCATGATGATTTGGAAATATTGAGAATGTTCTCTCTCTAAATCCCCAAGGATTATATGTTTTTATGTGGAAGTCCCTGTAAGAAGTGAAGCAATCCAAGCCCTTTTGGCAGTTTAGGTCACCCTCCATTCTTCCACTCTCCCATGGCCTCTTCTCCCTTCCCCCTCTTCTCTTTACTTTTTTCTTTTTCTATAACCACAGCACCAGCTGTCACACCATTTCACCCAGGAACACTTAAGAACAGGTTTGGCAACAAATCCTGTTACAAAAAAAAAAAAAAAAGCCAACCCCCAAAACCCCTGTCTGCCTTATTTCAAACAAACAATTCAGTTGGAGGGAAAAGCAGCTTACATACAAGAAATATACTTAAGCATATTTTACCTCCTAAAGTCAAGGTGTTTTGATTAAACACTGGTGAAAAGTTTTCAGACCAAATTATCTCCCTACAGAGCAAGCAACACATTGTGCAAGCATCCTTCCTTCCCAGCATGCTGCAAAGCTGGGGAGATGGAGCCACCTGTAGGTGGGTCAGCCCTTTGGATCTATTATCCCCACCTCATCTGGACTCTAACATAGCAATAGAGGCTATGAGAGGTTGGGTTTTGGGGTACATTTTTGGCAACGAGCTGGAATTATGATCATCCATATATTCCAAACAAGGCATTGCACAACCATCATCTCTGTAACTTAACAGCCAAGTTAAAATTCAACCTGGGTGAAAGACCAAGCCAGCATTCATGACCATGGATACTGTATGCAAAGCATGGAGAAAATTAAAGTTCACTTAATAACAAAATTAAAATAAACTTAATTTTAAAAAATAATGAATTTAAATAATAACTATAACATAAACCAAGGTATCTATAAATAATGTTCTTTAATTTACCTGCTCAAGACTTTACATCATCATTTTCCTCATGCCATCATTTCTCTGATTAACCTAAACAATGACATTAACTCTACAGACAACCTTGGCAAAGTAAAAGATGTAAGCAGTATTACCAAGGAGCAGAAAGACTTACCTGCTGAAAGCATGCTTGAACCAGATTTTCAGGGAACAAGTTTCGGATCAAATCCAAGAAGGCATCCAGACTAGATACTTCATCATTCTTCTTCCCTTGACCAAGCTGTTTCTTGAGTTTTGGATTCCCTGGATGGATGGCTAAAACCAGAATCACACCCAGCACAGCAGCAATAATAGTGGTGGACATGTAGTAGACCATGGCTCTTGTCCCCAGCCGGCCACTTGCTTTAGCATCTAATCCAGACAGTCCTGCAGGTGTTTAAGAAACAGCAAACATATGGACACTCAATATCCAATTCAATAATTATAAAATAAAATAAAATCCTTTATAATTTTCAAAGTTTAATGACTACGTATGGGTGCCTACTTCCATCCCTGTGATATTCTCACCACAAAACAGATTACTGATGCTTCTGCCTCCAGTTCTTATGTATGCAGTGTCTACTGCCTATCATTTGAAGAGAAGCATTTCAAACTCCATCTAATTGCAGAAGAAGCATTGAAAAATAGAGAAGTTCTCTACTATCTTTTGCCCTTCTGCAAACTGGTCATGGTCTGGCTGACACCACACCTTCAAGAAGGCTAGGCTCACTAGTGTCATGCCATTTTATTTGCAAGATCCAATCCAGAAATTAGATCAAACGGCATATTAAGAAATTTCTGATGGCAGCATGTGTTTGGAAATGAACTTATTGGAGCATACACATACTAAAGAAATTTACATATACTCAGAAATTTACTCTGAAATACCCACTGCAACATGCTGACAGGATCACACCATTATTCTTCCTACATCACAAAAAGCAAACCAGGTGATATCTGTAGAAAGCATCTTAAAGTCTTTATGGCTAATGGATCTTACCTGTGATTAAACTGGAGATAATTAAAGGGAGGATCAGCATTTTTAGCATCCTCATAAGTATATCTCCTGGGAAGGCTATTAACATGACAATGTCAGGGTCAATAGGTGTTGCTAGACGAAGGAGACCCCCACACACTGCACCCAGGATAACACCTGGAAGAACAAAAAAAGGAGCAGGTGGGTGTTGGAAAGAAATGCATGATGTGGAATACTGCACATATCTTTGAAGAAAACTTGATTCTTAGGGGTCATGCCTTATTCCTTTTTTTGATGCTCTGCATCCTTCTCCTTGTGTTGATGTTCTCAAATCACAAACAAACATCATGTATGTGAATAAAGTGATAAAACTTAAACCTCCCGCTCAGGATTGAGGCTGTTAAAGCATAGATTAGGGGAAAAAATGCCATGTCTGCTTTCATAACATGATCTTTGTGAATTGGTATTTTATGTTTACATCCAGGATACCTTTTTTTCCTGATCCCAAGCCCAAGTGTAATAAAACCTGAGAGCGAAGCTTGTGTTGTGATTTGCAGCTACTATGACTATGAAGTATCTCTCTGATACAATGAAAAATATACGTATATTTAAAACTTTTTTTCTTGGACAGCATCAGGTACACCTTTAAAAGGTGATTCAAGGCAAACACTTCAGCAGTATGGGGTTTTGCAGGCTGAAAATATGGAGATGAAATTTTTAACTCAAGACCAGTTGCAGCTGGTTTTTCAAACAATAACAAGAATACGTCTACAAATTTGCTGCATATTGCTGTTGGGCTTCTAGTGAAAAAGAAACAGGCAAAGAGCCAGTGAACCACAATAAAATGTCAAACTGTTCCGTATTTGGAAGCTGCTAAAGCCAGAGGCAATATTCAGGATGAGATCATGGAGCGCTGGCTTACAGCTGCAGAGAGGGAAGACAAACCTTAAAACCAGTGAAGTGTAAACTGAGAGAGAAAAGAAAATTTTGAAGTGTTTTTGTCTTTTTTTTTTTTTTTTTCAAATCACTGAGAGAAAAAAGTGTAGCGCATTCAGTTCTACTGGATGCCATTGACCTGACTGGCCTTGGGGTTTAAATCACACTCCTTTCCAAACCAGATACCTCAGTGGTGTGGATTTGCTCTGTGTCATGTCAGGAATACCCTGTCCACCTGAACTACACAAGCAGTGCCCATGGGTGTCGTATTTACTCTCTGGCTGTTCAGCTGGAGCAGCTGAAGACCACAGACAGAGGTTGTGGTGCCACAGGAGCAAATGCAGACACACACAGAGTGTCCAGAGCAGCAGATGTAGCTTACCAAACACTGTGAGAGTCAGGAGCAGATTCCTGTGGAGGGACTGGCAGAACTGCACACATATGTTCCTGGATCTGTGCTCCACTGGATTTAAATGACTTTCATGCATCCGGACTTCTACTTGCTTAGGCATATTGTTGGCACTAGAATAAAAAGTGAAAATCAAGTAGAAGTTATAGCACAAGATGCCAAAAGGGAAATTCTGGACTACTTCCATCATATATAACTGGGGAATCTGACGCATATTCCACCACCTCCCACATTTCATAAACACTGCATATTTACTGCTCCAAAGAAGTTTCTGAAATGGCAATGGTGTTTCCTTCTAAAGGTGTAGCCTTCGAAGTTTTTTTTGTAGTTATTTCTCAAATGGTACAGATACAGTCAGAATTAATTCAATGGACATATCATCCCAAATGTTTCATGGACTGAACTACTGGTGTGGAGCTAGAAAACTCAGTTTCCCCAAATACCATGGCTGTTAACTTAAGTAGGAGAGACAGCTGAAGAACCAAGTTTTAATTATCAGGAAAATATAGATTTTAATACTTATTTAATTCCAACTGAGAATAATAGTTTAAAAACTAGGACTTATTAGCAAAATAAAGCATTCAATAACATTTTGCTTAATTTTTTGCAAACATTTAATTTCAACATTAGCATTTTATTTTAATATAATCAGAATGCTGAGGTCAAGATAATACTTTTAATTTGGTTGTAAAGGACTTGAACAACGGCCACTGAAAATTGGTCAGAGAAAGATGCGTTTTCCAGAAATGGAATCTTTGGTTTCATTGAATTGGCAGTGGTTAGAGGAAAAGCTTTTTTTACCAACTCTGGTTTGTATCTGAGGAAGTGTGTAGTTGTAGTGGGTTGATGCTGGCCAGATGCCAGGCATCCAAAAGCTGCTCGTTTACTCCCCTCTGGACAGGGGAGAGAAAATTTAACAAAGGGCTCATGGGTTGAAATGCAGACTGGGAGAAATTGTTCATAAATACCATCACAGGAAAAACAGGCTCAGCTTGGGAAAATGAGTTAAATTTATGACTAACAAAGAGCAGGATAATGAGAAGTAAGGTAGGTCCTTAAGAAAGCCATCCTGCCACTCCTCCCTCCTACCCCAGCGGTGCAAGGAGACAGGACATGGGGGTTTGGCCAGTTCATCACCCGAGACTTCTCCTGCTGCTCAGGGAGAGGAGTCCTTCCCCTGCTTCACCACAGCATCCCTCCCACAGGAGACAGCTCTGTGAACTTCTCCAGCCTGGCTCCATCCCACAACAGCACTCCTGCCAAAACTGCTGCTACATGAGGCCCTCCATGGGCACACAGTGCTCCCAAACTGCTGTATATGAGTCCCTCCATGGGCACACAGCGCTCCTCAAAGTGTGGGGAACAGGGTCCCTCTCTCCAAGGGTTTCCCCTCAAGCATCCAGCTGGGGCTCTTCCGTGGGCTGTGTGTGGATCTCTGTGGATCCCTTTGGATCTCCATGGGCTGCAGGGCACAGCTGCCTCACCATGGTCGTCCCCACCATGCACAGCCTGCAGGGGAATCTCAGCTCCAGTCCTGGAGCACCTCCTTCCCTCCTTCTCCACTGACCTTGGTGTCAGCAGAGCTGTTCTTCTCACATGTTCTCATCCCACTCTTCTCTAGCCATAGTCATGTCTGAGCAATAAGTTTTATTCCTTTTTTCTTAAATTTGTTATCCCAGAGGCATTACCACCATCCTTGATTGCCCCAGCCTTGGCCAGTGGCACATCCATCTTTGGAGCTGCCAGGGGACATGGTGGAAGCTTCCAGCAGCTTCTCACAGAAGCCACCCCTGTGCCCTCCCTGCTACCAAAAGCAGGCCATGAAAATACAATACAATGTGATACACAAGTGAGTGAAGGACTGCAAAAGTCATGTCTCTTTCTCAATAGGTGAGAAATTGTTAGCAATAGACTCCCTTTCTATATACAAAATATTAAAATGTATTGGAAAAAAAATACTAAAAATAATACTATGAATCAAGCATTTCCCCTAATAGCTAAGACTATGTAAATATGAGAAATAGGTAAAGAACAAAATTTTTATTATCAAGGAAATTATACTTTTTGAGATCTGGTCTTATGCCAGACTGGGACGAGATTTTAGAAAATCTTCCTCTACAACAGTAGACTGAGGTTTACAGACCTCAAACAGATCAGTTTCAGTGTTCTCAGTACTGAGCAATTCCCAATTAATCAAAACTTCTTTTTAATATTGTACAGATTGTTGTCTTTATAAAGTTCTTCAACAGAAAGTTATTAGACTTGTAATAGAATCCACTAATTTTGATGTAAATATTTCTACAATTTTCCCTTTCAAATTGAAATTGCATTTCTTTCCAATACACTTGATGGTTTAAAAAAAAACACCATTTGAAGATGCATTAGAAAGTATTTTTTCTCCTTTTTTTAATGTGGAAAACCCCTCCAAGTGTTGTAATCTTTATTCTGCAATTTTAAAAACATTTCACAGCAGTGGTCACAACAAAATGTGCTGCTGACAGTAAACAGCAAAGAATGCCAGTGCAAAATCTGACAGCTCAAATGTGAGGCTTGCCTACTTCTTGAAGACTTATCTATGCAAATATCAGAGATAGATAAGGATTAGTCAGGGGATAATGTGCACAACTTGAGGAATTACAAGAAAAATGAGATGGTGTCTGCAGTTTTCATGCACAAGGGCCTCAAAGCCATGAAATCACTGGTGGAAATGCGCCAAAACCCCAAGGAACTTGGGATCCAAACTTTGCAACTGAGGATTAAAACTAGTTTCACTTGCATTCCAAACATGAACATATAACTTGTTCTGACCTATTATTTATTACAGATTAATTATATATTCCTCAGAAACTCTGAAATATGGACAGCTGAAACTAATTAAAAAGAAAACCTTGGAGTCTTGCTCACTAGTAAATAATTGGGTGGAACTGAAATGGGTCAGTAAACAGAAGTACTTGATGATTTTACATTGGGCTAATTTTACTCTGGTTTCCTGGAACCTTTTCCACTTTTCAAAGTTTTACACTCTCCATCCCTTCAAGATTGTAAGTGAACCTTCAGCAAGGACTGAACTTCTGATGAGTATGGGGTTTTTAAAGAAAAAAACACAGTAGGAAAATACACTAACTGTGCACCCATGTTACAAAAAGTGATGACAGATAAATATCAGAACATGAAAAATGGTACCATAAAGGAGTTAGCACTGCTTTTCAACAATGAGATATATATCACTGGACCAGAGAGGAAGTATTGTTCCAGGCTTTTGACTATGCTGTGGGAGGACAGGAGGAGAAAAAATAGTGAAATATAAACCTTCTGTGAAGGTTAAGAGAAGCTTCTTGTGTAGCACATGACAAAATCTGAGTTTGCAACAGAAATTTTCTATCCAATTACTAGAAGAGGAAAATCTGTTTATCTGAGTCACAGAAATTAATTTTTCTCTTATGGACCAAAACATCTTCCTCGTGCTGGTTTTGTGCCTCTATTTTGCATCTTGTAAATGCTACTTAGCTCCAGAAGAATGCAGAATTTTTTGCACCTGAAACCTGCAGTCACATGATAAGACAAGTGCAGGAAGTGCCCACTGGAGTCAGTGGAAGATGCACAGATGTAAGTCAGGGCAGAGTATGGGCCCCTACAAACCAGATCCCCCTGGATCTGTTCTACTCCTCTGCCATCTCCCACTGACACTGCATGCTCACATGCACAGCTTTCTTCACATCCTGAAGGCTACAGTGCCATGCTAAAGCATTCAGGGAAGGGATTTAAACATGTATAAGGATTTCTTCTGCTTCACATTTTCATGCTGATGGAAAAAAATGAATGCATGATGGAGTGGAACTTGACTACACCCCAGCTCAAGTACAAAGCTGGAGGTGCATCAACAACCAGAGGCCCTCCTACACAACTGAACAGCCTTAATTTAATCTCAATGTTAATGGTACCTCTGTACATAGGTAAGTATCACAAAACAGGGAAGAATGCATTTTAGCAGCTGTGATCTCTCAAACATGCAAATTATTACCTCAGTTAAATAAATCATTGTTCCACTGTGCTGAGCTTCTATGGCTATTCAAACAAAGGACCCTTTCTGAATGCTTATCTGAAACCCATCCGACCAAAACATCTTTTAGTCTAACTCCACTGAGGCCAGAACATAAAGACATAAATTAATTCTGCTCATTATTTTCTCATGTCATTGTGACAAGCAGCCAAACAGCTAAACTCCAAAACAGAGAACTCATAAGTACTGAGACATTCAAAGACAATAATATTTACTTCTAAATACAGATGCTTAATAACATTGACAGGATTTATGAAAAATTAACCAAATATTGGAAAATAAGTGAAGTAGTCACATGAAACAGCAGATCATACCAAACAGCACATACCAAGAGCTAGACATATGTTGTAGCTTTTGAATAATTTAACAGGATGTTCTGCTTAGCTCTGTCACCTACCCTTCTCCTTTTTGAGTAAGCATTTTTCCCTAGAAAAGAGAGGAACTCCAGGAAGTTTGATTTTTATTCACCTTAGTAGAGTACAAAACTGTCCCAAAATGAACACAGTCTATATTCTCACTGATTTCAAATATGCTTTACCCTGACAAGGTGATACATAAGTTCATTAATAAATCTTAGTATCAGAATTAAACTTCAATTTTACTCCCTTTTAAGCAAAGAAACAACCTCTTGCCTGAATAATCAAGAAGTTAGCTACTGTCCCTCTTCATAATGTGCACAAGTTACAAGAAAAAGAATCTGTCCATAAACATTTGCATTTACATTATCTAAATATTTACAGATAGTTTTGCATGTAATATATACAGTGCTATATGAGATAATCTATTTATCTGCCCGTTTTAGGCTGTAGTCTGTTTCTCTTGCTGGCTGCTACACAAAATGTGCCAACATGCAGGAAAATAATTTATTAAAGCACTAAGGTTCCTATTATTTTTTTGTTCCTATTTCCTCCTGAAGCATTTTCTTTAGGTTTTCTTTCCGTTCCCTCTGGGATAGTCTGCTCTCTGTATCTCTTCAACTTCCTCTTTCCTTTCTTTCTTGTACTCACACTGAAGCTTCTAGGACTAAAAGCAGTTGGGGGGGCTGTTTGGTTTTCCTTTGCTACCAACTGTAACTCCTTTCCTCACAGAAGTTAAGGGTTAATGATTTTTCACAATGCTTTAGTGACAATGCCCTTTTATTTTCAGTCAGTTACAGGGAAAGAACTCTCCACCTCCCAGATACTCCCCCATCTCAGCCTAAACCTAGATTACAGACTAGAGGGGGGAAAATAATCTTTCATGTAAATGAAAAATGTAGGCAAAGAGCATAACAAGTCTAGTGAAAACATTTTCTGGGGACAAGGTAAATGAACAGAGACTGTTTATTCTGTTCTAGGTATTTCAGCTCTGTCAGTTAAACAAGCAGGTATTCTCAGTATAAAAATCTGCTTTGTTTTGTAGCAATTACTTCAATCGAGGTATCAAGAGCTGTACTTGAGAAAACAACCATGGACAGACAGGCTTAAGATCAGGATTTAAGAACTTCTCTTGAGCTCCATGTTTGTTGTCAAAACAAGCACTGGTCTCTTCTGAAGCAATGAGTAAACAGCAGCTACAAAAGTCCAATTGTTCCTAGAAGGACTGTTCTTCTTAAGGAAATAAGAAAAAAAGAGGAGCCATAGAAAGTTGAATCAGCTTTTTTGACCTCAGAATAAAAAGTGAATGGACTGTAAATCTTGTCTTGCCAATTCCATAGTGCTTAGACAAGTGGTTCAAATGTAGCTGGAGCTGAAAAGCCATGGCAAAAATGTATGATGAAATTTGATGAACAGCAACCTTCGTGATTCCTCACTGACAGAGCTCCTCCTGGCAATCAGTGGGATTGCATGGGACTGAATGAGAGCTTGATATGCCCTGAAGAATATTTGCTGGCAGCAAATCTTAGATCAGGGCTGCAAATCTCCCCCTTTCTCTGAAGAGACAGTATAACATTGATTATTAAGGATTACATGCTGTGTTCATGACAGAGAGAGGAAGTATGGATCTGCTCCACCCCATGAGCAGTTTACTCCTGTCTCATATATAGGAAAGGGCGTGCTCTGGTTGCTAGGTAAAAGATGAGTGACTAGGAAAACATATGGAACATCACCAGAACAAAAGGGATTTCACTAGCTGGATGCAAGGAGCCCAAACTGTTTGCCACAGCTCTTGTGAAAAGAGGGCTCAAGCATGAGCTCATCAATAAACTTCTAGTTTGAGTTCAAATAGTGTTTTCTGCTGCATAAATTAATGGTATGTTGACAAGAGCTGCTGAGCTTCTTTAGGGAGACAGTCTGGAACTATTATTGCCAGCCATGTGCTATAGTTTGGGGATTTAATTTCTTATATTAGATATATTTTTCAAACCTCACTAGAACTGGTAAAGCTCAGCATATAGAGCCAAAATATGACAGGCCATGCAGGTGAAACAGCTGAAATATTTTTATTGTGGAAAACACACACTAGCTTTGGCATCACTCCTGCTATGTAATGTTCAGTTGTTAAATGTTGTATTATTTATCAGTAAAATAATCTGGTCAGGTCTCAGCTACTGCACAAAAATAAAAAAGTGCAAAACCAAACACACAAAACTCCTACAAACAAGAGTAAAATAAGCTTCAGTCTGCAAGAGTCTGCAATAACAAGGGTTTTAAGCTACTTGCTGCCACTAAGCCCTTCTATTAAATTTTAACTGCATTATGTAGGCTTTTTTCTTCTTTGTGAGACATTAATGAATTCTGAGTAGAGATTTACTATGGAGCCTGATTTGGCCTAGGGACTGGTATTACAAGCAACACCCTGAAGCATGACTTGCCTTTTTGTAGCAAAAAGAACTTTTTGTAGGAAAAAGAACTTTTCTCCCTGGAACCATTTACAGCCATGTTGTTTCCTCTGAGTTGATTCTCATTTACTGTACATTCTATGAGTTTAATATAATTATATGAGTGAGTTTAATCACAAGCATATCTGAACAACCAGGGCATCAGGCCCAGCCAGCATGGTCTTAGGAAAGGCAGGTCCTGCTTGACCAACCTGATCTCCTTCTATGACAAGGTGACCAACTTAGTGGATGAAAGAAAAGCTGTGGATGTCATCTACATAAAATCTTTGACACCATTTGCCACAGCCTCCTCCTGGAGAAACTGGCTGCTCGTGGCTTGGAGAGGTGAAGTGTTCCCTGGGTTAAAAACTGGCTGGATCCAGAAATGGTGGTGACTGGAGTTCAGTCCAGCTGAGGGCCAACCACCAGTGGTGTCCCCAAGGCTCAGCATTGGGGCCAGTCCTGTTTAATATCTTTATCAATGATCTGGATGAGTGTTCCCTCAGTCAACTCACAAATGACACCAGGCTGGGTGGAAGTGTTGTTCTGCTGGAAGGCAGGAAGGCTCTGCAGAGGGATCTGGACTTGCTGGATCATGGGACAAAGCCAATGGCATGAGGTTCAGCAAGACAAAGTGCTGGGTCCTGCCCTTGGATCCCAACCTCAGACAGCATGACAGGCTGGGGGGAAAGTGTCTGGAAAACTGCCCAGCAGAAAAGGACCAGGATGTGCTGGCTGACAGCTGAACATGAGCCAGGGTGTGCCCAGGTGGCCAAGAAGGCCAATGGCACCTGGCACCCAGAAGGGCAATGGAGCTGGTGAAGGGTCTGGAGCACAAGTCTTGTGAGGAGAGGCTGAGAGAGCTGGGGGTGTTCAGCCTGGAGAAAAGGAGGCTCAGGGGTGACCTTATCACTCCCCAGAAACGCCTGAAAGGAGGGTGTAGCCAGGTGGGAGTTGGTCTCTTTTCCCAGGCAACTATGGATAAAACAATTAAAATAGAAAGCTTTCCTCACCAAAAAGCATTGGAACAGGCTGCCCAGGGAAGTGGTTGAGTCACCACCCCGGGGTTAGTTAGTGTAGATGTGTTACATAGGGACACGACTTGGTGGAGGAGTTGGCAATGAAGGTTTAACAGTTGGATTCAACGATCTTAAAGGCCTTTTCCAACATAATAGTTCTATGATGCTCCAGTTATATATTCAAATATCTGATCAGCAGCATCCTTACTGAACCTGAGAACAATGGTTTGTGTGACCCAACTTCTTACTCTGATTTAATTACCAGTTACATCTCTTTCTTCTGATTCTTTAAAGTGTTGTTCCATTAGATCATTTAAGAAAACAACTCTTCATGATCTACCTGAGTTTGCAATCTTTAAATTTAGGCTACATTTGTTTGCACTTTTAAAATCCTATTAGAATTGTCATGAGATTTCTGCTCATTAAATGCTTCCTTTTCCAGTTTCTGCAGCTTTTAAATCTGGCTCAGGAAGCTTAATTGTCCTGGAGAGAGGGGGTAGCCTATAGGTCACTTGATAGCAGGAGCAAAGGAAAATGAAATATAACACCACACATTTTTTTACAAGTGTATGATCCTTTTTTCCATATCTATCCAGGTCTTTTCACAAATATATATCACTGTAGAAGAGACATGGTTTTTTTCCCCCAAGGTTTCTTTATGTCTGACTAACTAATGTATTGACTTATTTATTAACTGGGCTGTAGCAATACATCTGAATAATAAGAGAGGTAAAGATGATGGATCTGCCAGGCAGGGATTCTTTTCTATTCATAATCACATATTCTGTGTATGGCCACACTCATGGCATTCAATAATCTCTTTAGACAGACTGCAATGCATGGGTAATGCCTTTTCCTATGCTCAGTTTTTCTTATTGACTTGCAGCTTAGATTTCATGGAGCATTTCACAGCATGTACTCTGGAAAAGAATATTAGTCTCTGTGGCAAGATCATGAACTAAAGTTCACTTTTCATGGAACCCTGCACCATAAACCCCATTAACTCAACAGATCACATTGAATCTCATGGATTTTGTTAGAAAGAAGATGAGTGTCTTTTATACAGACATGTATGTACCTCCATACCTAGAAACTCCTTGAAAGTGTCAGGCAGATAGGAATAAAGCAACCAGGAAAACACTTAGATTTTAGGAATGATGAGAGAGGGAAATTTCTGTAGTAAGTTAGTTGCAAAAGGGAAGATGCACTCAGTGCATGGTGGGTGTGATGGAAGGGAGCCATGGGAAGCTTTACAGGTGTCCTCTCACGGGGCAGCCCTGCAGATGCCTTCAGGCATCTCCTACCTAATCTTATGAAAACCTGACTTGAACACCTCAAAGAGTGTGTATTGGAGTGTGTGAGTTAAATGACTTTCTGATTTAAGTGTCATGACAAAGCTTGATGGAAAAAGATTAGGCTACGGTTTCTAAGAATAAAGCTGAGATAGTTATTCAGACCTCACACAGACAAGTGTCCTTGTAGGCTTCCACAGTCCTTGGCAAGATCCAGATTTACTCTGTATTTCAGACTTTAGAGGGATATCAGTTCTATATTCAAGAAGAGCCACCCGTTTGTTTCTTGTTTGGATAAACAAGGAGCATTTCTATCTCCAGGGATTCTATTCTATGCATCATTCAGAGTCTAAAGCAAGAAAGTGTGGTTTAGACCAGACTGTATAATACCTACCATAAAGATGATAATTTATTTATGTAATAATGCACATGTGGAATATCTGCCAATTTGCTGATAGGACTTTATAGTGATGTAGCAACCTGGGACTGTGCATGCTTAATTTCCCAAGAATTATGTACTGGGACTGAGATGAAGAATTAAAGATGAATCATACTATTATCATCATGGCAAATTATACAATAACAGCGTGCTTTGTGCAAAAAATTATTTCCATACATCCTCAGAAACTCTGAAACAAGTAAAATCATGACCTTGCATTTGCTTCTGCTTGGGGTGTGCCAGGCACCACAAAGAAAAAGGCTATGAAATTACTGGGGATTAGCATAGTTTTCTGGGGCACTGAGCAAAGATTAAGTCAGTGAGAATGTGAGAAGACCATAAATGAAGCAGCTCCTAGACATGTTGGCTAGGGACAAAAGGGAGTAGATGAGTGGGGGGTCTGTATAATTCAGAATAGTCCACAGAAAGAGAGACTAGTCAATCGAGGAGCTCTGATTGAGATAGACAGTAAGAATTAATTTGTCATGACAAGGGGAAACAAAATGCACTTTCTCCTGTGAATGTATTGCTTGAGGAATGGCTCTTGAAACACCTTTTTTCTGAAGTAAATTGTCACAGGTTTGTGACACACATTTGTGTGATTTTTGACCATGTGACTCACATAGGACAAGATTCTTGTGGCCATGTAACTCCCCCCCCACCATGGCTGAATTAGTGCATCAGAACTCTACAACTAAGCAAGTCTTAACTAAATCTGAACACAGTTATTACCATTCATCTAGACACCATTAGGGATAAAAGGATGCAATCTCAATTGCTTAGTTTTTTTTCTCATCAAATCTGTCTTTTAACTATTTATTTTAAAAGTATTATATGTATTAATGAGAAGAAAAATACAAAAAATTAGGAAAACCCTCCATGCCCATCCCATCATGACTGTTGTTCTTGGAATCTACTTTGAAAATTCCCCGTATTTTTCATAGCAGCACAAAAATGTCCATCTACCCATCCAATGCCTCAGGACTCTTACTCATGCTGTCCTATAAAATCCCAAGTGATTTCAAAACAGTTCTGAAGTATCTTCCAGCTAAAAACAGTGAGCACAGGTGTTATTGCTTTAACCTGCAAACAAAAGTTCCCTCTCATAACAAAACTTCGTATTTCTTTTTCAATATGCTTTAGAAGCTACATATCGAACAAATTGCTTCTCAAAGTACTAACTGCCCTTTATGTTTTCTGAGAAGTGACTGAATAGTGTGAGGTTTGCTATGCACATTCAGTCAGAAGACTAGAAAAATCAAGATTAAAAAACCCAACCATGAGAGCTACTCTCCAGCAGCCACTGGCAAAGGTCTGGGATAGCTGACCTTTCACATTTCAATATTTTCCTCTAAACCCTGCAAAGTGCACAAGTTTGACAAGGGTTTAGATAATAAAAAGCAACCAAAAGTGCACTAAAAAATGCATTCATTTCCATGAGATGTTTGTCAATGTGCCAGCCTGTAACAGTGCATCCAGCACTAATTCTGTTTGAAAACATTCCTCAGTGCTTCCCATGGGGAAAAGTTCTCTTCCAGAAACTGTTGTGGATAGGATCAGAAACTGCACAAAGAGCAACTACTAAGAAGCCTACAAGAAAACAGTGGAACTTCTATGCAGAAAATGTCAGAATTTGAATTAGTGTATGAAAACTCAAAGTCCCAATTTGCTCCTAAGTCTCTGAGTACAGATAATGTTCTTTCTCAGCTGTTCTCCAAAATCTGACTTACAACTATAAAGCTATCAAATTACTACTGCGATCTCTGAGTGCCAGAAACCTCTACAAAACTGCAGAAGTCACACAGCATAACATTATAAACAGATTATGTTTGTTCACCAGTGTAATATTACCTCACAGAGTGAAAATGGAAAAAAAATTAAGCTTTTTGTCTCACCAGATGAGATATTTAGCTCAAAATGTGTCCCATTCAGGAAACTCCTTGCCATTCTTTTCTCTTATTTCTTTTACTTTTTTAGCTTTTTTTTACCTAGAATGCTTGCTTCTCTTTTAATGCCACTACACTTTCATTATAGCCAGACATTGAGATTGCTTTCATCACAACTATTGCTCCAACAAAATTGCTTTAGCCAAGCTGCTCACGTTCCTTGAAAAACAAAATTTACCAACAAAAATTACCTGGGCTGGGCCCTGAAAAAGTGAAGAAACTTAGTTTTGAAGACATACTAACTCCCTGTAGTATGTTGGAGATTACAGAAATCACGTGTACCCTAACAGAATCACTTGGGATACAGTTTAAAAAGAGAGCTCTGTGTGCTCCCTGGAGCAGTATTTGTGATCACACACAGCAAGCTTTGAAGAGTGCATGCCATCTACTGGAACCAAAAAAGACTTCTTACAGAGGAAGTCCTAAAAAGCAGCAGTGACTTTCACCCAGTGTAAAGCATCTTCTTTGTCTCCTGTGACTTTGTAATCAGGGTTTGAAGCCTTTTTTTCATACTGTGCCTTTAAAATAAATGAAAAACAGTAGTAACCACACTTTGGCCACAATCTTGTGAAAGGAGGGAGAAGTTTCCTATTCACATGGACTAGTAAATTATTCTAGTAGCTGCATGATATGGAATGGACATTCAGATAAATAAGCTGCTTGGGTGATCTGCTTCTATTGTTCCCTCTTACCAACGTATCAGAGATGTCTGTTGGGAAACTACACACAGAAAGTCCATAGTATTAATGTGGGAACTCATAAATACAAAATATCTTTCAGAAAGTAGAATATATTTAGGATTATGGACCTGAATTTCTACCTTATACATGTGATGCCCTCAGGGCATGCACCACTCCATCAAAGGACCTGCCTGTCACCCCCCAGATCTGCTTACATTCATTTCATAGATGCAAAAGAGTTGGGAGAATTCCATCAATAGCAGGAACAAGATTATTTTTGGCATTCCATAAGTCTCTATCCTAACAAGACATTTTCCTGAACACTTTATTTTTCTTGCTTATTTAATATTGCCCTGTAGCACCACTTGGAGTAGCCTCAGCTGAAATACTGCAGTTGAGCTTGGTGGTGTCTTCTTAGAGAGGTGTTTCCCTTAACACAGAGCAGCACAGTTACTGTGTAAGTGTTGAAGACAAATCTTTATATCCAAAACTTGTGAGGCTCAACAGCAGGTTGCATTTCTGTGAGCCGCTGAAGTTGGTTTTCTGCATGATACAACTACTGCCATTGCATAAGGATCCAAAAGCTTCTTTGAAAACCGGGATGGATTTTCTAATCTTGGCTAAATTCAAACATGGAAACTTAAATTTTTCAGCTAGTAGAAACCTAAAATGGTTACTTTTCCAGTTATTCCATGGTGTTTTTATACGAAGAGTGAAGCAGGTAAAACTAGAGGGGTCATTTAAGTGGGTTTGAAATGTCTGAGTAGCTCTAGATATCCAGGACATGACTATAAAACAAGCAGGTAGCACAGTATTTCCCAAAGTACTGTCCTGGCATTCACTGGTCTGTGGGTTGAGGATTTCAAGTGTCATCCAAACATAAATTGTATGACTCCTTCAATACAAAGTTAGAAAAAGGAAACAGAAGGACATACCACAAGCAATTTTTCCCATTCTACCCTGTGAGATTTATAATCCAGATTGCTTAAGGGGAGACCAAGCCTAAGAGGGCTTTAGGAAGCACTGTAGAACACACCGTAAAAGTAGAAAACTTGCAGACTTCTAGCTTAAATTATACTCATCTACATCTCCAATCATAAATTACAGAATGGTCTAAACCCAAACCACTTGCACTACGTCTGTTTTCCATGGTGAATTCCAAAACATATTATGTAAACATCATGTCCAGCAAAATGGTGATGTATGGCAGAGTGCTTTAGTCCAAGAAATAGAAAGTTTATGCCTCATAATGAACTCCCATAAGGTAAATCCTAAGGCTCCTGCTGAGTTTTTAATGACATTTCTACTAAAGTCACTTGAATGTTTACCTAAAGTTGGAGCTATGGAAAATCTCATTCACTTTTGGAGGAAATTATTGCCAAGAAATAAAAAAAATCTCACACCACTAAAGGTCTAAGCAGTGGAAGTCTCCACATGAGTTTGAAATGGGATAGTAAAACTGTGTGAAGCGTGACACTCCTCAGCTGTGGGACTCCTGGCTCATCCCCAGGCCAACATTAGAGGAAATTGCACACAACTGGGGGCTCACTTTACAACGTGTCACACCCAAACACGATCTTCTGGTCTTCTAATCTAGTGAAAAGAGATCTCCTGGGACACAGCTGCGTGTTAACTTGGCAGCTCTTACACATGTCCTTAAAGTTAAGTATGTGTTTATCTGGTTGACTGAACTGGTCCCTAACCAATGAACCACAGGAAGATACAGCCTTAGAATTTACTAGGTGACTTCTCTTAAAAAAAACCCCAATTTAAAATGGAGTTTGAAACTGAAAACAACTGATGCCTAATTATCAAATTATAACTAATGGCTGTACATATCCTAGCTTATCTTTTTAATGATGACCAAATATTAGGTTTCTAAGTACTCAGAGATGTTGAAGCTAATACTCCTTTGAAAGGGCCTAATGGTTATTTTTATTATATGCAGAGCATCTAGAAAATTCTAACTATTTAGTTAGGAAGGCTTTAGCTCATATTGCTTTTATTTATTGCATTTGAATTTAGTTGCTTGAAAACTTTAATAGCAAAGGACACCTGAAACAATGATTCATTGCCATTGTCCTGCTGTTTGTAGCCAGCAGTGAGCTGGAGTCCCAGCTGGCCAGACTGTTTCTGATTCCTGGCACTCTCATTCAAGCTCTGGTTGTCAGTACAGGGACCACAGGGGTCCTCAGTGCAAACCAGTGCATGTCTTGATCATTCACATTTACAGCTTCTTCCTCATCAGCAGATTGTTCCTTCAAAAACAACAAGGGGAAGAAGCAGCCACAATGGACACACTAAAAATACACTGGACTAGTAATGCTGTGGTTGTGTCCATTTAATCATGCCCTGAAATTATGATGCAAAGTTTTATAGCACCTTACAGCACTTATCTGTTGCTTTCAGGTTTGTGAAGAAATTGCTATTAAAACTCTGCAGAGTACATGACCTAGCTTTTTATCCCTGCAAACAATACAGTATTTACTACTTTAATTGCTCATCTTTGGCTACATATTTAGTATACAGATTTCAGTGGGAAAATTATAAACATTATTTTGCACAACAAACCTAATTGAAGAACCATTCTCTTCAAATGCTCTTTAGAACTCTCCTGCCCTGCCCACGTATCCTGTAGTTACACATCTGTTTAATTTGTGGCATTTTTCTGCCAGATTAATTAACAGGGGACATCAATCAAAGCACTAAGTTTGTACTACTGAAATATTTAAAAAGCACTGGGAATATAAAAATTTTGTGACCATGCATTCATGTGTCTTTTCTGAGGCATCACAGAGACACAGACTTGAAGTTACCTCCTATTTTTGTTCAATTTTCTTTCCCTCTCTCTCGCTGCCCAGCTCAAGTCTCATACACTAACCCTGCTACTTTCTAATTACTTAAAACTATAATTTTCACAGTTGCATTTACTGTAACACAATTAAACAAGTCAGTCTTGCAGTTCTTGAATCACTTAACTCAGTTTCTTCTGCTGCTAATGCCTCTTTAAGCAGTTGTGCAGCCCAAATGTCACCCCATTGCTTGGTGAGTGGCCAAAACAAACATCTCCTGTGACCTTTTGGCCACTGAATCCTTCACATGGCACCGGTCAGAGAATGTTTCAAAATACACAAATGTCCCTTAGAACACTTACACAAGCACTGTGACCATCCCCAAAAATGATGAGCAAGCTCCTTCAGCTGACAGAAACCAGAAGATTCATCAAAATCAAAGTATTTTCTCTAGAGAAAATATCAAAGGATGAACTTCTTGAAGAGGAGCTCTCAGCATTTTCTCTGACCACTTTCTCTCCATGTCTCATGTCCTTCATCTGTCCCCACTCCTCTCCTCCAGAGCAGCAGGTGGCCATTCCCCATTCCTTACTGTCCCCCACCACCTGCCTGCAGAGAAACCGCAGCTGTGCCATGCTGCACACGCAGGCAGGCTTCCCAGAACCCAGGTCAAAGTCACCTTCTAGAAGTGACATTCTGAAAAATTTCAAGCCAGAACCAATGCATCACTCCTCTTACCATAATTACTACATTTATTATATTTCTTGACAGGTTCACTTGAACCTTCAAGGGACAAAAGCACAGTTTGTTTTAATTGCTTGCAGCAAACTCTCCCTGCCAGCTGCTGTAAAGATAAATTCTACTGGAACAAATACTGTCTTCAGCTTTCCTAACATGTTATGAGATTTTACTTCTAGCAGATTTCAGAAGGGTTTTGCCTGGCAATCACAGCACCACCTACAAAGACAAAGACCTCTCTTGCAGAAGTCTACTGGAGAAGAATAGGCACACCTTTTTCTGGTAAAAAAATGGTGTGTTTTTTCTAAAAAAAGCACTTTATTGATATATTTGTCAGAAGCAGACTGGGCTAAAGGAAAATCCAGTTTCCTAAGAACTACATGGAACTCAAATTTTGTCCCAGACTAATGGAAAATTGGGGACACCCATGAACTCCTCTATAGTTTTTCTATTCTGGGCTTTAATTGACAGGTAGCAATGAAATAGTTTTAGAAAAGTATTTTAAGCTTGGATTTATTCCTATTCTGCCTCCTTCTTCATTATTCTGCTCTAAACTTTTCAGCAACTGAAGCTTAAAATACTTAATGGAAAAAAAAATAGCAACTCACAGGTGTTTTGCAAGGGATTATTTATAAAAGGAGCCATAGGAGTTAGATGAGAAAATACATTCTTCATGTATGATTAAAAATAAACATGAAACATGAACAGTATGGGTGAACAAATGTGGTATAGGCAGGTAAGTCTGAAAATATACAAGAGAACAAAGCTATAAAACAAGGCTACAAAACATGAATACCTGTTGTATTCATGTATGAAATCCAACCTTTGAATGAGAATATATAACCTGTGCATTTTGACTGTATATTTTAACAAATAAAAATCTTCTCAGCATCTCTACCTTTTAGTTACTCATCTCTAGAAACATGGAACTTGACCATCCACTCTACTAGCATTGCTTAGCACTAATAATATCAAAGGCCACAGGATGCCAGAACCTGTTACTGTTACACAGTCTCCTGGGTTGTTTATATGAAGAAAAAACCCACTATTCTGATTGCTTTCCCTCCTCTCACACGTGACTTGGGTTCTAAACAACTTAGCTTGTTATTGCACTTGCAGAAGTGTGTTACAGATTGTCAGCTATGATGAAATGCACACCTGCACTAGCAGAAAATCTTCTTTTAAAGTCATTAAACAGAAACTGGTTTGCTTTGTTAACACACTATTTTTATAGTATGGACACAGTGTTGTGAAATATGTTAAATCCAGCATTGTTTTTACCTTCAAATAAGGTTTATCTTCATGTAGCATAAAAGAAGGTGAGGGTTGGGAAAATTCACAAGAATGTTACTACAGTTTTTAACACACTTGGTATCCATTACTCCATAAATGAGTTCTTCTGTCACTCATTTCAATGTCCCTGGTACCATCTACTTATTTTAGTCTCTCTTCTCGTTTCCTGCTTTATATGAAAGAAGTGTTATTGTCATTACAACTGTATAAGATAGACACCATCTAATTGTCCCTTATTTTATTCATGTGTGTGCCCATGATCACATTTCAACTCCCTTTACTCTTACCTTGGAACTTAAAAGGTTGGTCCTCCACACCTCCTAGAGAGAAGTTTTTCTGTTTAAAAGAATCTAAGAACAAAATAGTTCACAGGTTTTCTACAAAGTCACTGAAGTAGCATGTTACAGTCTAGACTCACTTACTTCTACTAGAAATAATAGCTCTTCAGACCATTATTCTGTATAATAATGTCCCAGATTGTTAATAAGCATCACCTAAATGAAAGCTCACCTTCATGCTGAATCCTGAACCATGTTTTTCCTCTTTATTAATTAGCTTTTCCAAGTTAAGCAAGGTCAGCACATCTCTTTTTTTGTCTCTCACTTGTCTGCCCCTTTAATCTCCTTATGTTTAATTTATTTTCTGAGCTGCTACCTCTCACAAATTGACAGATATATATTCATATGATTTTTTAAGGCCTCAGTCCACTTAGGAATTGTCTTGGGTTCTTTTCTTTTTTCTGTCACTTCTACAAAGGAAGAGAGATTTCTTTCTCTTGGTTGTACAGGTATGTACGGGAAGAGAAGACCTGGCTCTATAAGTGACCAAAATTAGGAGTACATAAAGCTCAGCAATATCTTTCCCCAGGTACAAAGGAATTTATCATGTGGGACATTATACAATGTCTTTCAATTTGAGTGCCTATTTACTCTGAATTCCAAGCTTAGTCAAAATTTAGGGTTTGAGAAAAGTTCAGCAAAATTTGGAGCACATTCCCATTTTAGATATGCTAAAATGAAGGTCTGTGATTACCTAAGGGCCACACATATTTTCATCTTCATAAGGGACATTAACATTATTTACTCCTCCCATCACCAGACATAATGTGTGCTTTAGCCCAGGCTATTGAGAAGAATGGGAAACCATCTGGGTACCCTGATTATAACTACTATGGCAAGACAACAGCAATACCACATTGTGACAGTTTGATAATCCAGCCAGGGGAGTTCTGATCTGAGTTTAGCTTGAAGTGATTGATTTCCATACAAGGAAAAGAAAGCATGCCCCAGTATCCCTGTCTGCACATTCCTTGCTCACACAGATCTTCCAGGCAATTTAAATATCTGCTATAAAATCAGATTCACAAAATTACCTCAATTTTCTTAAACTTCCTTCATCCCTGGGCCATATTTGTATGACAAATAAATGAAACATCATAGAGTTCTGGAAACCCTATGTTTTAGTTTTTGACAGCATCATTAATACAATTTAATGCTTTTCTTTTTGAATAATAAACCCCTCAGCTGTTCAACACAAATAAAGCAATATATATGTGGTCTTCATGTGCTCTTTGAATAAAATATAAGCAAGAAAAATCCCAGGAGGTCTATCAAATGCAAACATGCAATACCAAAACAAACATGTCATCACTACTTGCCAAAATACATACTCATAACACCACTCCTCCGTGTATAACCTCAGACAGGAGTTAAATTAGCAGTAGATTTACAATTTCTACTCTGCAGATTCTTAACTAGGGGTCACATTAATTATTCCAAAGGTTGAAGTGTGAATCTTTGTACTAAAGCAAAAAAAGGAAATTACAGCTGCTGATTTTGTTTATTCTTGCAAATATATATATATTATATATTATGAGCACCCATATATATGGCTGCACATAAAATCTATGATTTTTTCCCCCCAAAAGCAAAACTTGTTAAAAAACAAAAGTAAAGCAACAGTGGAAAAAATTTCAGCAGCCTTAATACAAATTGGTTAGGTAAAAAAATATAATATAAGAAATTGTTAAACCAGGTTAACTCAGGAAGAGACATAAAAATGAATGCTAACATGTCCAAAGTATACTAATAAGCATGTTTGTCATCTGTTACAAACAAATAGAATAACACAAATTATACGTGATACAATAAACAATGTCCCATGTCCGCATCTTTGAACATTTTCTCCCTAGCCAAATCTTTCATGGTTGAGAAATATTAAAGGCATACAGTTTAGAAAAGATTGTTTAATGTAGAAATGGACTTGCAGTTTCTTGAAGAGCTTTTGGAACTCTTTATTTGCAGAGTAAAGTGCCACAGGATTACTTTCACAGAAAGCACCATGTAATACAGCTGTATTCAAGTAGTGTTTGACTGTGGACAGGAAAGGTGAAAAACTCATTTGCAAGAAAATTATTCAACACAAAACTACAATCTGACAATCAAACTTCCCCACTTCTCCTACAATTTGTACTTGACCCTGACTTTTTGCAGGCAGTTTCTTTCACACATATCTCTTTCACAGAGGTGAAGCAAAGTAAATACTCCATATGTAACTGAAGGGAAGACCACTGAAAGCATGCCACTGAGTTACATAATGGCCACCTGGGTCCTTCAAGTCTTTCTCCAAGCAGCAGTTGTGGAGAAGAGCAAATGGGATTCAACAAAACCCAAAATTTTGATTTCTCCTGGCCCACCACTACTTACCAGAAAGGCAACAGAACTCAATTTACCCATTCTATTCCATGGTCATTGTGCTGGATTATATGTTTTCTTGTAGTAAATACTGCATCCATTCTATGTTTACTAGATTTAACCCACAGAATATTTATTAACTTAAAACCAAATAAAAAATGCCAATAGCACTTCAGATTTAAAAATTAAATACATATTTCTAAATCTAGCATGTTAAACCTCATGTAAGTCCAGCAACTTGAAATTCATATAGAAGATTTTGCTGGCTGTAAACAGAGTTTAAAAAAATAGTGTTCAAAAAACTGTTTGCTTTTGTCTGCCTCCACAGGTCCAGCAGTCCAACCTACAGACTGTGGGTTTAGCTCTATTGAATATGAAATGCTTCTTACTTCCCTTCAATGTAGAATGGGAAAAGAAAAACCTTCTAAAGAGGAATCTTGACAATAGAAACATTCACACTTCCCAACACAGAAGTTGTGAAATGACAACTGGTGTTGTGAAAGTGACCCTTAGCATAAAGCTTGAACTGGAATTTGGCCAGAACATCATCTCCTCCCACGTGTCTTTTGCCAGTTGCCAATGAAGTCACGTGGCTTCAGCCAAGGGGTATGAAGAAAACACGTATATGAAGGAAAGAGAATTAATAACCAGACATTTCTTGTTTGTTGACATTTTCAATGAGCAAACATGCAGCCTTGTCACATCAGCCTGCATGCGGTGCTATTGCGGCAGGAGTGCTTGTTCCTAAAATCCTTTGCAAGAGGAGGATGTAGGACACTGCAGTGATGAGAATGGTCTTACAGAAGCCCTGAACTGTATTGCCCTGGAGTCATGCAAAGTCTGTTTTCCTCTGCAGCCAGTTTTCTTCCCTGTAGTCTCTCCTGGCAGGGGCTGCCAGACACCTGTTGTGCTAGACAAGGGAACAGCAGCATCAGGAGCAGCAGCAGCAGCTCCCCTGTGCCTTGTCCTCCCTTTCCACTCACCTAGAACAGGTAAAATGTGGCTTTTTAAAAAAACCCTTTTATTGAGGCATGATCCTGAAACTATGCCTAATGATAAGGAGACATTCAGCTGAGGAGATATGAGGTGGTATTTAAAAGTAACATCTAGCTATCAAGGACTTTGTGTTTTTATAGATCTGGAGGAAGACTGGAAGTCTGGTCTGATCCTACATCGCCTGTAAGTCTCACAGTGCTCATGTATTCAATTCTTACTGCCCCTTGCTTGGGATTTTCCACCTTAATGTCTCTATGGTCGGAAATTAACATTCATTTTTTATGCAGTCAGTCATAAAAAGGTGGTGGTGGTAGTGGTGTCAAATTATTTTTGTAAACAGCTGAATCTGCTGTACCTATGCCAAGCAATCTGTAACCATAGTGATGTATGAAATGTGGGATAAAGACTCAAAACAAGATATTATTAATAAAGAAATACAGAAGTAAGAAAGCAAATACCACAAACAACTTGAATGAATACCACCTTTGTTCTTTGTAAATGCATGTGAATGTCCTAACTCCAGTTTCATAACTTTGCATTCTGACTGATATAAAAGGAGTGTACACAAGGAAAACAGAAAGAAGGAAATTTTAAATGGGAGCTAATAACTTCTAAAGATAAGGACAGGACCTCATAAAGAAAGACACCTTCTCTTACTTAATGTACAAGGGGAAAAAATACTTCCCAAAGCAAACTTCCCTGGGTACACTCAAACCCCAAATCTCTGAGAGGCACAAAGCATGCACTATTGTGCAATTAAAACTGCTGGAGAGAAAAATGTTTTCTTTGATGGAGTAGCTTTGGTTTAGCTCCCGTTTTAATAATGCTTCAGGAGTTGCATCTGTGACTGGCACTCAGGATAAAGGTTAGCAGACAGTAAACAACATGTCCTTGCTGTGGTCACTCTCTGTGCTTAGCTGCTGGTTTTTGCAGACTCTTCTCTTGTTTGGTTACTCATGGAGAAATAGGTACAACCTTGATTCACACTTCAAAACTAACAACAGAAAAAACGAATGTAAGAAGGAAAACAACTGCTGCTTGAAAATAATTTGCCTCTGAAACCTCTGAGTTGATGCAAACTATTTCAAGTCTTAGTCTGCCCTAGTCCAGACCAGGTGAGCTCTGGAACTGACATATATTGCTCCTACAGACCTCTGTGGGTTCATTCAAAGAATGAAGAGATGACAAGAAAGATGGTTTTTACAAGGATGCTTTTGCTCTGTAATCTACTTTATACCCTTCTGCCCATAGCATAATTTCACCTCTGGTTTCAAAGAAAAACAAATCTTGAAAGATGTTCCTTATGCTCAGCCATTACAGACTGAAGTCAGCAGGTGGAGACTCAAGTTCTTGGGCTGTGAGCTCTGTGCAGCTTCCTCATGCTGGGGCCTGAGACACGGTGTCATGGTCTCACGTGCTTGTCTGAAATGATAATGCTGAAGGTTTTAGAAAAGGAGCCTGTCTGGTTACTCAGCCTGACCTAAACTGCCTTAAAGGATATTCAGCTATCAATGGATGCATCCCTTTTTAGCAGATGCCTCAAGAGCCCTTTTCCACAGCCAATAAAAAGGGTACAGACAGGAAAACTAACTGAATATCACAATAATCAGAATTGATGATTGTCAGGAAAACTGTATGAGATTTAGGGCATTTGATATATTTTAAAATACTATAGGAGTATAAGAGATTCAGATTATGCCATCCTTGGCTAGGATGGGCTAGGCTCCTCCAAGCCCCATCATGGCACTGCTTTACCCAGGCAGTGGTTGATTTGCCTTCTGAGCCAGCTGCATGACAATGATCAGATTATATTTTGATGAAAAATCTAAAGCTATAGTTACACAAGTTCTCTTTTTTCCAAGCAGTAGCTTCTTCAAAGGAAGCAGAAAAGAACTAGAATTAAGGCCCCCATTATTCTGCCAGCCAACTGAGATGACCAGGTGTAGAAGGCAGCTCAGCATGCACCCTCCTGCAGGTGTGAACAGAGCGTGTTTCCCTTGGATACAGCTCTCCAGAACTGCACAGTCATCTAGAGCTGCAGGGCTCTAACACCAGAGGTTTGCTAAAGGTTAGACAAGCTGAGACAGAACCCAGATCTCCACTGTTCTTCTAAGACTCCATTTTGAACCTGAGCCAAACCATACTAAAAGTTAATGGAGGATTCCTATTTCTTTTACTGATTTTTAGAGAAAACACTCAAACCTCAGGGCTGCCTGATGTGAGCTCCTGGCTCTGAAAATACTGAGCTTCGTGCCAGGAAAGAGTCACCTGAGTAGGAAGAAGGAGCTATCCCATTTCTGCCTTTGTAAATGTAAATTTCATTCATTACGTCCATCCAAAAAGGCAGACTGACTAAACTGGTAGGAGCAGCAATTCTATTCCTGTCTAGTATAAAGTTCTTCCCTACAATCTCACAGGTATTAATCCATACTTTTCCTCCCTGTGACACATCTTCCAAAGACTTACACTACAATCCTCAGCTCAGTTTTCTCTAGCTCAGATATGAGTATTTCAAGTAATAAAAAAACCAGAATCATTCAGTATTGATGTGCTGTAGAGGGAAGGTTGAAACCTTTTATTTTACCCCAGCAATTATGGTCTACAATGCCATCAAAGAATATTTCCATCTCCAAACTTTTGTTACTGGAGCATGGAAATAATTTGCTATACAAATTCCTTTTGGGGATACTGAAAATAGTGCTCAATGTCTTAGGGAAAGAAAGGTTCCATACAATACTGTCAAACAAATAACTAATTATTTCCTTAAGCTAAATACTTTCTGGCTTTCTGGGAATGTATAGCTTAATTTCAAATGAAGAAGCAGAATTAATTTTAAAGCATGCATTATTAATGTGAGCAGAAGTCAACTCAGAAGAACCATCAGCTCTCTTGTTTCATGGAGCATTCTTGCAAACAGAACAAGAGGAGGCCACAAACACTGAAAAAATCCTATTTAGTTGTTACACATGTAGTGTGCAGGTTATCCAAAACATTTGCCTTTAGAAATATTTTTCACCATAGCTTTTTGCTGATATGTTCTTTCTTTCTAGATTTTCCAGTCTGGGTTTAAAAAACAAACAGGATTTCTGCACTTATTTGTTTCTTTTTCATTAAAAAATACAAAATTAATGAGAATCTGGAAAAAAAACCTTAATATACACATAGTTGTAAGTTTGAAAAACACATAAAAACAACCAGTCCAGAAAAAAATCTATGTTCCATGTTCCACACAAGCATGCTTTAAAGGCACAGCTACAATGGCTATAGGAAAAAAAGCAGAGGATTTGCATTCCTGATCATATTGTCTTCCCTTTAAGGTTAGTGGCAGCTCTGCCCACTGGCCTAGCCTTTTTAAATCTAGCCAAAGGAAAAAAAAAAAAAAAACCAAAACCAAAAAACACACAAAAGCTCACAACTGATGAACCCTGTGAAAAAATGTCAACCATCCAGAAAGAGATTGTGCAGCAGCCTTGATAGGAAGGCTGATCTTGGACTAGAAAAATGGGCAGGAATTTTATGACTCCTGGCAACTCTTTCAAAAGCCTAACAGAAGCCAGTTTATTGTAGGCATCACCAACTGCCTTACAGGAGAGAAGATAGCTGCTAATAGACACAGATATACACTACTGTTCTTTTATCAGTGTTCTTCCTCTGCTGTGAAATTAAATCAGGATGTAAGTGCTATTGGCAACTATTAGGACAATTTGGCACATCTAAGGAAAAAGTTAAATGGAATAAGCCATCTCAGCTTTGTTGGCATTAGTGGAGATAAGCCAGTTAATGATTAATTAGTTTACTAGCATTTTGAAGAGTTATAATCCCTTTAGACTTGTCCTTGACTCTGTCACAAGTCCACTGTTACTCAGGTGATTTGCCAAACTTCCCTGCACCTTCATTCACCTGCCAGTACAGTAAATGAATGGAATGCTTCCCACAACAGCGTTGTTAAGATGGTGGAACATGTTTGAGGCCACTGCAGAATTACAGTGGTTCCACTGCTGTTTTGCTTTAGCTTTGACATGGAAGTCTAATGGAAGGGGTGCAGGAGAAGCCACTCCCTGGCAGAGGAACCAGCAGCACACACACTGGGCAACAGTGCCAGACCCCATCAGTGCAATGACTCAAACCTGCCAGTGCCACACCAAGTGCTGAGAGACTCACAGCACAGCCTCAAGGCTTCTGCCACTTCCTTCTCATAGACAATCTCCTGAGCCTGCAAATGACACAAGCAAAGCCTCAGAACAGAAGCCCAGGAGAAAGCACAGGAGCACAGTCACTATCTTGGTAGTAGCCAAGCTACCTGTTTCAGTAGTCCCTACCTAACCCAGAGCTCTCCCCACTCTTTTCCAATTACTGACCACTACAACATTCAAGGTCCTTGCTTAGCATCCCTTCATGATTCTAGCTGTACAAACTAAAAGGAAGTGTGTTTTTTTCTTTTATCTTCCTCCTCCTCCTAGCAGTCTCCCTGAAAGTAAATCAGCTTGAAATACATCTTAGTCATTACAAGCACAGGTATCTCTGCAAATTTATATCCAAATCCTTTCATGCTACCCACCTTTTGCCTTGAGAGGGAAAACAGATACTAAAACTTGTATGGAAAAGGCTTTATCAATATATACTGGTGAGAATTTCTGATGTTTCTTAAGAATAATTTTCCATTTTTCACCTTCTGTCTCAACCTGCTGTGTTGGAATTGACATAGACATCAGTTCTAGGTAACATTAATTTTACAAAGTTAATATTAAGACTCACATTCCTTATATCTCAACGATCATCAACATGGGAAGGTCATGCAAGGTAAGTGTGCAAGTGTCAGTACACCCTTAATTTGCACAGGTGTGCAGATGTGGCCTTCTCTAGGTGCTCTCTTCCAGAGCAGAATCCTAAACACAATACTGAGGAGCTAGTGCAAACCTTGATGTACTTCCTAGTAACATAACCCATTCAGAATCTTCTCTTTCAAGCTGCTTGACTCCAGCCACTCCAACAAAAATCAGGAATTATTTGCAGGAACTATGTTACAAGGACAATAATACTTAGGCCATAGAAAAGACATTCAAATTTCTCTCATGCATTTTAAAATGTTTAAAAATATTGACCTTAGAAAAATTACCTGACCCTCAGGTTTCTTACACCAGTGTTAGAGAAGTCTGATTTTGCTAAGCCTAATTCTCCTTAGGCTGGCATTAGAGATTCATTCTGGAGTCAAATGGGATCTGTAGTGAGAACACGGACCATCAGTTCAATGGATTCACTCCCAGGATTGAAACAATGCACATTAAATGAAAATTAAAGCACTCTTAGGCCAGAGTTACCACAGGCTTTATTCCCTCTATTTAAATTTTGTTATACTACTCAGCTTAAGAGAGTTAAAATAGCATAAAACTAAAGTAATCAACAATGCAGCATTTTGCTGTTTGCTCAATTAGATTACTTAGATGCCAAAGATAATCACCTAAACATTCTCCTCTCATGCTTTACCACAGAACTAACAAATCACTGTCCTATTGTAGGATTCTAGGCAGTTTTCACCAAAAACTAGGGTGCTTTAATCCAGACAATAAACTCTTATTTAGTTCTAATTGCACTTCCCAAATGGTGTCTTTACAGAGGGAAAACAAAGAGGAAAGATAGTCTGGCAAATTAAATCCCATTTGTGGTTAAGCAGAATAACAAAAATGAAACTTCTTAGAAAATCAAAATAAGCCATCTAAATTTGCAAAAGCTTAAATCAAGTTAGATTCTGCCACCCTCTTCACAATGAAAATAATCATGTTTCAACTCAAGACTCTTCTCAAAATGCAGCCATATTATTTTAATATAGACAGACAAATTAAGATTTTTCTAGAAAGAGAACAAAATCATTTGCCTTACTGTCCAAATGGCAATAATCCCTGAAGTGAGCATGGAGGACACTTCCTGACCCACTGAACAGTGTGATTCATCCCATCTGACAAAGTTCTTCACTTTTCATTTTTCCCTCTCCAGAGGCAAGACAGTGATTTTGAAAGCATTCAGTGAAGTGCAGAATATTGCCTGTAACCTCATTTGGTCCGAAGTACCAGACACACAAACAGTCTAACAGAGGTCAATGAGGCCAGTCACCAAAGACATCTCGTCACCTTCCAGCAGGAAGCAAAATAACTTCCAGTCGTGAGCTGGGAGTTAAAGTAGGCTCTCTGAAGAGATGTGAAGGTAGCTCTCACCAAACAAGTGCTCTTCTCAAAATGTCCCACAAGAGAGGCCCTAAGTCTAACCTGCTGGTGAAATGGAAAGAGTTTATGCTGAATATAGCAAACCATCATGAAAATACCATATAATAAACCCAAGTGACTGATAACTTTATTATGATCGGAACAAAAATCAGTTTTATTCTGTGGTTGTACTGCATGTCTTGTAAGCTTTAATATAAAAAAGATAACTCCTCCCATAAAAAGTTAGGTATTTAAGATATAACACCAAGTGGAGATCAGAAAAGCATTCCATTATGAAATAGGCTGCTCTATGAGACAGAAACTGTTTTATCTGTGGCTGTAGTAGATCAAAGGAAAAAAACCTTAATGTTTAGTGAGGAGGCTAAGGTTAGGTGTTATGAAAACTCTTCTACTCAGCAGAAATAAACTGTGGAGGCTGGGGGTGCTCTTTGCTAACACTCTAGTTTAAACAAAAACAGTCAGAGATGGAGAGGGACTTAATACACAGGCAGATAGTGAAAGGACAAGGGGGAATGGTTTTAAACTAGCAGAGGAGAGATTTAGATTAGATGTTAGAAAGAAACTTCTGACTGTGGGGATGGTGAGGCAATGGAACAGGTTGCCCAGAGAAGTTGTGGATTCCCTATCCCTGGAAGTGCTGAAGAGTTGGAGGGAGCCTTGAGCAACCTGATCTAGCAAATGGCTTCCCTGCCCATGTCAGGGGGATTGAACAAGATGATCTTTAAGGTCCCTTCCAACCCAAACCACTCTGCTTCTGTGATCACAGGACCTTGATTACTTGATTGCATTTAATCTCTTACTAAGTATCAGTCTGCCTCAGACAGTGAATGTGCTTTACAGTTTATGCTGGGAAGAGGAGTCATGCTGCTCTCTGTGAAGGAGGTTTGATGTGCTAAGTCCCTAACAGTAGTGTCTGGGCTGTTTGGGATCTAAAGCACCCTGTCACTTTCCAAATAACAAGGCATTTTTAAGCACCAAGAATTTCAGTGTTGTTCATTAGCAGGAAGATTCCAGTTGACAGGTCTGTACACGTGCTTCTTTAATAGCATGATGCCATTTAGTCATTTAAAATAATGCCAGACTCCTGATTTCTTCAACAACCCAGGATGCCACACCCCGTCTAGTGCAGAGGTGTTAAAATTACTATTTCTCATATCTCAAAACAAAACAGCTGTTTCTTTGCTCTCTGATTGTGATTCCATGTTGTTTTAAGCACTGGTGTCTATTTGTAGTCCTTGTACCTATTCATGGATAAAAGCAAGACAGTTTATTTTTAGTGCACTTTTTTCCCAAGTAGTTTTATTTTAAAGCCTGACTAATCTTAGCTGCACCACAGACTAGGCTGATCTCTTGATAAATCTTTGCTTAGATTGGCGGCTGAGCAAGACAACACCAAGTGCTTTTTCAGTTAATCCTCTTTTATATCTACCTTTAGAAGAGGGTAAGGAAGACACAGAAAGAACCACACAGCATGCAACACTTCCCTGGGATCCAAGTGCAGCCTGGAAAAGATGGGGCAGCCACATGCATTTAGTTGTATTCTCTTTCTTACCACAGTCTTTTCAGCAGCTTTTACAATGAATGATTTTGTTAGCTCTGTCTGCAATTACTGACTGCATCTCAATGACAGAGGAAAACATGAATCAGATTTACTTGCTCAGATTTTCTTACTTTTATCTTAGCCTCTCTAAATAGGATGTTGGGGAAAAAAAGCTGAGGGATAAACAAGTTCAATTCACAGAACGGTGCATTTTTGGATACATATTATTGTGGAGTTTTATTACATAATAAAAGACAGTATCAAAGTCACCAACAGTCTTAGAAATCTTTCTCCTGGAGTCTGTGACTGGTAATTACACAGCCTGAGCCTGTGAGACAGAGATGGACAGACACACAGAGAGACCTCTATTGTACTCACAGCCTTGTAGCTGCTAATTCTGAGTGCCCCCTTCCCTTGTGCTGGGAAACATGTGATTATTGCCGGTAGTATAAAGGTAAGGGTCACTTGGACATCACGCAATAAAAATTAGGAGGAATTTCTCTGGTGTGAGGGAGGTCCCAGAGGCAGAAATACACATGTATGCACAGCAGACAAATGGGTACAAGAAAAACTATTTCACACACGAAAGAGTTGTGAGAAGGACAAGAGTTGACTCCATCTGTGCTGGAAGTGACAATCTAGACCTTGGATTACTCCTGGCTGGGTAGAGGTAAAGACCCAAATATGTTTTCCTAATCTGTGCCTGAGTAATGGCCATGTGGAAAACAGGGGAGCTCTGGCAGGCACCTCCCCATTTCACCGTGTCTCAGGGCACAGACCATAGTCTGATTTTCTTCAGTATAAAAAAACCCCTGGCTTCAGCTTCCTGATGTGCTCTGCAGACAGGAAGAATGCAGCCTTTATTCTTCCAAGTAATCTCACAGGGACTGCTTGTAAGAGGAGGCATTGCAAAACCAGGCTTGAACTCTTCTGCCCCATGCTTAAGTAATTTCCTTTCCATTTCACAGAGGGAACTAAGATACAAGTACAAGAAAACACTGGATCATTCAGTTTTTGGTGAAATGACACCTAGATGTACTATTCATCTTGAGATGTTTATTGAACTCTGGGCAGTGAAATGTCTTGAAAGTGCAAGTAAAGGTCTTTATAAATATTTGACTAAATTTTATAAACCAGACTCTAGCTGTAACATTCTGCCTTTCTTAGGGCATGAATTTTGGCTCTTAAATCCCCTGGCCAATCCTCCTAATGCTTCAGTGGGGAAATCAGCTGAGTGGGGTAGGGCTTAACACACGGTAACCTTCAGAGAGCCTGGTGGCCATCAGCTGTCTGCAAGGGACGACTAAATTGGCTGCAGGATAGAGGAAAATATACAAGTGTTAGGGATGGGTGGAGACTAGCAAAAGCAGCATTGCTCTTGCTACAGTCAGAACTTCTGGGGTTTCTGGTAATTCTCTATTTTTAACTCAGTCATGAAGCAATGACTATGTCCAAACCAGTATGTGTTTATTACAGCCAGCCCCTGTGGGCTGAGTTGGAATCAACACAGAGCAAAAAATATATATCGCCCCCAAACTTTGTGGATTTTCATGAAGGTTTACTGATTTTTATTTTTATTTCTTCTGTTTATCCTTTTCTTTCCCTCTTTTTTCTTTTCTTTCTTCTTTTCTTTGCTTTTTTTCAACCTGATTTATAATGTTTCCGTTTCAAGTCTCAAGCAAGAGGGAGTTGCCTTGAATATTCCTGAATCACGATTTTATCTTGGTTTATTGAATAGCTAAAATATCTGCTAAGGACAGCCCCACTGCTAATGTTACAGCCCCACACATTCCCCACAGGCCACATCCTTGCCTCCCTGCTATCCAGTTTTCAGTGGATTGCATTTCAGGTTCACTCCTTGGCCTTAGTAAAGAGAGAATTTCCAGCCATGGACTGCACTCCACATGGGGAAGGAATAGTTTTTCTCCTGCTAAGAGATGGCTTAGGGGCAGTGGTGCAGATAATGCAGTGATGAAGAAACTGAAGATAAGCAAGTGCTCCCCTCTCTATTGTGCACACTGAATATATCAAGTGTGGTGGAAGGTCTCAAAACCCTAGGGACAATAGGATCCCACCCTTGAAAAAGAAGGGCTGGATATTTTTTAATTTGACCTTTCTTCTCTCAAATAAAACTCTAAACCAGATATCTAGTAAGTTATCTTGGGCACTTCCTGAGCAACTCAGGTGGTTTGCCATGTGATGTTAGAGTCACTTATCCAGCCTGCTCATTAAAATTTTAAGGAATTTATCTTCCACTGCTTCCCCTAAAAATGTCCAAAACTGAATCTTATCATTCATACATAAATACATACATACATACACTTGGAATTTTTTTCAGTAAATTCAAGTTCATTTTCCCCTTGTTTTGTTTTTTTGTTTAATCTGAATATTCCTAGTTATATCTCACGAGGACCAAGCAAATTAATTTCTTTCTTTTCTTCACAGTACAAATATTTGTTTTAACCTGCAGCATTAGAACTGCTCAGAGCTCAGCAGTAGAATGTCCTCAGATAAGCACAGGCTACTTCCTTAAAACATTAAAGTAGCCATTTCTCCTTCCCATGGCAGTAATGGTAAAGACTAACTCCTCCCTCTAATTCTGTCAGCCTTGGACACAAAACTGACTTCTAACAAGAACCTGACAAAGAGCAGGAGTCTGTGCTTTGAACTACAGGTTTTCCAGGTTTTCCCAGGAAACTTACTGAGCTGCCACTCATTTGAGGTCAGCTGGTTGGCCTGATCTGGTCCCAGCTTTGCTGAACAGTCTTCCATTCCCTCTGAAATGGGATCCCACATTTACCTCTACAAAGTTGCAGTGAAGCATGATCTGACTTGAATAGTTGGCAAGAAAGTTGCCTACTCTTCAGTTTATTGCTTTTCCTAGAAATAGAAGAATGTCCTCTGTTAAGCACAGGCTTACTAATAGCATTATCACTATTTCTCCTTCCCATGGCAGTAACAGTAAAGGCTAGCTCTGCTTCTCCCTCCAATTTGGTAGCCTAGGACAGAAAATTTATTTCTAACAAAAAACTGACAAAGAACAGGAGTCTGTGCTTTGAACTACAAGTTTATCCAAGAAACTTGCTGTGCTGCCACTCATTAATGTCAGCTGGTTGGGCTGATCTCCTCCCTCTTTGCTGAACAGAGGAGTTCCCTTATTCCCTCTGAAATGGGATCACACATTTACCTCTAAAGCTGCAATGAAGCTTGATCTGACTTGAATAGTTGGAAAGAAAACTGCCTACTCTTCAGTTTATTGCATTTTCCTAGAAATGATCAATGCCACCTGCCAGGTGTCTCGGCAAAGTGAAGCCACACACCACTGATTCTTTGGTTTTACCTTTTTTTTTTTCCCCCAAAGGACTCATTAAGGGCTTGTGATGGAGAGACAGGCAGATACAGCTCTTGTCTGTTTGGCTGATGAGGTTACAGTATCTGCTCTAGACCATCAGATATGGATTTCAAACCCTGCATGCAAAACCTGTCTTTGGTCTCATTCCTGCATATCAAAGCCTAGATGGAGAGTCAAGAAAGGACAAGAAGAGCTGTGGAAAAATCTGCACTAATAAAGATCATAACAAGAATTTTCAGCTTACACTGATGTTTGAGTATACCAGACTCAATGTGAAAAGTTGAAGTTGGAGTAAGGCTTTGATTAAGCTGCAAAGTTCTGCAACAAGCTCTGAATTTGACCCAAAGACACAAATTCCTGGTCACAAGGCATAAGGGTGATGCACAGCACCCTTCCTCAGCTACACATGTGGGAAAGAAAGGTCTCTTATCTGGAGCCACTAACCAAATCCCTTAGTAAGTAAAGACTAAAGACAAATCTGAATAAGCAAATAAACCTGACTGTATATAAGTGAGAAAAATTGGTAAGGAGGATCACACCAAAAAATGGTTTTAAAGAAGTAAAGACTCACAAAAGCAGTTATTCAGAGCCTTTTGAAAAAATGAGCATTGTGTCAACAAATTCTGTAAGCTTTAACTAGTTGTCTGACCCTCTGGAGAACAGGTGCTATCCATGCCAATCCCAGAACTCAGAAATACACCTTGATCTTGCTATTAAAGGTGCAAAAAACTGTCCTCAAATCATGCCACTGGCATATTTCATTTCCAAATGAATTGTCCCCTTATCTTCATGACGATTTTCATACTAAGCTCTAAAAAGAATTTCCCGGAAATTTTATAAAATAAATGTTTGAAGTATGTTTGGGAGAGGGAAGATCTGAGCAAGTAAAACCAACTATGAAAATTCTTAATAAATAGTGCAAAACCAGAATTTCAGAGCTCATCAATATAGCTTCCATTTTCTTATAATAGTAGAATGCTACAGTCTCTCCTTACACATGTATTGGTTAAAAAGTAGTTTGTGGATTACTCAATGTACAAAAACCCCCTTAAAATCTTCTGCAATACTTCTGCAACCATGACAATTCTGCATAGAAAAGCTGTATCAAAAACTAGAAGGCATCCAAATATTCCCCTAAATTTTGATTTTTCTAATTACCACCTAATTTTAATTTAAAATAGTAATTTTTTAAATGTCAGGAGGTATCTTGTGTAAAAAAAATTAAACCAAGCAATTTTTTGCATTGGAATTTTGAAGTTCAGAGGAAGAAATTCCTTTTTGAACATAACCCATTCTGTCTCTTAATGGTTAAAAAAACTGTTAGAGCTGCTTAAAGCTTGAGAGTAGGAGACAAAGCTCCAGGATAAAATATATAAAGAAAGAATATCTTATAGCTTACATAATGTACCACGAAATCCCAGTGCTACCAAACTCTTTCACTACTTTCTCATTAAAGCACATGACACCACAGTGATCAGGAACAGAATCTAGTATTTTCTGCTGCTGAAAACCACTAATAATTTGAACAGTGTATGTCTTGACAAAGGGCAGGGAGATGTGTGTACACTGAACCTGAGGTTGCCCCATAAAACACACAGCCTGCAACTACCTGAATGATGGATTGTCTTTATAAATTGCAGGCGAGCAGAAGGTCACACCTCTGCTGACATAAACTGACAGAGCTGCACTGAAGTCAGTAAAGTGATGATCAATGGACACAAGCAGAAAATATATCTCACTGTCTGCAAAGTCCTCTGCCTGGGAGACAGTAACAAGAAATACTCTTTGTTTCCATTTTTGTCTCACTGCACTTCCTGAAAAAGCCTTGTTTGGTTTCATATTAACATTGTAATAGGATCTGTTTCTCCCAGTGAAGGACCAGTTGCATATGGACACAAATGCACTCTCACAACCACCTCCAATGCTGAGTTAGAACAGCTTCAGTCTGTGTCCTTGGGCCAAAAAAGTCTGTGTCACATTTTGGCACAGCTCCTTCAGCTCCCTGGAGCATAAAAGCAAGTCAGAAAGGATGGTGACAGGTACATGGTTTGCTTCATGGTGCTGACTATGATTTCAGAAGGAGTGTCTTGTAGTTTAGGCCATTTTTACCAGCTTGAAGTAATTATTATTTATAACAACACATAATTCTCTACTGCATGAGTCGAGCACTTGTTGTCAGCCTTGCTTCTCTAATAGGGCCACTCCTCTATGATGGATGGAGCAGCAGCACGGTATAATATCACAACATCTTTTATTTTGGGAGAGGCAGAGTTAATTTTACATAGTGGACGGTGTTGGTGTTGCAACTGAGTGGAACTGGATGCCTAAGGGAGGGGAATTGGGATCATTCTTGGAATCAGTCCAGCCTGACTTGGCTGTGACCGAAACGCACAACCACGAATGGCAGTTTTGTGATATATGTAAAAGGAGTGGTTTCAGTTCCCACAAAGCAGTCCCACAAACCACAAAAACATTACTTGTGTCAGACACAGCAGGGAGAAGCCAAAGGATAAATGTCTGTTGGGACTGGATTCATGCCCTGCAAGAGGCAAGATGAGATTTTTCAAGCATACGCAATCAGATGCTTGTACATTTGGAGGCCTCCTTAAAAGACTGTACCAAACCAACACAGAGACCGTCCTACCCATGAAGAAATATAAACCCAAATCTATTCTTCTGGGTTGCTCATTTAGCATCCTTAATGAGCACTGAATTCACACTGACCTGGAGCAAACAACAAGCATGCTAACACGAAGTAAAGCGATCAGGTAACTATAGTTCAGTTTAAAATCTAAGGCTAGGAGAGAAACAAAACTCAGAGAAACCACATATGACTAAGATCTAAAAGGCAAATGAAGAGTAAAGAGAAGCTCAGCAGGCAAGCATTTCTGATGAGCTGTGAATAGATAGTAGAAAGAAGAGAGTAACTGGTAGGAGAAGCTAATTCATAATCTCTTGAGTTGCACTAGAATATGACAATCTACATTAAAAGTTTTAAGTGCACTACAGTATCTAATTGTCTAGACAGAGTTTTAGCTTGACAGGTTCTTTGGGTTCAGGTTGTTGTCTGAAGACCTGACAGAGATCAGACCTCAGGTGAGCACAACCAGGCCCTTCCTGCTCCACCAGACAAGGTGCTCTGTGGTCAGCCTGCAGAAGGGCTGCTGCACCCCAGCCCTGATCCCAGGGCTCAACAGCATGAGGCTAGCAGAAACAGACTGCCCCTGCTCAGGCTGACCAGAATGGTTACCATGACACTGCACACAGGATAATGTGACAGACAAGACACTGGACTAATGCAGCAGCACCACTCTCCCAACTGGAATTGCCCTACATCCCTCCAGCTCAGAGCAGAGGCAGACCAGTCTCAGCACAGTAAGGGGATGAAAGATCTGCATCTTGAGGCTAATGGTATGAAGAGGCAATAGCTAAGTTTCAGCTCTCTAAATCCTGACCAAGCCTACTTCTTTCTGTACCTAAAGCATCCACCTCTATATTCCAATCTGTATTTTACCAGCATGCTACCCTAAAAGCAGCAGCATTAAACAAACAGGGAGGAACAGAGACTGGTCTTTCTCTACTTCTTAAAAAATGTGATTAGCTGAGTTTGATGATATGAACCACCTTTCTATTCTACTTTGGGAAGCAAACAAAAAAATTCACAGATATAAAGTTCAAACTATGTCATATTTTCTATTATAAAAGAGATCTGAGTATTAGGAATTCTGTCTTTTTAATACAGTGAATCTTTGCTCTCCATCTGCTAGCAGAATTGAATTCCAGGTTTGTATTTTCATAAGACAGGAAAAAATGTCACTCCACAACTGCAACTTAGAAGTTGCATTATCAATGTATTACTAAATGGAGTTTCACCAACCTATTTACTGTATTTCATTACATAAAAAAGTCCACTTACCATATGGGAGCACTTTCCTCACAGCCTCACTAAGGAAGCATCGATTTGGCTTGTTTTGGTTT
Source organism: Toxostoma redivivum (assembly GCA_013397375.1). Taxonomy (NCBI): domain Eukaryota; kingdom Metazoa; phylum Chordata; class Aves; order Passeriformes; family Mimidae; genus Toxostoma; species Toxostoma redivivum. The sequence continues at coordinate 1,553,458 of VXBI01003332.1, read as the reverse complement.
TCTCAAGTCATCTTTTTTTAGTGTTAATTACAGCCCTTTGAGTCCTTGTGATTATGAATTACTGGCATTTACTGTTAACAAAATGCTATCTGAAGGGAAAACTGGGAAATATCACATAAATGTTACTGAGCTTTACCTGTTTGGGTTTTTTTTTCCTCCACTGACTCACAAGCAATCATGAACTATTTTTTTAAGTGTCCTGCTCCTTTTACACCCACAGCAAGAGAGAACTGTACCTCAGAGAGAACAAGGTAAATTCTGAAACATGCAAAGAAAAGACTGTGGCTCTTAGACACTATTTCTAAGACAAGTATAAGTCAAATTCATCTCATGCACAACATCCAGTGGTTTTATTAGCTGCCAGGCTCAAACTTGCAGAGTGTCTCATGTACTGCTAGCTGGTAGTCAGCAACAAGCAGAGTCAAAATCAATTCTTCATCCCCATCTCCTGGCCTCATCTGGGCAGTCCCGTTCAGGACCAAGCCGAGGAAAACAAAGCTGCTGAAACTCACAGTGCACTGAAAGAAGATGTGATGTTTCTGAGGGAGGCAGCAAAGCCTTTCCAATTCTAAAGGCCTGCCTGCACTGGTAATCCACTGTGGTGCAGGCAAAGGTAGCATGCTGGGTCTCCTGGACTTTCAAGGTTTGGTCAGTTACTTTCCCCTTGCTCTGGGGTAATGGTATCTGTGTGAGGAATTACTGCAGAGTAGCTCATGCACAGCCCATTGGCAAATAACTTGCTTCACAGTAGGAAAACCCATACATTTCCAGACAGAGTGAAGGACTTCTAAAGAAAGACTTTCAGATAACAGGTAATCCAGCAAAGCATTACAATTTACATGTGACACATATGTATTCTATGAAAGTCTGGGCTTGAGCAAAAAGACCAGCATGTTCCACTAACACTGCTTTTTTGCTTCCAGCCCCACTGGCAATAGTCTCGCTGAAGGAAGAGTAAGCCTGAAATTAAATTTTCCACTATTACAACAGATGAGAAATGATTGCCAGAACATGGGCAAATAGCAGGAGCAATCAGAGTACTGACAAAACCAAATAAATGACGCAAAGCTGGCCAAGAGAGCTGCAATTAAATGTGCACCACCTTCCTCACATTCCTTTATAATTAATTTTTATTTGCCCTCGCAAAGAGTAAAGATCTAAAAAGTAACCAGCAGGCAGAATACCTACCTTGTACCTATTAAAAGAAGTATTTGTTTAGCATTGTGAAAATTCTAGAATGCACTTTTTTCCCCACTTCCTTTCCAATTAAAACTTGACACTTGTATAATTAATTAGTTCTAGCAACTATCAAGTCTAATTCTAGTTCGGGTGACCAACTATTGCCAATAGTCTGAAAAAATATACGACATATATAGTGTAAACTATATGTGAGGCTTACAGTGTAAACAGAAGAGAGCAGCACTGTTAAATGCTATTCTAGTTTTTGTCAGGGGTCACTACTTGATCAGTTCAAAAAATTGAAACCGAAAAATTTTCAGGTCTGAGGGGTGCTAAAATGTCTGGGCAAACTTGTGGGACACTGCATGTGAACAGTGATGTGCACATGAGTGTGGACATTTGCACTCACAGTCACTGAGAACACACACTCACACGAGACAGTCTGCTCGTGAGTCTGCCAAGAACCACCAAGGAGTGCAGCGCAGGGAGGGTCTTCAGGAGAAGCTCTGTCCATACAGGCACTAAACAAGCTGTACAAAACTTCCACTTCGTATGTGAATGAGTGATTTTATAAGAACACTGCATTTAAGGCTAAAATCTGGAGTCCTTTCTGTTCCACATACATAATCTGAGTATTTCAAAATGAATTATGACTGTAATTCTTGAACAGGATACTCATCTGAGAAGACAGAAAGATAAAGATAGAGCTCAGCCACTACTCTACCACCTTCTCCAAATGCTGAACAAAGGAAATGTTGAGGAGGAAATACAAGATAAGGATGTCTAGTACACTCATTAGCCATTATAAACAATCTCAAAGTTTGAAAATTAAAACACCTGCTAGAATATTCTAGTTTATACTGGGATGGGAGTGTGAAGATCACTTCCGCAGTGCCCAAATACTTCTTTCACACTGAAGTTGGACTATGAGGAAGACAATTTCACAATAAAACTTTGAAAGTGTTTTGAGGTCAGTAATACGCAGACACGCAAATCAAATGATAGCTAGGCCCTCTTCACTTAAATGTAAATTTTGCAGTATATCAAATGGGACAATTTCCAACTATGCCATGTTTATCAGTGGTAGATTACCACTGGGGACAGAACAGTGACTGCATGTTTGAATGCATTTCTTTTAGTATGTGTCTGTAAAACATTTTCCATGGTTCAGTAGATATGAGGGCATCTTCTTTAGACAAAGACAGACCACCATTCTGTTCCTTTACTCTCTGTCATGTAAAAAACATTTTTCTAGGATGTGACCTTGCTTACTCAACAGATATAATAACTTTTCTGTCCCTTGCTACTCTGCTAGACAGAATCTAAAGTTGTGTCATGAGCAGAAGTTATTAGTAAGAAACTGTATGTTGAAACATGGCACATTATTACAGGAAACTGTTAAAGGAACAACCAGCTCAGATAGGTTTTGACTTTCCTGTTCTTGAGTACTCTTTTGTAATAGTCTGCAAAACAAAGAGTGATGGAAGATTAGCAAAATTAAATAACCTGATCATCTGCCAATAGAGATCTTTCCATTCCAGCTTTTGATGTACATTTGGCACTAGTGTATTTCCCTTCACTGGGAAATGTCCTATCTATCCTTCAGGTATGTGCTCTTGATGTCTAAAAGCCTAGATTTACAAATCAGCCACTGTTAATAAACCAAACAGTTCACAACAATGCTAACAAACTGCAGTTCTGAGGAAGGCAGTCTGCCTCTAAAAATGAATCATGACTGTTAGGTTTACAGATAATTTAAGCTTCAGCTTGGGGGAAAAAAAACAAACTGAGAGAAAGTGAAAGGAGAATCTAATCTTTCCCAAACAATTCAACAAATGTGAAGACAACATGGGATTTTCATAAGAGGAGGGAAACCACGGCAGGTCCACACAAAGAAGTTGAGCCCCTCATCTGGTCTCCATCTGCTCTAGTCAAGCAGAGCAAAGGCATAACCAACATCACGTGGGATGAAAAATATGAGAAACAGAGTTTTGCATTGCCTGACTGGCCATGGCGACAGGACAATTTTCCTATCCACGGCTGCAGATTCTGGTGTGACAGGGAGCAAACTTCACACCTTAACTCTCCATCTATAAAGACAAGAGTACATTACTTCTCCTAAGCTGTCTCTGATTTCTTTGTTAACATAGGAAGATAAATTAGGAGATATTATTCTTCCTGTAAATGTCATTTTAGCCACAAAGAGGCACATCTTAGACACAGTGGTATCACAGCATAAACAGACTGGAGAAATAACACCTCTATGTAGCCATTCTGGATATATCATGGATGAGAAGTGAGGTTGATCAAACTATCATCTTTCGTGATGGCAGAAAGAGTATAAATAGAGGCTAACTGGCTAGAAGTTAAAATCCCCCTCCTCCTTCCTTTCTCTCCTCCTTGGAAATAATGAAGAAACAATATATGGCAGCTACTGTGATGTCCTCAAGGTGTCCAAAATCATGAAAACACTTACAGGATGGTGTATGATAAGTGAGCAACCCAGGGCAATTACCAGGCATTAACACACAGGTAAAAGATGGTAATTAATTTGTGCCCCTCTTTTCAGTTCAGCCTTGCAGCCACATCTGACCTCCAAGCACCAAGTGCTGTTTCTGCAGCCTCAGTTTGATGTTTGATGTGCCTGTCCAACCCATGCCCTGTTCTGCCAGACTCCTTTCATCAGCACTGACCAGCTTCCAAGTGATAGTGTTTAGTGCTCCCTTTGCAGAAGTAAAGCCAGTGGCTTTCATGTGAGAGCTCTAGCTTTTTCTTCTCATCATCTCCAGCACTCAGCAGGCTATGGCTGTCAGAAGAAGCCTACCAATCTCAGACATGTGCTGACTGCTTAAACCCTCCTGTATTTGCACGAGGAGGAGGGATATGTCAGCTCCTACACTGGCACAGGCATCACAGTGATTTTGTACCTTCAGTGCAGAGCCTGAATAGAAAATATTATGAACGGTTACCACCCAGTGGAATTAAACTGTCACTTAACACTTTTTCAAGTTCATTGTATCAATCCTACACTGTTCGTTCCATCAATTTGTCAAGGAAGTCTAAGCAATGAACAAGTTTTATATGCAGGTTGAATAGCATGACATACAGCAGAAAATAATTTGCACTTATCAAAACAAAGGGCAAACCCAGACTGAGTGATCTAGACACATGGGAAAACTTCACAAATTAAGTATTATTGATTTTTGTAGTTTTATTGTTAGGGGCTACATATGCTGGCTTCACAGGGTATTTTGGGAACAACTTTAAAATGGACAGAAATAAAGACACAGGCATTCAAGCTCTTCTAAGACTACACCTTTACTACTCCCTCAAGAAATAAAAATTTGGTTTTTTCTCCTGACTTGGATAATACATACAGATTAACTAACCACTGATATTTTGAATTAGAAACATTTCTCTATAGGTTAGTGAATAAATGTCTCCTACAAATTGAGTCGGTTTTTATCTCCACCGTATTCCTTCCATCACCACAGCTGCTACATCCAAGGACCATAACAACTGAGGGTGTATTTTTTTTAGGTACAAAAATGCATCACACAAAGAGGTTCTGGCAATAAACACTGCCACACCTTCACTGCATCAGCTTATTGGAGCTCTGTACAAGAGTGTAATTGTCCAGAGCAGACAACTACCTGTTTTCTACTGTAAATGTGTGTAACAACACACAGCTGGGCTCTCACCCCCAGCCTGGGCTTTTGGACACTGTCAGCACAATGACAAAAGGCTCAAGTGGATTGACCTCCTAAGATGCAGAGGATTCCAAAACATGCACAACTGCAAAACTGAAATACCTGAACTGAACAATGTACCTCCTTTGAGGAAAGGTAAAATAATGTAAGTATTTAAGAGCACTTGGTAACATAGTACCTCCATCTAAGCTAGGAAGCTGTTCAGAATCCAGGTGGACAGAACAGGATTCCCTCAGTGTGAATTCAGCTACATATGTTCTTGGTTTATGTTGCACAAAATCCTTAACTGCAACTGATAGTAACACTATCATTATTAAATATTATTGAAGGGAAAAAAAGGCAAAAAAAAATCATCATAAATACCAACCAACACATTGGGATTTTCCCCTTTGCACTATGATCTTGTGTCACTGACAGGCTACCAAAAAAAATGAGGCTTACACAACCACACTGTCCCTGTGGGTTTAATCTGTTTCCTGCTGCCCAGTAAGTCTTCCCACCTATTCACTGATTGCAAGCCAGACACAATTAGGGGATCAATATTCAAAAGATACTGAAGCCTCAGTTATTGAGTGAGAGTGAAGACCCCCTAGACCTCTCTGACAGAGGCTGCAGTGGGAGTTCAAGATTTATTTGGTTTGCAAGGGTGCCACCGTGTGACACAAACCCGTTACCAGCAAAGGTGACAGCAATGTCCTCCTCAAGGCACTCCAGCAATTCACTTGAAGAGATGGTGGCTGCTGTGAGGCCCTTCTGCCCTAAATGATGAGCCTATTACTGTATCTTTCAGAAGACCCTCCTCAGGTTCTACTGGAAAGGGTTATTGGGAACACCCTTCAGCAGATCTCCAGGGAAGAGATGCCTGCAGATGGGACAAGAACAGAAGAAAAGCAACAGCTAAATCCTGGAAGCAGCAGAAGGCTTCCTACTAAAGTTCTTTGGTATTACAGTGAGACAGGTTTCGTATGTTTTGCCCTGCATAGCTGTGAAGGTTCCTCTGGCACTTTTTATGTCAATAGAAATAGTATTTCCTGAGTTTCCAGCATGGGACGCTGCAAAATGCCTGTTCTAAGTCCTCTGAAAATGTCGGGTGAGCAATTCTGATCTGTTTTCTACTACCTGACCTACATTTTGTGATATAAATAGCAACCAGGTGTTAATTATTTCCCATATGTATGCGTGTATGGGGATGACATGTGTTTATATACACGTGCACTTTTCAGGACAAATCTTTTCTCAGTTACCAGAGCAAAAGTAGGTCTTACACAGATAAGGACCAGATGCTTAATTAATGAGAGAGCTTTCTGCCTCAAAGGAAGTGTACTAAACCCTAAATACATGAGATGCTGCCTCTGCCATTGTATGTGGCCCAGAACCCTCTGCACACTTGGCATGAATTTGCAACAGAAGCCTCTACATTCTGTGTGACTGGAGACCATGGTTTACCTCCAGCCATGCTTTGCCTTCAGCAGTCTGTGCTGCTCATGGTGAGCAGGCCAAGTACTGTTCAGCAGTGACTTACACAGGCAAGTGACTCAAAGGCCATGGCAGCACCTCAGCTTGTGGCTGCAGAAGGAGCTGTGCTGCTAGTACACACAGCAGCAGCCAGAAGATGATGAGAGCCTGCCAGGAACACCTGAACACTGGAACACTTACCTGAGGAGTATCAGTGACCAACTGAGGGTAAATTTATATTGGCAGTTTAGTCCAAAGTGAGCTTTTGGAATGAACTTCCTGAAGATGCCCACCTGCAGTGCTCTGGTTCAAGTTAAGGAGCTGAATTACATTTGGATTAAGCCACACCAGGAATGTACTGGAGAAGCACACCTAAGACTCTCCACATAGTAACCAGCACAGTGTGAGTTTGGCAGGTCCAGCTACCTCTGTTGGGTTTTATTATTCACGTATACATAGCCTGAATACAATCTCATGAAAAATCAGTACATGGATGAGTATATTCCAGGATGGTGTGCCAGCAGTCCATGGCATCACAGCCTTAGCCAAGAACTAGGATATGAAGATACTACATGGAGATGGCTGTATTCCGTGTATTTGTCATGCACAGAATCTCAGAATAGGTAAAATTGGAAGGGACCTCTGAAGAGCCTCTAGTCCACTCTCATATCCCCAGTTACACATTACGTACATGTTGTCACTTTTTCAGTTAAGGAAGCCATGGTCCCAGGCAGTTGGTGTTTGCAAAACCCTCAAATGTTGCCCCTAATTTTTTGTACTCACAAGTAATGCTGATCTTTTTTTTCCTTGCCTTGAGAAACAGGCTTTGAGATGCTGCATGGGCTGAACCTGGGATACAAAGGGTACCTGAATCTGTCTGTGCACTAGCCTGGCAAATGCATACTAGTGCTCTCCTGCACTCAAGATAATTAGCTGGACTAAGGCTGTCATGAACTTGGATACAATACCAGACTAATACAGTTACACCGCTTTCAGGATCTTAACTGGTCTCTGGTCACATTGCTCCTTCAGATTGGAAGGGTTTGTACCAGAAGGGTTTGTCAACCCCTCTAAGAGTGTGCTGCATCAGGCACACTTGTCCAAAGGAGTAGGAACAAGCAGGTTTGTGTCCTGCACCTGCCAGCCAGCCTTTGTGAATGATGTGCAGTGTCAGAAGCTTAGCAGTGCATGTGACTTGTTTAGTGGTGATCTCTGTCATTGTCCCTGCGAGAGAGCAAATCTCCAAGATCCAAACTTCATTCAGCTGCTGGGTAAATGACAGTACAGAAAGTACAAGGAACAGTTAGAAAGGCAAACATCAGGGGTTCCTGCCTCAGGGGAGATGAAGTCCACCACCTGGAAACCACATGGTATGGCTTGAGGAGGCCACAAGTCAATCAGAAGTGCAGTCATTCCCAGATGTGAAGTAGGCAGGATGTGAATTTGGCAGTAGGGCTAAGTGAGACTAACTTAAATCACACAGAGATGTGGACTAGCAGGTGATGTAACTGCCCTTAGATCCATTTACCTGTTTGCTGGGATAAATTAACGCATTTACACAAGTATCAGTTTGAATGCAGATTTTACTTTTAATCTTTTTAAGTGTTCTAGTACCAAACTGACCATTTTCTCACTCACACAGATTTTACACTTGGATACATCTCTGATTATTCTCAATATGCCAAAGAGATGATAGATTGAATTTAAGCTTGCCCCAAAATACCTACTTGAGAGGTGCTGTCCATTATTCTCTTACTAGGAATGTAGTTGATAGTGAACTATCAGAGAATAAGAAAAAGCTCAATTCATGGATGGGGCTCAAGGACCTTGACTTTGGCAGTGGCATCCTGCTCACTGAACATTCAGGCAGGCGGCCTCTGTGCCTCGATATGGACACCAGTACTAAAAACCAATGCTGCAAAACTGCAGTTGTGAAAATAAACACTGCAAAATATACTTGCAGGGTGTGAGGTTGGCAGAAAAAAAAATGGCTCAAAACTTCCTGGAAATTTTGGAAGCAACACCACTGAACCAGCTGAAGAAAGAATCAGATATGCCTTTTTATGCAGCCTCCAGAAAAGGAGGATGAGGGTGGGTTTTATTGCTCTCTACAACTCTAAGAAGAGATTGTTGGCACCTTGAAAAACACAAAAAAAGACAAATATTTTCTTAGTCTACTCAAAACATTTCGTTAATACACAGTGAAATATTTCCTTTGTATTGGAGGCCACATCATTTTAGTGTTCTTAACTGAAGCTGAAACCAAGAATTTATTTTTGAAAACTAAAAATTAAATTATTTTCGTTTTAAAAATCTCATTCTATCTTCTGTTCTTTAAAATGCTGCAATGAATTTGATTTCTTAGACACAGCAGTGAACCTGAAATACTGCATTTTCTTGAATTCCACACTGCTCTCCTAAAGATACCTGTAATTAGCAGTTTTCCTTAATTCTTTTATGTCTTGGTCCTTTTTTAGTTCTTCCTTGTAAGGAACCTCAATTTAGAATTGCTTATGTACGATCAAAGATGTTGAAGATAAAAGTTATAAAATATGATGAGCTTTGAACTTAGTCTGTTTTCTTTCCTAAGGACAGAAATGTATTGTAGTTAATTGTCTCAAAACTTGAAGCACACTGAGAGGCTTTAAATTAATACAGAAGTAGGATTAAGTATATAAAATCATGTGCTGCAGGCTCTTGTCAGTTTGGGGTCCATGTCCACACAGAGTCCCAGCATCCCCACTGTCACCTATACCACAAAGGAACCCACATGCCAACCACACTGCCTCTGAAAGAGGACAGAGTTTTAATGTTACTCTTTTTAAACTGAAAAGCTATGACCCTTTAAACACTGCTCACAAATTTACAGCTTTTAGTGGTCTTCATTGGGGCAGCCTGTACATCAAGGGGAAATGGGAAAAAGAAGAAGAGAAAATTAAATGCAATAATTTGCTAGTACAGCAATACAGTCCTGGTTTGTATGCTGACTTCTTAGTGCATTATGTACAAACATCTACACGTGTCCACAGAGAAGGCTGTACATATACATTTATCTCACAGAAACCTATGGTAAGATAAGGCTTTTGAAAACTTTAGTCATTTTTTAAGAAAGCACAATCTCCCTTCAGGCTTCATATATCTAATCCAATAATATAAACTGCTATTTCCAAAAAAGTTCAAAATAAATAAGCACCTGTAGTCTTTACAGGAAATGTATTAATCCCTGTGCATCTATAAAATGTTCTGAATATGTATAAAAATGGAGTTACTGTCTAGGTGATAACTTCTTTTTTGAAAGGGTATCTCAAGGCCTTACTGAAAGTTGGGGCCATGAGAACTATTGTGTCATTTAAGGATCACAAGTTCTCTTCTGTAAAGCTGGTCTTTTACTGAAATTGATGAGAGATTTGCAATTGACAACAGTGAAATGAGGTCAGAGCCACAGCTGATATGACTAATTACCAAGCTACATTCACTCCATCTGTCCCACAGAATGTCTAAGATAAAGAGCATAGGGTAAAACATCTCCATCCTATGCTGGTGCTCATCAAATCCTGCATAAACATAAGTGAGAGCACTTGGAAGATTTCATCCTCTGAATTATCTAAACATTTGTGCCAGAACAATTCCTCAAGTTTCCATGTAGAGGAATTTTGTGGGTAAATTACAGAATAAGAACTCAGATGACAAGAAATGTGTGGGTGTGCTTGTTGTATATATTGTGGCAGATCCTGAAAACCCACTCTCCTATGGAGGTGCTTGAACCCTACGATGAAATGCCAAGTTAGTTCTCCTGACTCACCTAGGTGTGTCATGCTGTCTCCAGGCTAGGTGCATAATACATGCTGGCAATCTCCCTTTCTGGCTTTGTCTTGACAATGCAGCAAATGGCTTATGACTCCTGCTCCAAGATCCAAAACCATCACAGCTGCATGACTAAAAAAAATAATCCTGTGTAGTAAATGAATTCTTAATGTCCAAATTTGTTCAAGAAATGTTAACAGGGTAACTTGTATTCACAGAGCTTTATGCCAGTAAGGTATTTATTATTTGTGCCTCCTGTGTTAACTTATGTTGACTAATAACCATCCGTCTACAGCTAGTATAAAACCTATATATTGGGTGGGTTCCATGGCTGTGGCTAACTTTGGAGAAATAAAATCATAAGCTCTCTGGTCTGGATCAAACTTTTATTGTTTGGTGATCTGGTAGCACAGACAAACAGTACTCCTGATGGTGGAACTGCAGTTTCAGAGAGAGTAACTTGCGATGAAGATAGGAGTATCTATAGAAGAATGTAGAAACAACCCAGTCTGGAGAAGAGGAATGGACCTCAGATGAGGTTGGTTGATTGTTTGTTTCCTTCTAAGTAAGAAATTGACAGTCAGATACGAAGCGGGGATGTCTGTACCTGCCATCAGTTTATCTGCTACTGTGAACAGAATGGGAGCACTGCATTTGTGCCATTTCATATTACATGAACACCATTTATATTGTGTTCATAAAACTGAGAAGAACTATTTCACTAATCAAACCACAACGCTAAGCAATTACCCAGACTTCTGTCTATTCAAACATAGTAATATTTCATACTCTTCCACTTCACTGATTTATTTTGTAGCAGGGTGCACACACACACACACACACACACACAGAGACATGCCTGCTAACTGAGCAACACAAATCTGAGCAGGTGACATCTCTGTGCTTTTCATAAATGCTCCCTGGGATGGCTCTCCAGAACTGAGACCAATGGAAGAGCCCACATCAGTATTATTAACCCCTGCAAAATACAGTGATCCCACCCAAAGTGCCCACTGGGCCACACTGACTCCCTAACCATGCCCATGGACTGGGACAGGACTGCCCAGCCCAAGACACAGGGCTGCCCTGAGGCTGACCTGCACTCAGAGGGCTGAGCTCCCAGCTCACACCTGCTCTGACTCTGTTTAAGTTGCTTCTATAGATGCAGTGATAGTGTCTCCTAGTGGCTATATTCCTGAAGGAGCAGAGCCTAATCCAAACTTCACACCTGAAACTCCCACTCTTTTGAGGCATACAAAATACAAACACATCTCTGCATTTTTAGAGTATCTAAATCTGGAAGGGTTTTTGGGTTTTTTTTTCAAAAATACAAAACGAAACAGTAGTAAGGTACTCTATTCTTTACCTTTAAAGAGAGAGATAAGAGCCATAATAAAACCAAGTGAAGCAAGGACTTTGCTCAGAGGTCTGAAGGCAAGCATGGGCATCAACCGATCAATCTTATGTAACATTTAGGTCCTATCAAGACCATGTAAAAGCAAAGGAAATGCTGTAATGCTCTACTTTGGTAAATCTCCATAGACCAACCCACCACATACTGAGCCCTACACCAGACACCACAGTCTGTGGATATGGACTCATGTCCTGGCATCTCTGAACCACGCTAAGCACTCATGACAGGCAATGCCAGCACAGATCAGAAGGCCAGGTCTCCCAGCAGCATCCTGCCTGCAGTCATGGCCGGCAGAGGACGTTTAAACAGAACATAGAAACAAGAAACCTTGAACTGTATCCATACTTCATGCTGGCCCTTCCTCCTTGAACAGGCTATTTTCCATTTTCAGCACCAGATAAACACCAAAAATCCATCTAAGTAACGAGGTCTGTATCACGGAATTTTGTGAAAGAAAGACTAAACCTTCAATATACAGCCAGCATAAACCAAAACCCCACTAGTTGGAACTACAGTAAGGTAGACCCAGAGGGCACATGGGTCTGATTTTGCCATGTTGTTGAACGTTTCCTTTCTCATTTTCTTCCAATTGAAGTTTCCCATTGTTAACCATCCTCTTGGAACAGCAAGATTTGCGTGGCAAATTTCCATACATGGATAATCTTAACCAAATAAGATCTTGAAGGAAAAATAAAAGAATGACTGGAAAGGCATGGGCAAGGAAATCTTTCCTACCAAAACCCATCTGCAAGTGACGACTAACTCTTAACAATGGAGCACAGATTTACCTTCCCCTGTACATCAGTGCCTTTTGTTGTTCATTAAACATCCTGTCACACACCTGACATCCTCACTTTGAAGATTTCACATAAGCTTCCCTGTTAGAAGAGTAGTAAGTCACTACAAAAATGACTGTAGCTGGAGCAGTTTTAACACCACAAAATAAAACCTTTATATACTTCTGATCTCAACTGACATATCTAGCTGAACATCCCAAGAGCAACCAGATGTAAATATGGAGTGTATCCCTCTGTTCCCAGCTCCAGTAGGTCCTTCAGTGTACCTGAGTGTGCCTGAGATAGAGCCTGTTGCTGCAAGCAGAGCAGTGTTTCTGCCACCATTCTCACATTGTGCCAGTGCTGGTGGGAAGCATTTCTTGAACAAGGTCCAGCCAATATTCACTTTCCCTGATGATCCTTTTGGTGCCTCAGTTTGCTGACCTTTACGCCAGAGTGAAAGCTAATCTCTACCCTCAGCTTTTCACTTGAGGGGAGAGAAAGATGAGAATTCAGTTTTGGAAAAGGTTCTTCCTGGTAAACACAGATTGACAATTGAAATGCTTCCCACTCAACTTTTTCCACACCTCCTTCAGCTGTCACAGACCACTAACTGAATCATACCAAACAACAATTTCAGTTTGTCTTAGTCTAGGTGAATTTCCCACAAGGTTTGAAAACAAGGCCTAAACTTTTCGTTTCTTTTCTCACCCTGATATTTAGCTCAGTTCCATAAGAAAAATAAAAGTATGCATCTACTAAAGCCTTTCTGCTTTTGGCACTCTGATCTTTTGGAGCCCACCTATTCAGTCAAATTCTTTTAAAAGCACCTCTCTACACACATTTAAAACCTCCTCTCATCCAAAGTTGACAGATCTCTCTAACACAGCCACCTCTTATTAAACTCCTGTACAATTGACCCCACCTTCCACCAGTGGTCCAAAACAAGCACAGACCTCTGCAGTCACCTCATGCGGGAATACAAGCAGCAGATGACCGCACCATCCAGAGAAGAGTGAGAGTTGGGGTAGTCCAAGAAGGGAAAGAGCTGCAACCCTAGGCTGGTCCTTCCTCTTGAGCTTCTTCCTCATGGCTCTGATCATCTGTTGACAGTATCTAGTTAAACAGAGGATATGCTACATAGGGCAGACTAAACTGCTGGGCTGCCACCAAAACAAAAATGTACAAATTCAGTGCAGAAATTCCCTGCAAAGGTAAGGCAATAGCAAATGATAAATTAACATCTTCTGTCACAGTCCTGTGAAAAGCCGAAGAGCCTCACATATTTGTCCTCTGTTAGACTCAGGGATTGTCCTTTTTCCAAAGCAACGCAAACCATACTTTCTAATCTTCCATTCCTCCCAAGCCAACTGCTTGGAGGCCACTGCACAGCCAGCCAGATTCTTCTTCTGACCAGGTAATGGGATACTTGTGTGCACACCCTCTCAGACATGTGTTGGGTTATTTAAATCAGCTCAGCAAGTCTTTTAGCCTGAGAAACACAAAGGCAATATAAACAGAGCTTTCTTTTGCACTCTGTCCTTAGAGAGTCCTATCCTGAGCAGATCATGCTGATACAACATGACAACATCCAGGGATAAAGGGGAGGCTCACACTAAAGGCAGTCTAATACCAGGTAGTGTTATAAGAGGGCAAGCAGAGATCAATGAAATATTTTCTTTTCTTCCCTACTATCAGCAAGTCTGCAAACTGAACAAGCCCCTGTTTCATCACAGAGCGACAAAGCGAGTGACTCCTGCAATCCTGGCATGGGTAGGGACAACGGTTTCCTTCCAAGGGACACTACCAGAGCTGAACTGTGTTTGCTTTCTTTAAAGCCTCTTGTAGAACCCATTGCCCTTCCCAGCATTTCTCTTGCTAGAACTTTAACGCATTTGGCACAGAACTGCAAAATTGCACAACTCCTCAAGAAGTTGGATTTGTTTGTTGCCTTTTGAAGGGATGGCTGGGGGACAGGTTTTCGATTTCTTAAAAAATTATAATATTTATTATTATTATTTTCATTATTAACACTACTATTATATTTAGGAAGAAGCTTCCCCCTCCCTTTTGAGTGAACCATTCACTTGTACTCTTCTTTCAGGCAGGTGGTTTAAGCTTGATCTGCCCTCCAGGGGTTAAATAAAGAAGTGATGGGAAGGAAAACGAAGACCTTTTCAGTGGTTCATATTTGAAATTTTTTCCCTCGCTGTCTTCTATATGTGGATCGTCTGCTTCTCGTTTCCTCTCGCTCCCTAATTATTCTGTTAGGGAATGGCGAGGGGCAAGGATTAACAATGAAGCAGATGACAGGAAACTGTTACCAAAAGAACAATGCCGGGCATCTCCCCCATCCTCCCGTTCCTCCCACCCAAGAGATGGTCCCCCTCACCCTTCTGTCGATGCCATGGCTCCGAAAACCCCCCTGTCTTCTCAAGGGTCCAAGGGATTAATTTGGACAGCAGGGCGCGAAGGAGGTTGGTTCTTTGGTATAACCCTCGCTCACGTCTGGGAAGGAGCACGCAATTCCTTGTAATCCTGGGGGCTCCGCAGGGCGAGGATCCGGCAGCTCGGCTCCTCCTCGGCTGTCCCCCACCCCGCCGTCCCAGAGCAGGCTCTCGGTGCCCCGGGGACCGGCGCTGCTGCGCCGCGGCCGCCCAGCAGTGGCCGGCGGGGCGAGGAGGCGCTGGCACCTGGGCTGCGATCCCCGGCGCCCTCCCCTCGCCGCGGGGAGCGTGTGCGTGAGTGCGCGGCTGTGTGCGAGAGCTGGGGGGCGACTTCACATCGGCGCGGCGCTGGCTGAGGCTGGATTGGAAGGTTTAGCCCTCGAGCCGTGGATTTGCAGTCAATCCCTCTCTATTTTAGGCACGGGCTGACATCACGAGCCGTTGTTACTCCTATAAATCCCCCCCAACAGCTCCTTGGCAGCAGCGGGGGGGGCGGCGAGCCCCTCGCAGGGGGAGGGCCGGGCGCCGCCGACCGCGACCTGCCCCGCTCGCCGCGGCCGCCA